>JARHVA010001243.1:2305000-2347500 GCA_037957365.1 Torreya grandis | reverse complement strand
GAATGAAAATGTAATGCGAGTAGTCAAATCGAATTAAAGGTGAGTGATATATTTAATATATTAAAATGATATTTATATATTATATTAAAATATATATTATATAATGTAATACAATATTACAATATTACATATTATAATATATTTTATTATTATTATATAATATATATGTTAATATAGTTTATAAATTAAATTATAATTATATATTATATATTTCAGTATAGGAGAAAGGTCCTAGTTGCCGTGCACCCTAACTTCAGACATCAAATTAAGGTATGATAACATCACATCAAATTTTGAAAAATTTAATATGTCATCTTAACTATTTATAACTAAGGTTTCTAGGTCTAACACATTATACATATTTTTAATATGATATAACTGATTTTATCATGAGAGGTCATAAAATTCATTTCTAAACCTATAACTAGAACTTAACCTTTGGAGTACCAATAGTTGTGAATAAGAGTATCAATACTTGAGTCTTAGTTGTTAAGATGTGATTGGTTACTTTTAATTTTATAAAATAAATTATGAAAAAGTATTAGATACTACATGTTCATCTTTTGGTGCACTTTAATAGTTATGCACACCAATATGATCCATCAATAGAGGACATGTTAAACAAAGCCATGTTTGGTAACTGTAACATAAAAAATTATTGGGACATTTCCTCTAGTATATTTAAAATAAAATATATAATTTATATATAATATTACTCAATTTAATACACACACACACACACACATACGTGCATGCACGCACATGCACACACGCACACACGCACGCGTACGTACACACACACACACACACACACACACACACACACACATTCATAACCTATGCACATGCTACAAAAAGCCTTCTCAAAGCACACTCAAGGGCACCCTAGGCTTGACTGTACTCAATATCCCAAAACGCTTCACTACTACCCAAGCTAGTCCTAAGCTTCCATCAAACCACATAGATTTAAATAAAATCAAATAAATTTTTATGCTTTCAATTTAACTAGGAAATGTGTTGATTTTTTCTTGGTTTATTTTTATCATGTGCGTAGGAGTGCATAAAAAATAAGAGACATATATAGATTTAAAAATTTTATTTTGCTTCACTATGCACTCACCGTTGTCTATGTGCACAAAAATTCACACATGCACACACACATATCATGACATATAATGATTGTATATATGTATTGGAGAGAGGGGTAAAATTATAATTGATATTTAAACCTAGTAATTATAAACCCTTGACAATGTCAAAATATTAATTAAGTTCATCATTAAAGATAATTGTGGGCATAGACTGATCAATATATAAATCACCATGAAATGATTTAGTCTATGATGGCTTGCATTCTACATGTAAAGAGAGAGACTCTTAGCATATAATCACTATTTCAAAACTGAAGTGGACATATATGTTCCAAATATACCATCTATTCCAATGCATTATTAGAGCATAGAGCACCATAATTGATTTACATCAAATCTAATTAAAAACACCATAATAATTAGATATGCATCCAACCCATCCCATCGATTTTTATATATATTAAAATAGATTAAATCCTAAAGCATCATAGACCATAAAGGAGCATAAATCATGAACTATAGTTTGTTATATGAGTAAAGACCTAAACTATAGAAGCATAAGAAAATAAAATTTAGTAGACAGAGATAATTTTATATTCCAAATAACATAGAACATGATTCACATCCTCGTAGATGGATAAAATAATATAAAAGGTCATACGGGCACATACAAAGCATCCAATCACATCTATGAGATGCACCTACTGAGGTTGCAAAATGAAAAATGCTAACTATCACTACTCCTAGTCTATGACAATGGTTGGTTATCATTTGTTTGTATTCTTACTTTTGTAAATAGGTGTGTTGAATACATGAATATTAGTAACTATGAAATACAAAAAAATTGTGAACAAGGCCATGGTATATATGAGTCAAAAATTACCAAACAATCTTATCCATGGGAACTAATGAACACATCTCCAGCTCACTTTATGGAACCTACAGTCAAAAACACCTATAAATACATCTCACAGTCAGACTTCAAAATTGAAGTTAGTGAGAAAATTATCATTTTGGTCTTATAAACTTGAGAAATAAACCAAAGGATTAGAGTGGAGAAATAAACTCACCAAGATAGATATTCATTTGCATTTTAACTTAATTTAAATCTTTTGAACAAAAGAATTATGTATCACTAATTTAAATTGGAGGTCAAAATACATGATCATTAATTGAAATTTGATGGTCATTTTGTATAAAAGTAGAACAAACTCAATTCTTTTGAATAATTTGTATGTAATCTAACATTTTGTAAAAATTTTATAACCAAGTTCAAAGGGATACTAAAAATTAATAATTCACATGCTTTATTGCCAACTATCTTGAATGCCAACTTTCATCTACAACATCAAATGGTGATATGTGATTGAAAATTTTAATTTAATTCCTCCCAAACATAATAATGTTTGATAGATTTTCTCTTAAAAGTAATCTACCTCATCTACTGTGCACATGGTAAAGTGCCATAGAGTTTTAAATCCATACCTGTGATCGTATTTACCCATTTTTTGATGTTACGTGGCATTACATGGCATAAAAATTCATTTAATTTTGTAAAAAATTTAATATATTTTTTATACCATTAACAATAATAAGTAGATATATTATAATTTCTATAATCTTAATAAATCAAGTTTTTGTGATTCTTGATTCTACTACCTTGATGTGATTTGGCCCTATAAATGACGATTTTCAAAACACTTCAGTACATATCCAATTGATAATGATGCATGGATACATGATTTAACCTTCACGAATACATGATTATTTTAATTTAATGCCCATTGATTATTAATGTTTAATAGATTCGCTCTTTGACGTAATCTATTGTGAACATGATTTTCATTAGATTTGCTACACATATAATATTGATTTATAATCCATATATATATATATATATATAATATGATATAATAATGTTGATTAATATTAAAATATATGAAGGGATTTATATGGTCAATTGACATTAATGAAGTATGGAGGGTATTATTGGCTGGATTGATGGCATCCCATGGCACGAGGAAGCCTAGAGGCTTTCCTCATGCCTCTTTAAGTTTACTACCACCTTGATATTTGTTAAGAGGGGTTATGTGAAGTGAAATATTGTAAATCAACAATTGAACCTACTAGTTACTCTAAACCCATGACATTGATGTCAAAATAAGTTAATCTTAAAAATAATTGTGGGCACAAACTTATCAAGATCTGAATCACCATGCAATGCTTTAGTCTATGATGGCTTGTATTCTTCATGTAAAGAGATAGCCTCCTAGCACAATCACTACATCAAAATTACAACTCCCTTGGTTTCAATCAAGTTTTATCTTGGTGAATTCAATGGAGAAATTACTTTAGAAACAACCAAGAAGAATTATGGGTTTAGAAATATGATAACAATTTGAAGTAGACATATATGTTTGAAAGAAACCAATTTTATTCCAATAATGTGTATGCATACTATTATACCACCACAACTTATTATTCCTAATAATTAATAATGTTACATCTTCAAAAAAATGTGGATTAAACTCCACTTATTATGCATTTAAAAGAGCCTATTAATAATTATTTCTAAATCATTACCATTGGTTCCAACATTCCATGATGATAATTTTAATTCTATTTCCCTATTGGAAGTTCTATAATTTCATTATACTATGGTCTTGTAGTGGATTATTAAATATTTTATAATTCTAATGATCCCCTAGATGTGATCCAAAAACCCATGGTAAGAGACCCATCAAGTGTAATTTGTTACGATGAGTCTGTTGCTATTTTATTGGAATGAAATTACCTAAATTATACAAATCTACATTTAGATATCTATATGTGGATTCAAAGTCTAAATATAGAAATACTATATATAATAAGTTTTTTAAGGTAGACTGTTTAATATGCCCTCACATAACCATATTAATTTAGATAAGCACACAAAATTCTTTCCCAAGAGGTCTTTGAGTTATTAGGTATGATTTTGTGTCACTTATTCTAATTACCATTTTTGGGTTGAATTCATATCCAAATATTAGTTTTTAAGTTCAAGAAAGGTGACTCACCCTCATAGGTATTTGGATTGGTGAATTAAATTATCTCAAAAGTATAATTCTGGGGGGGCTGAATATTAAGCAGTCAAATCCCAAAACTTATACAATTTGCTTATGTTACATCTTAAAAAAATGTGGATGAAACTCCACTTATTATGCAAGAGCCTATTTATTCTAAATCATTAACACAATCTCTATGTTAAAATTGTAACTCCCTTGGTTTCGCTCAGGGGGCATATATATTCACTAAATAAGGAGCATAGTTTTGAATAATTAGGTTTTGTCTTGGTGATTGCAATGGAGAAATTTCTTTTGTTACAATGGCATTACAAAAATTAGAAGCGACCAAAAATAATTTTGGGTTTAGAAATATGATAAAAATTTGAAGTGGACATACATGCTTAAAAGACACCATCTATTCCAATATGTATGCATGCCATTATACCACCACCACTTATTTCTCCTATTAATTAATAATGTTACATCTTCAAAAAATGTGGATGAAACTCCAGTTATTACGTAAGAGCCTAATAATTATTTCTAAATCATTACCATCGGCTCCAAAGTTCCATGATGATAATTTTACTTTTATTTCCATATTTTAACTTCTATAATTTTCATTGTACTATGGTCTTATAGAAGATTATTAACATTATCTAATTCTGATGATCCCCTGGACGTGATCCAAAAACTCATAGTAAGAGAGCCATCAAATGTAATTTAGACAAGCACACAAAATCCTTTCCCAAGAGGTCTTTGAGTTACTAGGTATGATTTTGTGCCACTTATTTTAGTTACCATTTTGGGGTTGAATTCATCTCCAAATATTAGTTTGTAAGTTTAAGAAAGGTGACTTACCCTCATAAGTATTTGAATTGGTAAATTAAATTATCTCAAAGGTATAACTCTCAAGGGGATAAATATTAAGGAGTCAAATCCTAAAATTTAGACAATTTTCTAATGTTACATCTTCAAAAGATGTGGATGAAACTCCATATATTATGTAAGAGCCTATTTTTTATAAATCATTAGCACAATCTCTATTTCAAAATTAGAACTCCCTTGGTTTCGATTAGGGGGTGTCTATATTCATTGGATAAGAAGCATAGTTGTGGGTGATCAGGTTTTGTCTTGGTGATTACAATGGAGAAATTGCTTTTATTACAATGGCATTAAAAAAATTATAAGTGACTAAGAAGAATTTTGAGTTTAGAAATATGATAAAAATTTGAAGTGGACATATATGTTTGAAAGACACCATCTATTCCAATGTTTATGCCTACCATTATACCACCACCACTTGTTCCTCCTACTAATTAATAATGTTATATCTTACAAAAATGTGGATGAAACTCCACTTATTATACAAGAGCCTAATAATTATTTTTAAATTAGTACCATCGGTTTAAAAGTTATATGATGATAATTTTACTTCTATTTTCATATTTGAACTTGTATAATTTTCATTATACTATGGTCTTGTAGTGGATTAGTGAACATTTTCTAATTCTTATGATCCCCTAGATGTGATCCAAAAACCCATGATAGGAGACCCATCAAGTGCAATCTAGATAAGCACACAAAATCCTTTCCCAAGAGGTCTTTGAGTTACTAGGTATGATTTTGTGTCACTTATTTTTACTACCATTTTGGGGATGAATTCATCTCCAAATATTAGTTTGTAAGTTCAAAACAGGTGACTCATCCTCACAAATATTTGAATTGGTGAATTAAAATATCTCAAAGGTGTAATTCCCGATGGGGGAGATAAATATTAAGGATTCAAATCCCAAAATTTAGACAATTTGCTTATGTTACATCTTAAAAAAATGTGGATGAAACTCCACTTGCTATGCAAGATCCTATTTTTTCTAAATCATTAGCACAATCTCTACATCAAAATTTCAACTCCCTTGGTTTCAATTAGGGGGCATCTGTATTCACTAGATAAGGAGCACAATTATGGGTGATCAAGTTTTGTCTTGGTGATTGCAATGAATAAATTGCTTTTCTTACAATGGCTTACAAAAATTAGAAGTGACCAAGAAGAATTTTGGGTTTAGAAATATGATAAAAATTTGAAGTGGATATATACATTCAAAATACATCATCTATTTCAATGTGTATACCTACCATTATACCACCACCACTTGTTTCTCCTAATAATTAATAATGTTACATTTTCAAAAAAAATGTGGATGAAACTCCACTTATTACGCAAGAGCCTAATAATTATTTATAAATCATTACCATATGTTTTAAAGTTCCATGATGTTAATTTTACTCCTATTCCCATTTTTGAACTTCTATAATTTTCATTGTACTATGGTCTTGTAGCAGATTATTGAACATTTTCTAATTTTGATGATCCCTGGATGTGATCTAAAAACCCATGGTAGGAGACCCATCAAGTGTAATTTAGATAAGCACACAAAATCCTTTCCCAAGAGGTCTTTGAGTTACTAGGCATTATTTTGTGTCACCTATTTTAATTAACATTTTGGGGTTAAATTTGTCTCCATATATTAGTTTGTAAGTTTAATAAAGGTGACTCACCCTCATAGGTATTTGAATTGGTGAATTAAATTAACTCAACTGTATAATTCTTGGCGGGGGGGATAAATATTAAGGAGTAAAATCCTAAAATTTATAAAATTTTCTTATGTTACATCAAGTTAAAAAATTGTGGATGAAACTCCACTTATTAAGCAAGATCCTATTTTTTCTAAATCATTAGCACAATCTCTACATCAAAAATGCAACTCTCTTGGTTTCAATATTTGCATTTGCTAGATAAGGAGCATAGTTGTGGGTGATCAAGTTTTATCTTGGTGATTACAATGGAGGAATTTCTTTTGTTAGGATGACGTTTAAAAAAATTAGAAACAACCAAGAAGAATTTTGGGTTTAAAAATATGATAAAATTTTAAAGTGGGCATGTATGTTTACAAGACACCATCTATTCCAATGTGTATGCCTACCATTATAGTACCACCACTTATTTCTCCTAATAATTAATAATGTTACTTCGTCCAAACATGTGGATAAAACTCCACTTATTATGCAAGAGCCTAATAATTGTTTCTAAATCATTACCATTAGTTCCAAATTCCATGATAATTTTACTTCTATTTCCATATTTGAAATTCTAAAATTTTCATTGTACTATGGTCTTGTAGTGGATTATTGAACATTTTCTAATTGAATCTAATTATCCCCTTGATGTGATCCAAAAACCCATGGTGGGAGATGCATCAAGTATAATTTGTTGCGATGAGTCTATTGATATTTTATTGAAATTAAATTACATAAATTATAATTATCTACATTTAGATATCTATAAGTGGATTCAAAGTCTATATATAGAAATACTATATATAGTAAGTGCTCTGAGCTAGACTTCTTAATATGCCCTCACATAACAATAATTTAGATAAGCACATAAAATCCTTTCCCAAGAGGTCTTTGAGTTACTATGTATGATATTGTGTCACTTATTTTAATTACCATTATAGGGTCAATTTCCTCTCCAAATATTAGTTTGTAAGTTTAAGAAAGGTGACTTACCCTCACAATTATTTGAATTGGTAAATTAAATTATCTCAAAGGTATAATTTTCAAGGGGATAAATATTAAGGAGTCAAATCATAAAATTTAGACAATTTTCTAATGTTACATCTTCAAAAAATGTGGATGAAACTCCACTTATTATATAAGAGCCTATTTTTTATAAATCATTATCACAATCTCTATTTCAAACTTAGAACTCCCTTGGTTTCGATCAGGGAGAATCTATATTCATTGGATAAGAAGCATAGTTTTGTGTGATCAGGTTTTGTCTTGGTCATTGCAATGGAGAAATTCCTTTTATTACAATGGCATTAAAAAAATTATAAGTGACTAAGAAGAATTTTGGGTTTAGAAATATGATAAAAATTTGAAGCGGACATATATGTTTGAAAGACACCATCTATTCCAATGTGTATGCCTACCATTATACCACCACCACTTGTTTCTCCTACTAATTAATAATGTTATATCTTCAAAAATTGTGGATGAAACTCCACTTATTATACAAGAGCCTAATAATTATTTTTAAATTAGTACCATCAGTTCCAAAGTTCTATGATGATAATTTTACTTCTATTTTCATATTTGAACTTGTATAATTTTCATTGTTCTATGGTCTTGTAGTGGATTAGTGAACATTTTCTAATTCTTATAATCCCTTAGATGTGATCCAAAAACCCATGATAGGAGAACCATCAAGTGTAATTTAGATAAACACATAAAATCCTTTCCCAAGAGGTCTTTGAGTTACTAGGTATGATTTTGTGTCACTTATTTTTACTACCATTTTGGGGATGAATTCATCTCCAAATATTAGTTTGTAAGTTCAAAAAATGTGATTCATCCTCACAAATATTTGAATTGTTGAATTAAAATATCTCAAAGGTGTAATTCCTAATGGGGGGGGATAAATATTAAGGATTCAAATCCCAAAATTTAGACAATTTGCTTATGTTACATCTTAAAAAAATGTGGATGAAACTGCACTTGTTATGCAAGATCCTATTTTTTCTAAATCATTTGCACAATCTCTACGTCAAAATTTCAACTCCCTTGGTTTCAATCAGGGGGCATCTATATTCACTAGATAAGGAGCACAATTATGGGTGATCAGGTTTTGTCTTGGTGATTGCAATGGATAAATTGCTTTTCTTACAATGGCTTACAAAAATTAGAAGTGACCAAGAAGAATTTTGGGTTTAGAAATATGATAAAAATTTGAAGTGGATATATACATTCAAAATACATCATCTATTTCAATGTGTATACCTACCATTATACCACCACCACTTGTTTCTCCTAATAATTAATAGTGTTACATTTTCAAAAAAATGTGGATGAAACTCCACTTATTATGCAAGAGCCTAATAATTATTTATAAATCATTACCATATGTTTTAAAGTTCCATGATGTTAATTTTACTTCAATTCCCATTTTTGAACTTCTATAATTTTCATTGTACTATGGTCTTGTAGTAGATTATTGAACATTTTCTAATTTTGATGATCCCTGGATGTGATCTAAAAACCCATGGTAGGAGACCCATCAAGTGTAATTTAGATAAGCACACAAAATTCTTTCCCAAGAGGTCTTTGAGTTACTAGGCATTATTTTGTGTTACTTATTTTAATTAACATTTTGGGGTTAAATTTGTCTCCATATATTAGTTTGTAAGTTTAAGAAAGGTGACTCACCCTCATAGGTATTTGAATTGGTGAATTAAATTAACTCAAAGGTATAATTCTGGGCGGGGGGGATAAATATTAAGGAGTAAAATCCTAAAATTTATAAAATTTTCTTATGTTACATCAAGTTCAAAAAATGTGGATGAAACTCCACTTATTAAGCAAGATCCTATTTTTTTCTAAATCATTAGCACAATCTCTATGTCAAAAATGCAACTCTCTTGGTTTCAATCCGGGGGCATTTGCATTTGCTAGATAAGGAGCATAGTTGTGGGTGATCAAGTTTTATCTTGGTGATTACAATGGAGGAATTTCTTTTGTTAGGATGACGTTAAAAAAAATTAGAAGCAACCAAGAAGAATTTTGGGTTTAAAAATATGATAAAATTTTGAAGTGGGCATGTATGTTTACAAGACACCATCTATTCCAATGTGTATGCCTACCATTATACTACCACCACTTGTTTCTCCTAATAATTAATAATGTTTCATCCTCCAAACATGTGGATAAAACTGCACTTATTATGCAAGAGCCTAATAATTGTCTCTAAATAATTACCATTAGTTCCAAATTCCATGATAATTTTACTTCTATTTCCATATTTGAAATTCTAAAATTTTCATTGTACTATGGTCTTGTAGTGGATTATTGAACATTTTCTAATTGAATCTGATGATCCCCTTGATGTGATCCAAAAACCCATGGTGGGAGACGCATCAAGTATAATTTGTTGCGATGAGTCTATTGATATTTTATTGAAATGAAATTACATAAATTATAATTATCTACATTTAGATATCTATAAGTGGATTCAAAGTCTATATATATAAATACTATATATAGTAAGTGCTCTAAGGTAGACTTCTTAATATGCCCTCACATAACAATAATTCAGATAAGCACATAAAATCCTTTCCCAAGAGGTCTTTGAGTTACTATGTATGATATTATGTCACTTATTTTAATTACCATTATAGGGTCAATTTCCTCTCCAAATATTAGTTTGTAAGTTTAAGAAAGGTGACTTACCCTCACAATTATTTGAATTGGTAAATTAAATTATCTCAAAGGTATAACTCTCAAGGGGATAAATATTAAGGAGTCAAATCCTAAAATTTAGACAATTTTCTAATGTTACATCTTCAAAAAATGTGGATGAAACTCCACTTATTATGTAAGAGCCTATTTTTTATAAATCATTAGCACAATCTCTATTTCAAAATTAGAACTCCCTTGGTTTCGATCAGGGAGAATCTATATTCATTGGATAAGAAGCATAGTTGTGTGTGATCAGGTTTTGTCTTGGTCATTGCAATGGAGAAATTGCTTTTATTACAATGGCATTAAAAAAATTATAAGTGACTAAGAAGAATTTTGGGTTTAGAAATATGATAAAAATTTGAAGTCGACAAATATGTTTGAAAGACACCATCTATTCCAATGTTTATGCCTACCATTATACCGCCACCACTTGTTTCTCCTACTAATTAATAATGTTATATCTTCAAAAAATGTGGATGAAACTCCACTTATTATACAAGAGCCTAATAATTATTTTTAAATTAGTACCATTGGTTCCAAAGTTCTATGATGATAATTTTACTTCTATTTTCATATTTGAACTTGTATAATTTTCATTGTACTATGGTCTTGTAGTGGATTAGTGAACATTTTATAATTCTTATAATCCCCTAGATGTGATCCAAAAACCCATGATAGGAGACCCATCAAGTGTAATTTAGATAAGCACACAAAATTCTTTCCCACGAGGTCTTTGAGTTACTAGGTATGATTTTGTGTCACTTATTTTTACTACCATTTTGGGGATGAATTCATCTCCAAATATTAGTTTGTAAGTTCAAAAAAGGTGATTCATCCTCACATATATTCGAATTGGTGAATTAAAATATCTCAAAGGTGTAATTCCTGATGGGAGGGATAAATATTAAGGATTCAAATCCCAAAATTTAGATAATTTGCTTATGTTACATCTTAAAAAAATGTGGATGAAACTGCACTTGTTATGCAAGATCCTATTTTTTCTAAATCATTAGCACAATCTCTACGTCAAAATTTCAACTCCCTTGGTTTCAATCAGGGGGCATCTATTTTCACTAGACAAGGAGCACAATTATGGGTGATCAGGTTTTGTCTTGGTGATTGCAATGGATAAATTGCTTTTCTTACAATGGCTTACAAAAATGAGAAGTGACCAAGAAGAATTTTGGGTTTAGAAATATGATAAAAATTTGAAGTGGATATATACATTCAAAATACATCATCTATTTCAATGAGTATACCTACCATTATACCCCCACCATTTGTTTCTCCTAATAATTAATAAAATTACATTTTCAAAAAATTTGGATGAAACTCCACTTATTATGCAAGAGCCTAATAATTATTTATAAATCATTACCATATGTTTCAAAGTTTCATGATGTTAATTTTACTTCTATTCCCATTTTTGAACTTCTATAATTTTCATCGTACTATGGTCTTGTAGCAGATTATTGAACATTTTCTAATTTTGATGATCCCTGGATGTGATCTAAAAACCCATGGTAGGAGACCCATCAAGTGTAATTTAGATAAGCACACAAAATCCTTTCCCAAGAGGTCTTTGAGTTACTAGGCATTATTTTGTGTCAGTTATTTTAATTAACATTTTGGAGGTAAATTTGTCTCCATATATTAGTTTGTAAGTTTAAGAAAGGTGACTCACCCTCATAGGTATTTGAATTGGTGAATTAAATTAATTAAAATGTATAATTCTTGGGGGCGGGGGGGGGGGGATAAATATTAAGGAGTAAAATCCTAAAATTTATAAAATTTTCTTATGTTACATCAAGTTCAAAAAATGTGGATGAAACTCCACTTATTAAGCAAGATCCTATTTTTTTCTAAATCATTAGCACAATCTCTACGTCAAAAATGCAACTCTCTTGGTTTCAATCCAGGGGCATTTGCATTTTTAATCAAGTTTTATCTTGGTGATTACAATGGAGGAATTTCTTTTGTTAGGATGACGTTAAAAAAAATTAGAAGCAACCAAGAAGAATTTTGGGTTTAAAAATATGATAAAATTTTGAAGTGGGCATGTATGTTTACAAGACACCATCTATTCCAATGTGTATGCCTACCATTATACTACCACCACTTGTTTCTCCTAATAATTAATAATGTTACATCGTCCAAACATGTGGATAAAACTCCACTTATTACGCAAGAGCCTAATAATTGTCTCTAAATCATTACCATTAGTTCCAAATTCCATGATAATTTTACTTCTATTTCCATATTTGAAATTCTAAAATTTTCATTGTACTATGGTCTTGTAGTGGATTATTGAACATTTTCTAATTGAATCTAATGATCCCCTTGATGTGATCCAAAAACCCATGGTGGGAGACTCATTAAGTATAATTTGTTGCATTGAGTCAATTGATATTTTATTGGAATGAAATTACATAGATTATAATTATCTACATTTAGATATCTATAAGTGGATTCAAAGTCTATATATAGAGATACTATATATAGTAAGTGCTATGAGGTAGACTTCTTAATATGCCCTCACATAACCATAATTTAGATAAGCACATAAAATCCTTTCCCAAGAAGTCTTTGAGTTACTATGTATGATATTGTGTAACTTATTTTAATTACCATTATAGGGTCAAATTCCTCTCCAAATATTAGTTTGTAAGTTCAAGAAAAGTGACTCACCCTTAGAGGTATTTGAATTGGTGAATTAAATTATCTCAAAGGTATAATTCTTGGGGGTGGGAGATAAAAATTGAGGAATCAAATCCCTATTTAAGATAATTTGTTTATGTTGCATCTTCAAAAAATGTGGATAAAACTCAACTTATTATGAAAGATCCTATTATTTCTAAATCATTAGCACAATCTTTATGTCAAAATTTCAACTCCCTTGGTTTTGACCCCAATATTAGGCTTCAAAATTGAAGTACTCAATGTCTTGTTGGCCAAAACGCTTAACCCTACTCTGCATTGAGATATCACATGACTTGTTGTCATGATTGAAAATTTAAGGTTTATAGATTGGTATGGTGTAGACTACTTATGCCCTCACATAACCATAATTTAGATAACCTAAAAAAATCCTTTCCCAAGTCTAGGTTTTGAGTTACTAGGTATGATTTTGTCATTTATTTTAATTACCATTTTGAGGTTGAATTCGTCTCCAAATATTAATAGTTTGATAATTCAAGAAAGGTGACTCATGCTCATAGGTATTTGAATTGGTAAATTAAATTATCTCAAAAGTATTCTATGGGGGATAAAAATTAAGGAGTCAAATCCCTATTACATAATTTAGTCATGTAATTTAATGACCAAATATGATTAAACTTTTTTAATTATAATAATTATAGTAAACAATAAAAGTTTGTAAATATTTTTATATTAAAAAACTATCTGATTTTATTATTTATTTTTATTTATGTTTAAATCATTAAATATTTTTATTAAATAATGTATATAATTGTTTAAATGTTTAATATATTTAAATATATATTAAATATTTTTTAAAAATATTTTTCCTGTGTGCTTCAAAATTAGGGTTAAGTTTATGTTTTTCTCTTTCCATTATTTTATCTCAATTTTTCTCTCCCTTTTGATGGCCAAAAGACATTCTTTTATTGACTATTAGGTTAACTATGGATTTATTGGTGGATGCATTGACCCCATTATTCATTGTCATTTTTGTAGATGTGACGTTAGTGGTGGAAGCTCTGACCCCATTTTCACTATCATTTTTGTAGGTGCTTCTTGTTAGGTATTTAATATATGTAATATATTGTTTTACTATATCTAAAATGTGTGATTTGTCTGGCTTGACATGAACCTTTTATTCATTATTTATTTCTTTAAGTTATGAAATCACTGAGATTTGGATAGACCTAGATTTTTGTTATGAAATGGCCGAGATAATGAAATGGTAGAGATTAGGATTGTTTAGTAATTACTTGTATTTAATAGGGACCCAAATAGTGAATGTGAGGAAAAAGAAGACATTTTTTAATTAACTGTAAACAAATAATCATAGTAAAAAAGTGTCATGATGGAAGAGGGTTTCAATGGTTCCACCATCTCTATCCTATCACATCGTTTGTCTGTTGGCTCTATTCAAATACTAAAAATTGTTTATATTTAATATTGAGTCAAAAAGTCATTTTTGACATGTTTAAGGGTAGTATTATTTGATTAGAATTGTTTCCATTTTAGACTAAGTTAAAAAGTCAATTTTTGGGGTGGCAAACTTTTTCCTCATGCCACATCATAAAATTTAAAAAATGAATGATTGAATAACACCTAGCATTATTATTTATGGTGACAAAATTTTCCATTGTGCATCAATATTCTTGGGTAAAGGATTCTTATGCATCATTTTATATTAAAAAATTACTTATAAAATATCTACAACTATTATAGAGGAGCAACTATTATTTAGGGAGAAGTTTTTGAGGGGTGGGAAGCAACAGGGGGATGAAGATTTTTATGGTTGCTCCTTTTTTGTGGTTACTAGCTATCATTTGCATCTAATCAATTTTTTATTTTTTTCAAACAAAAGTTTTGTAATAAAATGCTCCTAATTTATCTCAACAACATGTATTACACATAATTTTTGTAGTCTTTAAAGATCATCCAGATATCTTTAGAGCATCTAGTATAGGTCTTCTAATCACCCTGTATAGATCTTCAGAGCATCCTATGTATGTCTTCAGATTACACTCAAAGCATATTCAGAGCAATTCTAGAGCATATTTGAAGTGTCCTCTGAGCATTCAATCATCGAAGCTCACTTGCCAAATCCTCAAAATTGTAGCCAAAAGAGTTTTAAAAATTGTGTTGCCTTCTCACAATTACCCCTCATTGGGATTTTTTTTTAACTCAAAATTACCCCATCCTTGGGATGTGTTCCTCTACTAAAAATTAACCCATCTTTAGGATGTGTTACTGTACTCAAAACTATGTTATTCATCTAAGTAAGACATAATAAAGGTAAAGAATCAACAATAAATTACATACAAATAATGAACAAATTGCATTCATATCCTACTTAGATCAAATTTTAACTATTAAATGCAATACAATATATAACCAAATGCAACACTTTAAGTATAGTTTATATAACTATGATGAGCTATATGAAATTCTCATCATTTCTCTACCACAATTTACCTTTTGTAAGTCCTCTTGTAAAGAAGTGGGATGACTGATCCTTAATCCAAATTTCTTGATTTAAACCTCTGACTTAGATCATAAAATTCAAAATGATGGCCCCAGTCATAGTGGCCCCTTGGCAAGAATCCAAGATCTCTGATAACTACATGCACACAAGCTTCAAATTCAACTTCTAATAGATAATTCTAACTTCGACATGGAGATAGAGGTCACATAATGATATGAGACCTAAACCTCATCTCAATCTAGACATTTGAACCTCTTTCCTCTAAGCACCAAGTGATTATCTGGGAAAATACTTTGGCTCTTCTTAGACTACATTTAATATTGGTGGGGCTAAAGACTTCTCTATGCTTCAAATCAATAGGTAATGTCTCCCACCTAAAAAAATTTTCATTGAAACCATTAGCATAATGGTGGTTTAGAAAATTTCTAAAATTAGTAATATTAGATCTCAATAGCTTATGATACTTGTTCTTCATATGCATATGATATATTTGTTAAAAAGAATAAATAAGTTTCTTTACTTATATAAATTATGGTCTCATGCATAAGCTAGTGGTGATTTTTAATTATAGAAATCTATTATTGACCTATTGTTATGCCATTTGGTTCCTTAGAGTGGAGAGAAAGGCATGCAATTGTGTCTCTCCAACAAACAAATTTATCAAAAAACTAGATTGATATCCTAACAACAAATTGAAAGTATAGAACTCACAAAGAACATCTTATCTTTTTTAGTGCTCTTTAGAAAAATGTCCATAAATACATGTTCATCTTCAATGATATGTGAAAAACCAAGGGAAATTATCTGAATCTACCATTTATAAAATTTCTCATGTAAGAAAAGAAAATAAAATGATGAAGGTTGCTTGCATGCTAATATTTTTTCAAAAATAGCACAAATGTGCTAGATAGAAGCTTGTGATTTATACAATTATAGTTGGGATTCTACCAATTGCTTCTAATATTCCTCTTCAAGTTTGGCATTTTCATCCTTCAATTTTTTAATCTTCTTCTAGGTGATATGCCAAGCAAATATTATTTCATGTAATGGAATAGGGAAAGAGAGAACAACTCTTGTTGGACCCTATGTTTGAACTACACTCTCTCATGTTTCTCGTTGCATGGCCTAAATAGAGGCTTGTAACTCATAATTTAGAGTGGTGAGCTCTATTATTCTATTATTATGTTGAGAAATCATTGTATTTATATCATAAAGACTTTCTCTTAGATTATTAATTAGATTACACTTATCAACATTGGCATTTTGTGAATCATTAATCCTAGTGTCTTTGATAGAAAGAGAATTATGTAAATCAATAATCCAAGTGTCCTTGATAATAATAGAATTATGTAAATTACTCAATTCTTGGGTCTGTGAAAACATTACATTATGGACCATAGTCTATTCAGCTTGTATTCCTTGAAGAATTATTTTTTGGTCACTAACTCTAGTAATAAATTATTCCCACCTTTATTTCAAATTAGAAATCATCAAGTCCTTACCTTTCAAAGTTGAACATAGAACATCTAACTCTATTTGTTGCACTCTAATTGTTTCTTCATGGCATGATAAAGCCATGGCATGCCAAAATTATTTTTATTCATAGATAGAATGTGGGGAAGCTAGATCTTCTTCAATCAAGGGTGCATTACCTTTATCAACAATAGAAGGCACAAAATGATTTGATTTTTGAGGTACAACTTCTTCTATGGCTTGCACATATTTTCTTCTTCTTCTTGTTCCTACAAGATAAGTCAGAGAATGCACTAGAGTTTAGTTGGATAAGGAAGAGGGATTATTGAATAAAGTCCCATTTATCACTTTGATCTCTAGCGTAGTATCTTCGAAACTAATGGTGGTGGAGATAGTCATTCTATAATTTCAAATGTGGGTTTTTCAATCTAGATTATAGTGGAAGGAGGAGAGGCAAAGTGTGGTGTCTTTTTGGTAGGAAATAGACTAAAATTTTGGAGGAAAGAGGACCAAGCCTTTTCACCCCTTGGTTTAATGATAAAATGTTGGTGACAAATGAGTGTAACCAGCCCATGATGGTGGGTAGACCCAATACCTCATCTTATCTTCTGAGAAACATTAATCAGAGCATTATGAATGAAATAGGGAAGATTAATCATATATTCTTCTTGAATAAATCCTTTCCTCAAATTAAAGAGTCTCATAGCATCTCTAACCAATGCTATAACCAACCATCACAAGTGATATATTTCATTATCAAAAAATAACATTTTGCCAAGGTTGAGGAAGACTTTCTCTTAGAATTCCCTTAGCCACTCCTTGGGGGGATTTGACTAGTCTGGGATGTGGCTCATTTCCTTCAACAAACATATAAATTAGGTCAAAAAAATTAATCATTTCAATGTAAACTACTTTGTCTTCAATAATCACTGATAGATCATTGATTATAGAGAGATTCACTGAAATGTTTTCCCCTTTGATAATAGCATGATATTCATCAAAATCATCATAGAATAATTGCACAATTTATTCATGGAATACCTAAATTTTTTTCAATAAATTTAACCAAATTATTGTTTCAAATATGTCTCTGACTACTTCATCTTGTAGCAATGCATCAGAGGATACCGGTTCACTTTTTTTCTTTCTCCCACCAATCTTTGGAGTAAGCATTGTTTAATTACAAATTTGACTATACTATAAAAATAGAGAGCTCAAATTTGCGTAGGAAATAAAGCAGGCAATAGGTTATAGATACGAATTAGTAATTACTGACAGTGACAATGAAAAAATGAATAGAAAATTAGGTTATATGATGTGATTATGACAAGAATGATGACTGCAATTATGGTTATCTCTTTGGTGCATGTGAGATATAATGGGAAGGTGATTTATCTGATCAAGTATTCATGTGTCTTAAAGGTCATTATTGGTAGTACTGGGAAAAATAATCACAATTAATTATGATTCATACCAAATATTTTTGATATACCCTCTATTTAAAAAATAGTTACGTCAATCTTGTTTGAAAAGACCATTTGGAAAATCATGAAAAAATACCTTCACATCAATTATTTTGGAGATCTTTTGAAAACACCATCACATCAAATTATGGATAGTGGAATTTTTAGTCTAATGGAAATATTTTGATTCTTAATGATGGAGGTGGATTCCTCCCATGTGTAATTTTTCATCGTAGGAGCATAGCTATCAGTCTTTGGAGCTAAGTCACTATTCTTTAGAACTAAACCTTCAGACTTCGAAGCAAAATTGTAGTCCATTCAAACTTTGTTTATATATACAAGTGTAAAGCAAATTATATATATAAATCACCTAATTTATTATAAAAACATTGTATATATTTATCACCTTACATATATAAATAAGAAACCTTATTTATAAGGTGTTGTTTGTATGTATTTGTAGCCAATTTCACCTAATTAATGCTTGTCTTGTCTGAAGAACCACTTGGGGCTCTATTGATGGAGGCAATGGTTGATTTGGAGTTTGTCCCATATGAATAGAGAAACATGACTTATTCTAACTTGGTGATTTCAAACATTCATGCTTCAACCATGGATTTCAAATTTTGATTGATGAAATTGTATATAGGCAAGCTTGATTAATGGGCAAGCTTGTTAAACTTTGATTTATTGCTTTTAGAAATTAATCACTCCAAAATTCAATTTAGATTTAATTTAAATTAGATTTGTCATCAATTTTATATTTAAAGCTAAATATTTCCATCTTTTGACATATGGCTACCACATTGAATACAACTAATTACTCACATGGCATGAATATGACTAAGTTGTCTAGTTGGCTTCAAATCCAAACACATGGCACCTTTTGATTGGTTGGTGACCCTTAATTCATAATGAAATATCAAGTGGTGCCTTTTAATTTTGATACATTTAAGGTTAAATCCACTTTTTTGTATGTTTGAAAGGTATCTCCTAGGAGATACCTTGAAGGTATTACATGGGCCTTCAAAATATCACCCAGTAGTGCCTTTCGTGCAAAGGAAAATTCCACTTATTCTTTGAAGGAGAAATACTATCTTATGCATATTTAAAAGGTACCTCTTAGGAGATACCTTGAATATTAAATCCACTCTTATGCTTGAAAGGTATCTCCCAGGAGATACCTTGAAGGTATTATAAGGGCCTTCAAAATATCACCCAGTAGTGCCTTCTATGTAAAGGAAATTCCACTTGTTCCTTACAGGAGAAATACACTATTGTTCATGTTTTAAATGTATCTCTAAAGAAAGAAATGCCTTAAAGGGGAAATAAACTCTTGTTCATGTTTGAAAGGTATCTCCAAAGAGATACCTTGAATTTATTACAAAGGCCTTCAAAATATCACCCAATAGTGCCTTCCGTGTAAAGGAAAAGTCCACTTGTTCCTTGAAAGAAAAATACACTCTTGTACCTATTTTAAAGGCATCTCTTAAGAGATACATTGAAGGGGAAATCCACTCTTATGCATGTTTTAAATGTATCCTCTAAGATATACCTTGAAGGTATTACAAAATCTTTCAAAATATCACCCAATAGTGCCTTTCATGCAAAGGAAAAATACACGTGTACCTTGAAGGAGAAATCCACTTTTTTCCATATTTTAAATGTATCTCCTAGGAGATTCCTTAAAAGGGAAATCCACTCTTATGCATGTTTTAAAGGTATCTCCTGAGAGATACCTTGAAGGTATTACAATTTTTTTGTAATATCACTCAATAGTGCCTTTTATGCAAAGGAAAATTCTACTTGTTCCTTGTAGGAGAAATACACTCTTGTGCCTACCTTAAAGGTATCTCCGAGGAGATACCTTATATTGGTTCCTAGTTGTACACCTCTATTCCTCAGCCTTGTAAACTTGAATAATGGGGTAAGTAAATATGGAAAACATGTTAAGTATGTCATTGTAGCCAAGGATGGGTTTGACATCAAGAATGGACCAAATGTAGAAAATGATCAAGAGGCACCTACAAAGGGTATGGTCAGTTCCTTATTGATTTTAGCTCTACCTAAACCAAGGTTAGAGGACCTAAGGGGTAGCTTTCTATCATTAATATATTCTATAACTCAATCTTCATGGGGATTATTGGCACAAGGAAATAGAAATTTGATTGAAACACAACCAAACCTGCTCAATCTACCTAGAAAGGGTTGTCACACAGAATGATCAAATGATCTAGGTTAGATACAAGCTACTAAAGACATATATGAATATTATTTCAACTTCCAATCTAAATAATATTCAATAACAAGGGGTTGAATAAGAGATTACAATGCTAATCTTTAATGTATGAAATATAAACAAATGCCAATTATACAATATTTATGTGCTCATAGACAAATAACACTTTAGATATATAGAAGGTGTGTTATGTGCAAGGTAAAACAAGGTAGGATAAAAATTATCAGTTAATAGAGATTAGAAGTGGAGGATTAACATATGATCACAAAGAAGTTTGAATAAATTGCCATATCACCTCTACCAACAAATGCAACACCAAATTAGAACAAATGAAATTGAAACCATGCATGAATGGTATCCTTCTAGAAAACCTCCTATTTGAATTTGTGAGCCCATGACTACACTTAAAAAGGCTATCAAAACCCTATTTCTAAATCTCAAAGAAGAAAAGATTTTATAATCTAGATATACTCTCTAACTAACTACCATAAAGACAAATACATCAAATCACTGATCAACTAAGAATTTATAACATGGAATTATACTTCAACAATAGAAAGAGGGTTGAAACCATCAAAAAAATTCATTTATCAATTGAACATAAAATGCATACAATGTGTAGTTAACAACATAATAAATATATGCTATGAAAGAAAATCCTATAACAAGGGAGACATGTTTGATGCTCTCAAAGCTTGGCAATGAGTTTTTCAAGGAAAGTTACATAGTGATAAATCTTCGAGGCTATATCTCTTGAATCAAAACTTTAACCAACCATTATAAAGGGACACACCCCTTTTTATTATAAAATTGAGCTAAGACTAGAATATTCCTAAACATTCTCTAGCTAGAAGATTCATTCATGGGCCTAGAGTTTGTTAGACCTTGTGATGAACATGATTCCTAAGATTATGCACGTGCTCCAGTGATGAAGACAAAATTGATTCTCCACTAAGGTAAAATGTTTCTTGTTATCCATGTGGAGGATAACCCTATAAGAGACAAAACAAAACTTTATCTTCTTCCACAACAAATAAAACATCCCTTTCCTATGTACATGATTACAAAAACTATCTCAAAAGGGATGTGCAATAAAAAAAGAAAGGGAAAATAAGGGAAAAGGGAAGTGAAAATAAAGGAGAGGTGGCACTAGCTTATAAGAAACTAAAATATTCAATTAGGTTCTAAAATCAATCTGAATAAAGAATCCTTCACCAACCAATTTTGTATTTGATATATTCTTTGAGCATTGGGGTGAGACTCCCTTGGTTCGGGCCTACTTGGTAGTTAAATTTGACACTATATTCTTCAATTCAGGTATCAGTTTATCAAATCATGGTTTGTTTCTCTCTATTGAGTTCCTTGAATTGTTCACATTACTTCTCTAGTGACACCAATTATTTTATCTTATGGACATCAAAGGATTCTTGTGGTGCATCAATGAGGTTCTTCAAAGTAGTGCCACTATATCCTCCCCCATGTCATTTTCACCATCAAGGTTCACCATCTTCATCAGTGTGGCATCTATCTCGCTTGTCACAGTATCAAGAGACTATTTTTTTCCTTTTAGATTGAAAATGCCATCTTTAAGCATCATTAGATGATGCTTGATTATTATTTGATATTCCCTATGCCTTTTATAATCATTTGGAGAAATGATCTTATCCATAATCAAGGTATTTATGCTCATCTTATAGATATCTTCTACCATCCATTAATCCTCCTACCATTTCTTAGTGTTTACCTTATAGGAAAACATCTGGACATCATAGTCTCTTTTATTTTATACTATATCACTTAAACATTTAAATTTCAAGTGGATTATTTATTCCACATTAGTGCCTATGTCTTGTTTCCATTCTTTAGTTGCCCATCTTGTAGTATTCAAATCATCAATTCATCTAGAGTTAAGAGATGTAAAGGAGAGATGGAGAGGACCTAGAGCTATAGTGGTAGTTGGAGTTACTGCCTCAAGCTCACTCAACAATTTTTTCAAGTACTAGATCATAGCCTAGTTCTTTACCTTCAAATCCTCCATGATGGCCTTGTATTTATCCATCCTATGAGCCACCATATTATCCAAAACCTATGAGTTATGTTCTAGTTCATTTATTGATGACTCCCCAAAGCTATGGATATAGAGGGTGTAACTTTCAAGGGGAGAATTCTTATTTAATGTGTTAGGAGGAGGGATGGATATATCTACATTCCTTTCCCTGTAGTGGTGAAGGTGGTCTTGGAATGTGTTCATGCCTTCTTAGGGGGCTTGGCCTTATGTGTTTGAGTGATATTCATTACGTTTATCTCCCCTATTTTTATCATAATGTCTCTTTTTTCCTTGATATTCTCTTTGACCTAGAGAAAAGGTATAGTTTGGAATCCCATTAAAGTGGTAGAAATTATTGATGACCTTGAGATAGTTAAGGGTGTTGTTATTGGAGAGATAAATGTAAAGAGTGCTATAGGTTTTGATAGTGGGATAAACACAAATTTTTCAATCTCTTCATCACTCTCTTGATCCTCACCACCCTTATTCACTCCATGCTCCTTTTCCAAGTTTGGATTTATCTGATCCAAAACATCAAACTCTGACCTAAGCTGATGAGATTCCATGAGCAACTTCTCAATGAAACTTTCATATTCTATTTATTGGCTAGAAGGATGCATGGTATCTTCACCTTATTTATTTTCTTGGGCCTCAAGAATGATAGAGGCTATGGTGACATCCTTGCTACCTTTGATAAACTCTTCACCAGTCATGGATTCAATACCTTCATTATGTGTTGGATCATGTACCCTAATGTGAGGGAGAAAGATTTGTGGTACTTCAATTGAAGTGATATCTCTTGAAGCACCCTCCTCAACATCCATATTGGAATCATCCAATTCCTTATTTTCTTCTATATAGATGGGGGTACCCATATGTAGTTCTACTCCCCCATCTTCCTTCACACTCACCTTTAGAGGGGAAAGGACATCTTGTGGTACTTCTAAAACCACCTTTGTGACTTCTTACTCAACCACCACCTTTGAAATGATGTCACCTTGAATGTTTTGATCTAACTCTCCTTCAAATCTTTCACTAGATTTGTTCAATTCTTTAGTTCCACCATGATTACCTTGGATTGATGGTTGGGTGATGACATTATCAATGAATGTCTTTGTGTTTGATGAAACCAATTCTTTATCTTGAGGGTCTTGAACTTGCATAACCACCTCAACATTGTCCTATACAACATTATCTAAAGACAAAGGATCATTTAAGGTTAGGATGTCTTCCTCATCACCTTTGATTTGTATTATTGAGGGTCCCTCTTCTACAAATAGACTCATCATTAGGGCCTTCATTAGGGTTTGGGGCCTTTCCCTTGAAGTTCTCTACCTAATTTTTACTTGTGGAAGAGTGAATGCACATTGCTTCTTCATCACCTCAATGATGGGTATGCCTTCATCCAAATCCTCATCGTCACTCATATCCATTACTCTCTAGACATATGAGGTCTGGTCATTCTTACTCTTCACTGGGAACCCATTTAGATGTTATAGAACCTTTTTTACTCTTTTTTTTGGGGTGATCTCCTTCTTCCTCCCCTCCTCTCTCCCTTGAGTGTATCTTTGGGAGATGTACAACTACTAATTATTGCATTAGTGGAATAGGTAGAACATTCATTGGATTGGCCATGGGGATGGCTATTGGAATAGTTAGCATTATTGGGGTTCCCTCTCCTAAAATGGATATGGGGGTGGCACTAGCCCATGTAACTTCCCCAATAATAATTTTATCCCAATTTTTTGGCAAGCTTGTTATCTTTGTTAAAGATAGTCCAGCCTTAGATTGGACAACTTTTATTGATTTGATATTAAACATCTGAGTAAAATAAACATCACTAAGCTTGTGCTTACCCTTACCTTTCACTATTGGTGGTGAAACCATAGGATCATCATTATACTTGAGAAGGAAACCTCTCAACTCCTTAACTCACTTGAGCTCTTAGAGGGCATGGGTGTCATAAGCACCAAGATTAACCCCTTTTTCCTTTATCCACCTAAAGGTTGTTCTCATGATTTGAAAGGCTCTATAGGGGATGGAATCATTCTGATTCGTACTAAATTCTATCAATGAGATGGCCTATGCTTCAATGTTATTTTCACTATATAGTGGATAGTGTCCTCTTTTCATCCACCATATCCTTAGGGATGGGGTGATATTGTACATAATAACATCCTACACTGTCAGCCTCATGTAGTCTAATTTTATGATGCGTTCCTCAATGGAGATGTTGGACTAGATGTCTTCATAGTGTGATTGATGTAAAATGACATTGGTTACCATATTCACCAACCACCTAATATCATAATTAGACTAGGGTGACATCTTATCAATTACGTATTGGACCATTTCCTATTCTAATCCCTTCAACCTAGAAATATAAGGGCATGAATAATATCCAGTTTTAACTAAGAAATTAAAGAGATTATTTATATTCTTGGCCACTATCATTTCATGTGGAGGCACCATCTATTAGCTCAACATCATTACTACCAATTTATCATCTAAGTACCTTGGCAATTTGTGTGGGCACCTTAAGTAACCACTCACCTAGATATATGTGAATGTCCTGAATTGAATATAGGAGGCACCAAATTTCTCAATTACCTCCTTTGTTTTTTCAGACATTTTATTGAGGCTTCTTAAAGGAAAGAAGACACTCATCATGATGTTGAAGAAGTAATTATACACCCTACAAAAGTTCTTGAAACCATCCATGGTGATTTCTATGTATTTTTCATAAATTCTCATTCCATTGGGGGTTCATGGTGAGCCATTAGAATGTTATGTTATGCACTAGGTTGTACATTAAATAAAAGGACATGTATAATGTACCTATAAATGCCTCTTTTGAAAGAATTGTAGCTTGGAGCTGCATCATCTACCTATACATATTGTCACTAAGGATAGTGGCCCAATCCAACTTCTTTTGCTTTTCCAATATGCATACTAGGATCAAGAACATGTACGGCTCAATTTTTTTTTGGTGAGTATCCCATAAACCTTGGTGGCCATGGAAATAACATACTAAGGTAATTCATTGAATTCCACTAGTTTTAAACTCTTGGACATCTTAAAGGTCTTCTATCTTTTCTTGGCTAGCTAGTAAATATTAACAATTTCCTAAATTGCCTTATCATTCTTCTCCATGTATTACTAGTATTCCTCTATGGTGAGTGTAATGCCATCCAGTTAGGGAGGAATATCAATCATGGTGCTAAGATCCATAGGGGTGAAAGAGTAGACAACTAAAAGGATACAATTGATAATGGTCCTAGTGTTTGGTTGGTATGCATGAGCACATGCAATAATCAATTTTGGGTATGGGGTAGCCAAAAGGAATGCTACCAAAGGGGTGATGTAGCTCATTCCAACATTAGATACTACTTGAGTGGGGTCCAGCCACTACAAGGCATTTAATAGAACTTCAAAATCTAGTCCCATTACATTTTTATCCTTAATCCCATCCAAGATAGAGATAATGATGCCCTTCACAAGAGTTGAGGATGTTGCCATTTCTACCTTGGATTTATAATGTAATACTTAAATTTTTTATGAAATATTCACTCAAACAACCCTCATATCACCTTTCAACTCCTCTCAAAAATCATAACATAGGGAGCTAAAAGAACACTTACTGTTAATCTAGAGGGTGGCACATAATAAAAGATGAAAATCTATGAAGGAATCATCGTAATGAAATCCTCACACTACACATAGCTAGGGCACACAAATAAATCAAAGGGAAAAATGTAAGATTTGAATGTAAAGGGTTGACACAAATGAAAAAAATTATTTAGTTATAATCATTTACATTTCATTATTAGGGTTGCCATTAATACTTTGATGTACATCAACTCTTCACCACCTACTCTCATTAATTGCTTAAGCTTCATTAAAAAAGAGAGAGGGAAAGTAATAATATTTATTTTACACTGAGATATCTATATTTCAATACATTGAGACATACAAGTGAAGGATACATCATGGTACCTTTTTCAACCCTTGAGGAATCTATACCTTTTTCACTCGCTACTTTTCCTCTGGTGCAATGGTGTAATATGTCCTAAAATCTTTACAAGATGTAAGAATGCCATGTGTCATTATTTAAATTTTAAAATCAGGGTGTTTGAGTCTTTAGGAACCTTTTAAACTTTTCTCATCGAGAGGTAAGTGAGGCAAATTTCAAAAAGGGCCTAAAATCTAAAAGATATCAAGGAGCTACCACATGACATCACTTTATTTACAACTTCAGATACTTAGTTATTGGAGACTTTATATGCCTTGCCCATTTAAACATAAGTGTGGTAATATAAAAAAAGGGCCCAAAATTTAGAAATCCCTAAGAACCCATCAAATGTCCAACCCTCAATGTAAGCTCAGACTCTCAGTCACCTTTTACCTTCGTACCATGTTTATTAAAATGGGGAAGGGTGTCATATCCTCTCGACCCCCATGAATGTTCGTAAGATTAATATGAGACAAACACGTTTCTTTCATTTGGTTCATCAAGAAATTCCTCACCTCAATCATCAAAACATGTTGAAGGTACATTTCGGTAATTTCATTTGGGCCCACACTTCCATTATCTCACTATGAGTTTTTTTGCTATGATTTTTTTTGATTGAACCCTTATTTGAACTAAAGCATTTTTATGACAAGGCCCAAATTCTCTAGTGAAAATTTTGTATCTCCACTCTTTTGCATGTTTGAAAGGTATCCCCTAAGAGATACCTTAAGGTATTACAAAGGCCTTCAAAATATCACCCAGTAGTGCCTTCTATGTAAAGGAAAATTCCCCTTGTTCCTTGAAGGAGAAATCCACTATTATGTCTATTTGAAACATATCTCCTAAAAGATATATTAAATTGTAAATCCACTTTTGTGCATTTTTGAAAGGCATTTATTAGGAGATACCTCAAAATATCACCTAGTAATGCCTTCCACTCACTAGAAAATTGCACTTCTTCTTTGAAGGAAAAATCCACTTTTGTCCCTGTTTGAAATGTACCTCCTAGGAGATACATAGAAGGAAAAATACACTCTTATAAATGTTTTAAAGGTATATCCTAAGTTATAACTTTAAGGTATTAAAAAATATTCCAAAATATCACTCAGTAGTGCCTTCCATGCAAAGGGAAATTTTGCTTGTTCCTTATAGGAGAAATCCACTCTTGTGCCTATTTGAAAGGTATCTCCTATGAGATAACTTGAAGGGTAAATCATCCCCTAAGTATTCCATGAGAAAATCCTACACCCTTGCCAAATACTAAGAAAGTAACCAAGGGGACTTGTAAGGACAAGACTTTGGTAACTAATTTTGTATACCTAGTCATTGTATCCAGGTTTCAAACCTAAGGACCTAGTCCTTAAATATGACCAAATGGATGATAAACTAGGGTAGCATGTGAAATTTGATTCTATTTAGAAAGGAACCTTTCACATCATCAATGATTGATGGGGAAATGCTTTCAAAATAGAATATTTAGATGACAATGCTTTAAAGATCCTTGTCAATGGGATCGACCTTCAGCATTTCATTTGACTTCCCACCATTCCCTATATATGTTAGATAGTTTCCTTTCTCATTTTTTGTGTTTTCCCTACTCATCATTATTTTCCCCCTTATTTTCATTTCTTTTTTATTTCTTTCCCAAATAAGTTCCATTGACACAAGTGACTACTGGGATCACCACACATCTTTTCCACATGTTCAAAACACTTATTGAAAGACAATTATCTACATGATTATCCTATTATTAATGTCAAGATGATCTATTATACATGGTTCCCCATAAGGATTGCCAAAAACATTCTAAGGTAACACTTCAAGCATGTGTGTCTCTCTTAGCATTTATGACACTAGTGTATAAATCTACCCCTTACCATCTAGAAGTAATCACTTACCATTTTTTGTGTTTGAAGACAACATCAAACAATTGAAGCAATCAAAAGGTAGCCTCAAAAATGAAGGGAAATAGTTAAAACATCAACCCAACTTTCCTAGAAAAGGCATATAATTATCTTGATAGTCAGTATTCATCATCTTGGGTAATGGAAGCTTCTACATCCTCTTCTAGAAGTGGGAAGAACCCATCAAATGAGAGAGATCATAGCTCAAACCATAAAGGAACCCCTCATCCTACATGCAAAATGAGCAAATATTATGCTTTGACCCCACCCAAGCAAAAAGGAAAGTCCCCTATAGCTTGTTGACCATGAAGAGACCCTACAAAGATAAATATTTGGTGATAGACTCAATAGATGATATTTTTGATCTAGACCTAGCCCATGAACCTAAAAATTTGAGGGAGGGAACTCATGTCTAGAAGCTTAAAAAAATTATTAGGAAGGAGTATCCCTCATTTAGATGCAAAATTTTGGACTGCACCTTAGCACAACACATGGTGCCTTATGTATACCCTTGCCTTGAGATCATCACCCTATGCACTAAAAAGTATGATACTTGAACTAGTATAATAATAGGAGGTGTCCACCTTATGGTCAAGATCAACATGGACAATATCAAATCAATGATTCAACTCCCATATGATCTCAATGTTATTGTCTATAACATTGAGAGCCTCTAAAGCATCTAGGACTCCAAAGTGGAAGATAGGGCACATTTCCTTGGATCACTTCTTGAAAAAAATATCATAGAAGTGCCTTCCATGCACTTGTACCTATTATATTTCTAGGCATAATATGTAAAGGATAACCTATCCATACTAGCATTCATCTTAGGCATGGACATTGATGCTAAAATCAAAGAATTCTAGTTGGGAGAAATCTTTCTCATGACTACAACAGAGAATGTGGAAATTTTCTGGATGGATTTGTTTGAAGCCATCATCTCCACCATGAGAGAAGAGCTAAAAGTTTTCTTGATAATAAGTACATTTCAATATCTATCTTACCTCATGCACTTAATATTGTACCATCACTCCAAGGTCTTCTCCAAATATCTTCAACTAAATAACATAGACATGAATGTTTTGCCTAACATCATCACCTCAGTCACTATTGAGACCCACATCCTATAAATCATGATAGACTACTATGATTTATTAGAGTGGGTAATGGCTCTAGTTCTCACAGATCTTAGTAGGTAAGATGTCATCCCTTAGATGATAAATTTACAACAAGCATGTCTCAAAGGTAGCAGGGTCTTGATTGATTGGTTTTAGGGGGATCAATTCTCATTCATCTGAGCATATGGGTTTATGGGGGAACCTTTCTAACTTTCTTGTATGCTAACTGATAGGAGCCTAACCCTCAAGTTGGGATAATAACTTGATAATGTGGGCTCCCTCTATAAGGTAGGAAAGAAGAAAAGGGGCTATATGACATTCCTTTTTCAAGAAATGGCATCATGGTATAGAAAAGGCACCAAAAATGTCTCTTCATAGTTAAGCTAGTAGAGCTGGGCCTAGATCTAGTAAATGACTGATGGGATTGTGACCCAACATGATATATAGTAGGATTAAAACCCACCAGCACACTCGAACATCAGACCCGACCATATCTAGAGCAAAGGAGGTCACCCATGAAATATCTCCCTTAAAATTATGTGGACCTGTCTCTGATCTCTTAAGACATCCCCAAGCTATGGGAGTCTTATTATGATAAGGTCTAATATTTTGACTTGATAAAGAAGCTATCTAGGATGATGAAGTAGTGGATAAACACCTTAGGTTATATTGAATATAAGAAGGTTTCCTTCTTAAAAAATATATATGATCTTAGTCATCCACATGCTATTTTGTATGAAGACACCTCGGATGAGAAATTTAAAGAGTTGTGGGATGAGACCCATCCAAAAGATAATGAATATATCATGGAAGGGGAGTCCACATTAGATATTGATGTGTTCAAGGATGATAAATAGGAAGATACCATAGAATAAGTAGAAGCCATGGTGGTCTAGCCCCCACCAACATGGCCATCATCCCTACCCCCTATGTCATGGGCCTATAGTAGTAACAAGCACCCCCTAGGCACCTCATGACTAGGTCACTCAAATTAAGTAGACTAAAAAAATAGTTTTTAACCCACCAATGGCACCTCCATAGAAGAAGACCTGACTTTCCATCCATCTCCTTTCTAACTCTACCTCCTTCCCCTTCATATATCCAACACAAGTTATGATGATAGCTACCACCCAATCAATCACTATGATGCTTCCTATCACCCCTTCTTCAACCTTGATATCCCCACTATAGGTTGAGATAGTTACCACTACCCAACCTAACACTTCATTAGCCCTAATCTTATCCTCATCCCCTAAGCCCACCATCATATGTAACCCATTCTCTTTTTCCTTTCCCATGTCTTTCTTCATGCCTTTTCTCACTCCCCCACTATCATCATCCACATCATCCTCACTCATCACATAGTCACCATTCTCCCCACCCCATAAGCTCCCATAATTTTTACCCTCATCCCTCACTATTAATTTGTTCGCTCTCATAGGAGCAAGGCCCATTGCTTCATAACAATAGTAAACCATCCCATTCTCACTGCCTTAAGGAACCCCTTTCATGAGTGAAATCATCTAAGTGTTAGATCAACTTCAAAAATATATGGATTTAATGAGGGTAGCCCATAAAACCTAGATGGAAAAGAAGAGGGGAAAATGAGCTAAATTTGAAGCCCAAACCCACATGTAGTCATTTTACAACCCTAGATAGCAGCCCCCTAGTCATCCATCTGATCCCTTAGGTAATTAAGCCCCAAAAATAGATGAAACTAGGGGATTACACAATTTAAGACATTAGACTTAACCTCAAACAAGCCCAACCCACTGATAAAGTCAAGCTTATGGAGGAAACATACAGGTTAGTAACTATGGACTACATCAAAGTAGCCTATCAGTTGGAGAAAATCAAGTAGGAGCTCATCAAGATCAAAGCCACAAGTGAATATCTCAAGGCTAAGGCTAAAGCCAAAGATAATGACCTCAACTAGATAAGAAATTACCTCTAAAACCACTTCATAATGGAAATCTTCTAGGTCAAGGATGATAGGTGGATGGTTACTAAGATGAGACTATAAGAGGTGAAGGCAAAATTGGCTATAGTTCACAAGAATATCTTTAATGTAGAGTGGATACTCTAACTACTCTAGAACTTGACATAATAATAATCCTCAGTCAAGGACTAGAAGATTGAGAGACTAAAGAATAACCTCATTTCTCACCCTTAAGTCACACAAATTCTTTCATTAATCCAACAACTGTACAGGTCTTACTAGGAATGGATCAAGGTCATGACAACAAGACTAAAAGAAATGCTTGTTTTCATCATTGATACACAAAATTTGATGGCCCAGGTGAGTTCATCTATAAACTAAGTGATCACCTTCATTGCACCCAAGGTCCCAGACTCATAAAGCCTAGTCTTAAAGCTATACAAAACCTCTCTTGAGGATTTATAGATAGAAAATGTGGATGATTAAAGGTAGGTGGTAGCAAAGGTGAATGAATTCCTAAGATAAAATAAGGTAAAAAACAAATGCAAGGCATTCCTCAATGCCTTAGAATAATTCATCCAATGAAGGAAGGGATGCCTAGAAAAATTGGTCTAGTTGGGGCTCCCTTATCCTTTCTTGACTGATAATAACATTCTCCTTGAGGATCATTTTAAGGTATTTCTCAAACAAAAGTATAATAACTAATTTGTTTTCATGGTCCTTGATCAAATGTTTAACACTTACAAAGTGGAGAAGATTTTTCACCCACTCACCTAGCTAGATTTTTAGATGATGGTGACAATTGAAAGCCTAGGGAACATCTCCTTTAAGGAGATATTTGAATTAGATAGATCCTTCAAGAATCTCAATAAAAAGACCCAACTAAAGGAGGAAGAATGGCCACCCTTATAAGTGGCCTTGTAAAAGTTGTAAATGTCAATCTGCTTAGAGTTTTCTAGGTTCTTTCATCCATAAGTGGACTCCCCTATGAGTCACCAAAAATTGTGAATCATAAATCCATAATTGATAATTTTGGAGCAGTTTGAGTTATGACCTCATATTCACTTGATAGTAAGTAGTTACTTAGCACCTCTCAAGTTTTCCCCCCTTTTATGCCCTTTTCCATCTTTGGGCCCATTTCCCTATTTTTCTTTTTGTGAAGTGTCAGCTTGTTCCTACTATCTCCATTCTGATTTTTCATTCATGCTCCAGAATGACATTTTCTTGAAAAATTCATTTCCATTTTGTTGTTAGAGTGCTGGAAATTTTTGTGAACACCCCTGTGAATTGCCAAGAACTGTGGATTAAAAATACACATTTTTAAATTTTGAAGTAGTTAATTTATAGCTTCAAACTTGATACAAAATTAGAAGTTCCTCATCACCTTCTAACAGCCCCTCTTTTGATTCTTTCTTCTTTAGGCCTGCTTTCAAAAATTTTCCAAGTCCTAGTCCTTGTCCACTTTTAGCATGTGGTAGCTTGATGCTCATACAACTCAAAGAGACTTCCATCTCACTCTAGAGAAGAACCAATTTGACATGTGCAACCCACACACTCGATCTCACCAAGGAGTTGTACATCTTATAGTTATAAAAGGATGTTTTGTATGTGCCCCCTTGCAGCCTTCTATATTTAGTCTCTATCTAAAATGAAGAGGATGTGATATTCTATGTTATTTGGAGTGGAAAATTGTCTCTATTTGTTGTTTATTTATTTTTTCTTCTATAGTAGGGGAAATCCTATTTATTTTGAACTCATTTATTTTTTATGTGGCAGTTGGTGATCATTTTGCTTCTTCATATTCTCATTTTTATGGACAACCATTATAATAGACTAAGACAATAGCAGTTAGTATTTTTTATTCTGCAACCTTAAAAATCACAATTTCATCCTACATATATAAATATTTCCATAGGAAATTGTTCACCAAGAGTGAGACTTTTAAGCATCAACAATATCAACTAAGAGATTCGTTCATGGGTAACTTGAAGTATCTCCTAGGAGATACCTTGAAGAAATTACAAACCTCAATAACTTTGAGAAAGTTCATACTCAAGGTATCCAATAGGAGATTCCTTTGAGGGACTTCTAATACCTTCATGGGTGACTTGAAGTTATCTCCTAATATATACTATGAAGATATTAAAAGGACCATCAAGGGAAAAATTATTAAACTAGATTTAGGTGGAAAGAGCATGTGCACAGGAGGATCTAAAATTCACTCTTGTAAGAAAAATTCACTCTTGTGAATTATTGAAAGGTATCTCCTAGGAGATACCTTGAATGTACCTATTGATGGAAGTTTTGACACATATTAGAAACATACTTCCCCTCATCTTTCTCCTTTAAAATAAATGTTTATGGATTCCTTTACCCATCAGATTTTATTCGTTGGTACACAATTTATTTTTGATTTGGTCATACCTTATTAGTTAAAGTGCAAGTTAATGTATATATTAAAAATATTTTATATGTATTTTGTATTCCATTTTAGAATTAACATACACTTAATCACTACTCAAACACAAAAAAGTTTCATGCACCGATGCAATATGCAACTTACATTTTACAAAACATCAATGTTTAAATCATTTCAATTGCTTTGCAGCATATCTTTGGGTGAAAAAATAATTACCACACTTAAAAGGCAAAAGGTGACCTCACTCAAAGAGAATTTGGATAAAAGGTAGAAGAAGGCCTCACTCTAAGAGAATCTGGATATAATATAATATAAAATAATAAAACTAAAATTAAATCAACATAAACATCTTCCATTTTATGGTGGTGATAAAATTCCTCTTATTGAGTGGTATTTTGAATTGTTTAGTCCACCAAACATGCATATAGATATATACTTGTTCATTTCAATTGCTTTGCAGAATATCTTTGGGTGAAAAAATAATTACCACACTTAAAAGGCAAAAGGTGACCTCATTCAAAGAGAATTTGGATAAAAGGTAGAAGAAGGCCTCACTCCAAGAGAATTTGGATATAATATAATATAAAATAATAAAAATTAAATTAAATCAACATAAACATCTTTCATTTTATGGTGGTGATAAAATTCCTCTTATTGAGTGGTATTTTGAATTGTTTAGTCCACCAAACATGCATCTAGATATATACTTTTTTAACAGTATGTCAACAAAATAATCTTATCTGATTAGAATAATCCTAACCTATGATAAGGATGAACTTGAAGATTCCCTTTAATTCTAACTATAAGTATGAAATGGAGAAGAGGGAATTCTATTTCGAGATACAACTAATTTCAATAAATTTACACCCAATAAAATATAGTTGACAAAAATTAATTTTTCTCCTTCTTATGAAACATTTGTGTTTCATTTGAATAGCTATGATAACCTTCAAATGTTGGGGTTAATAGATAAAGATAATTTGGTCATTATAATACAAAACATGTTGAAATAAAAACATGAACAAGGGGCAAAAACTTCTTCTATTTTACACCATGCAAACATGTATTTAATATACCCTATATACATGACAAAAAAAACATTGAAGAAAGCAAGAAAAGCAAGGGAAATATATTTAAATGCAATTTTGAAAGAGGCCATACAAGTACTCATACTAGTGGAGAAAAATAAGATCAAATAAAAGGTTGGAATACTTTTGTTGACACAAACTTCTAATGAAACACACCATGAATTATCTACATGGTATATTTCCTCTAGTAACTATGCTTTGAACATTCTTATAGGGCTATGTGAATTGGGGGATGCAAATATCAAAATAATAAATCTCAATGAAAGAGAGGTGAATGATATAATTCATTCATTTGTAAAGCATAATGAGGTTCTAATGAATGATGCTTTGTTAATTCCTTTTGATCCAAACAACCCTGACTATTTTATTGAATCAAAGGAAGTACTAGAAGATATGATGGAGAAAAAAATAGTAAGGTTTAAAATTGTAGATGGCCAACACATAATTATATCACAACAGAGAATTATTTTAGAGGAGGAATGCAATTCACAATCATTGAGAAATAAATGTTGTGTTAGAAGGGCAAGATTTCTAAAAACCTATAGTCCATTCCATATTGTGCACAAAATATGTAATCAATATAATGAAGCCAACAAAATAATTTATAAGGCTACATTTGTAGAAAGAGTTCAATCTGCACATGACCTTATCAAACTAAGAGGTTGGAAGAATATTGAAATAGAGAAGAAAAATATGGAAGAAATACATGAACAAGATAAACAGTTGTTCACACAAATGAACTATTCAAAACAATAACTGTAGGAGAGAAAATGACTTCTTTTCATGGGACAACCTATTTTGGATTGTTTTGGTAAGGTGTTTGATTTGTTTGAAAGTGGTACTTTACCTAGTTTAGATAAACAAGATTTAAATTTGATTGGTATAATAATACTTAGAAATATTCAAGGGCTTGCAAACAAACAAAAAGTATAACTAGCATATTTATTAGAAAAAGGGTTTATTTCTTTCTTGAAAACCCATGGGTATAAAAACATGGATAATTGGTGCAAAAAGGTGAAGCTAAAAGGTAACATATTATCAAAAAATTACATATTATTTCAACAAACATGATATGACACTGCCACCAGACCAAATAAACACACTTAAAGAGGTAATGGAGCATCATGAAAAATTTGCAAAAATGTTTGATGATTTGTGTGTCCTGGATGAAGGTATTTCAAAAAACAAAAAGGCTTGGAAGCATTATCTCAATATTCATTAAGGTTATTGAAAATTTATCTACATAATGATGGAAGTTAGCTTCCTAATATAGATACAGAAGGATTCAACTACCATTATGATCCCCCTTGTCTTTGGCCATCCATTTTATAATATTTTAGTGAAATGTTCATTCTTGGTCTGAATGCTGACTTGATAATTATTGATCTTATAAATCTCACTAAATTTTTTAAGGAAGAACATCTTTGACTATTTCTTCAGGCATTAATTGAAAAATTTATTGTTAGGGACTTCAATGTATTCATCATCCACAAACTAGAATATTATCCTGCCATTCAGACCTCTCTCAAGAATATTCACATTCGTGATTTTTGTTACATGCAAGATATAGGTGTCAGACTATGGGGTCTAGATAGTTATGGATTCGATTGGATACATATTATAGATATCAAATTTTATCAGGATCTATGTCATTTTTAGCTAAAACATTTCCACCTCTATTCACAACAAAGCAGATTAGATGATGTTTTTAACATCTACAAAGATGTACCAACATTTCAAATGATTGGTTCACACAAAATAGCAAGGACATTCAAAAATGAACTAGTTACCATTTTTTGGGAGACATTTATCTCTACTTTCCATGATCTAGATGCATGTGACATGCTAAGGGTATATACAAGAACTAGATTGGTGCGTGCTTATGCAAAATTGAAAAGAAATTTATCTTGCATTACAAAAACTAAAGAACAAATCATTTTTAATTTTCAATTTCAAATTTGTTTGGAAAATTTAGACCAACTAATACAAGAACAACCGCTTCAATTAGTACTAGGTGGATAATACTTTTAATTTATTTTATATTCATGCTTCATTTTCAAAATATAACATCTTAATAATCTTTTAGTGTGTACACTTTATTTTTCAAATCTAAGAGCTTGGAAATATTTCAGTGTGTATCACCAATGGCATTGCATGCAAGTGAAGAAACAATAATAATGAAAAATCATATAAATGAACATGACACATCACAAGTTGAAGAAGGTAACATATTAAGATCATGCAGATTTTTTTAACTATATAATTTTTGATTTATGAACAATTCATAATAATGATAAAATATTTATTAATCTATTTATGTCTCAATTAAAATAGTTCTTAATGTAGCACAAGCACTTTGTGTCTACAATATAATAACCCATGACACCGCTCTATAGGTTGGTGCCTCCATGAAAACAACACAAGGTAATAATTTGCAACACACATTTTAAAAATACAAATATCGAATCAATTGATTATTAATGATAATTTTTAGTTACTACATTATATAATACCTTGTAGGGAATAAAGAACTAAAGCTTCAATGAAAGAGTGCATCCATACAAACTACAAAAAGGCAAAAAAAGGGTGAAAACCCCTTTCAATAAATGCATAATTATACAATTTCATACAAGTCTAGAATATATTAACTATCTTTATTTATATAAACACATTATAATTGAATTTTTCATTATGGACATGAGATTGTAGAAGACAATAAAATATAGACTTGCATCAGCTTGGGATTTGGAAGTGTGGTTCATTTTATTATTGTGTAGATTAAATATGGTTGTATTTACCTATTAAAATGTTGTTTACAAGTTTAATTTACCCTTACAATGTTGTTTACATGTTTAATTTACATAGTTTAAAATAACATAATATGTGTTATACTATGTCTTCAATACAATAAATTTTGATGTAGAGTATCCATGTGTTCTTTATCAATAAAAAACAATAAAGTATATTGTGATAGAAACAATTATATTGTTATTGATTCAAATAGTTTTTAATTTGATGTGTCTTATTAAAAGTATATGAAGGGGGTTAAACTATTAAGGTGTATTATATTAATTTTAATTTAGTGATAGTGAACTATGACTAAGAAGAGTTACTGTAAATCCTATTTTGTTTACTGTGATGGGTTGCATAAACATATAAATATAGATGTTGGTCGATCATACTTTTATTATTGTAATAATATAGATGTTGGTTGATCAATGTTATATTCATATCAACGTCTAGGATAAATGAGTTATGGAAAAACTAGACCGATTCAGATTATGATACATTCATGGTCAAGTTATAAGGATTGAATATGAACTTTTATATGCATGTATGTTACAAAACAGGCAACAAAAATGGTACATCTATGTATAATGAGTATTATAGTTACAATGTGCCTGAGCATGTACTTATTTTTATGTGTTTTGTGTGTGTGTGTGTGTGTGTGTGTGTGTGTGTGTGTGTGTGTGTGTGTGTGTGTGTGTGTGTGTGTGTGTGTGTGTGTGTGTGTGTGTGTGTGTGTGTGTGTGTGTGCGTGTGTGTGTGTGTGTGTATTATGTTATGTTTTTATGTTATAATAAGAAATGCAAATCAAAATCGCATCAACGACCAGTCTAGTAACATGTAAAACACTTTTTTAGAAAAATTTAATGTTATATCTCTAAGTATAATATAATATTGTTAATAAATGATTTATTTATTTTTTAACAAATTGTAGACATTCCAAAGGAGGAGCTTAAATTGACTTCTAAAAAACTATTATTTTTGGGGTTAGATGACTTATTATTTATTTGCATAAAATAAAAGATATGTAGATTCAAGATATAGGAAAAAAATAAGATTATAAAATTGAAAATATATCATACTACATTCAAGATCATTCCAATGAAATTTTGAAGGTAGCACTGTAGTCTTTTTCTCATGTTGGCATTTGGTCAATGATAGAGGACAATCATTTGAGGATACTCATTCAAGCCATGGGATACACAAGTTCAAATTTCATGTTTGTTTGGGGGAAAAAATATTCTATGCCATTCAATATAAACATAAATAAATTGGACAAATTTATTTTTAAAGGGACCTTCAAAGATGATTTTTCAATTGCCTAGATGTTGTCCATTGATTGTAATTCTCATAATTGTGTTACAAATAAAAAATAAAAAATGAGTTATGTTACATCAAGTAGATATAGTGGAAATGGAAATCAGAAGATGAAAAAGATTTGAGAATCAAAATGACATCAATCATCACATTCTTGAGATAAAGTAAAAAATCCATGTCAGCATCTATAAACTAATGTTTAAAAAGATGTAACTTCACCTGATTCTTTTAAGTGTATTTATCATTATCATCAATTTCATATAAATCAATTCTAAATTATTTCAAAAATAGTTCAATTAATTTAAAAATAATAAATTCTAATTTATAATTACTTTAATCTGGTTATTAGTTCAATTTGATTTATAGTTGGAGATTACTAGAAATTATTGAATTAGTATATTGACATTTGTTCATTCACAAGATCTTCCCAATGAATAATAAATAATTATGAGAATATTCTATGTAGATGAACTAGATTGCATAGTATGTTTTCATCCATAATTTGGCTAGTCAAATGGTTCCATGTGTCCCAGCAATGAAAGTTGATTTAAAGGACCAATGATTGGTATGAATGCCTAGAAGGGTGCCAAGATTTTGAAACAGTCCAATCTATTCAAAATGATCTACTACCAAATAGTTTGAAATAATTCAATTTATTTGAAATATAACAAACATATTAATGGAGAAAATATTCTCCTCTCCACTTTAGTGGGTATAATTTTAAATTATTTGAAACATCCCATTGAATTTAATTGAAATTATCTATGCTCAAATGGTTTGAAACTTTCTAATTTATTTGGAATAAATGAAATTTATTTTTGGAGAAAATCTTCTTATGAATCACTCCATTTTATAGGTATAGGTTTAAATTATTCAAAATATCCCTATTTACTTAAAATTATCCATGCACAAATGCTTTTAAATAGTCCAATTTATTTCAAATATAAAAAACTTTTTTTTGGAGAAAATTCTTTTCACTCCACTTTAGTGGGTATAAGTCCATTTTATTTAAAATAGCTCAGTTTTTTCAAAATGATCTATTTCCAAATGGTTTTAAACACTCTAATTTATTTATAATATATGAAATTTATTTTTTAAAGAATTTTTTTTCAACTCCACTTTGCATGGTATAAGTCCAAATTATTCAAAATAGTCTAATTCATTCAAAATTATCTATGGCCCAAATGGTTTGAAACAATCCATTTTATTTGGAACATAAGAAAACAAATTTGTAGAAAATTTTCTCCACTCCACTTTAGTGGGTATGAGTCCAAATTATATGAAATAGTCCTTTATAGTGTTCATGTTATCTAAGATGGTTCCTTGAATGGATAGAATTTAATTTCTACTGTTAAAAAGATACTACACAAATAGAAATATATTGATGAACATTAATTCAATTTTGTTAAGATATATGATAGATGCTAGTTGCAATTTATGTTTATGATACATTGGCACTGGATTATAAGTGAAGAATAGTATGAAAATTACTCTTTGATAAGTATATATATCCAAGTGAATTTATCAAGTTGGATTCAAATGAATGCAAATTCTATTACAAATAGTAATGAATGTGGTATAAAATGAATGTCAAGTAAAACAGTCGATGACCCTAATTATATGATATGATAAGTGAATGATTATAGGTAAGATAGTAATCATGGTACAAAAATAAGAGGGCTGATCATATAATTTGTATGAGCTCAAATTGAATATTTTGTGTATTATTAATAGTTGTACCATATTAAGTGCTTAATAGTTTCTAGAATCACATTTTGTCATAAGGATGGACAATAAATGTATTAGTACAACAATCATAGCTCTACCTTATATTTGTAAAGTAGAATCAATTTTATTACAATACATTCTCAATTAAAATAATTATCATGTTGTTGTTTAAATTAGTATATTAAGAGGAAGATGACTTGTCAATCTTGTGTTGACATGGGCCTTAACATGTTTTGTTGTAGGGAAGGACTTGTTATAATTAACCATTAGGTGATCATTTAGGAAGTTTGTCTTATATTTGGATCTTATTTTTACTCCTACTTGAGTGAATAATCTCATTACTTTATGATTCCAATCAGCAGTGTAATGGATAAATGTTTTGAATGAATTTAGAAGTTATATAGTTATTCAATCATTTGTGTCTACTATATAACATTTCCATCGTTATATTATCCATTTAGATTTGAACCAAATGGGTATTTAGATTTGAAATAAATATTAAAAATGACTTTATTATTCAATGAAATATTTTGATACTTGGATGTTGGAATGGAAAAATAAATAAATTCCATAATTATGAGAATGTATTTTTACTAGTGGTCTTGTTTGGGTGCTCATAGTTTTCTCTATTCCTTAATCTTAGTTGTGCTATTTAATATACCTCTATTTTCAAAATGAATTAAAGGTATATTCAAAAATATAAAATTTATGGCTTCTTGAGCTAGTATGAAAATATTATAGTGATAGTAAGAGACTTCATTACTGGCTAACACAACTCTTTTAGATCTAAAGGTGGCCATGGCAATAAATAATGTTTATTCATTTATTCTTCGAGTAAGATGGAGTCTATTTTATTAATTATTTCAAAATTGTTATGATATGGTCAAAACTTATGTTTAGAAATGAAGTCTTGCATGTTATATCTACTCCTTTTTCATAATGAATCATACTAACTTAAAACCATTAAGGAAAAATTATCTTCAATTATAATTTCATCATCTAATCTTATGTTAAAAGGGTTTCTTAGATGGGAAACGAATTTGTAAGTCTCAGTGGTTTCATAAATCCATTATGATTAAGGATTTAGGTTTTATAACACGTTTATTATTTATTAAAAGACCATTAAAAAAATTGATAAATATTTTCTAGATAACCAATCCAATAAGGATCTGACCTATGCAAATTGTGGTCAAACTATTTTGTCACTCTCCAAACAGAATTCAAGCCTTGAAGGAAATAAAAAACAAAACCAAATTTTTTTGGTAAAGGAATGGTTAGGTCAATACCTTAACCTTGGGTCCTCATGTTTGTTGAGCTATCATCTACCCTTATCATGGCTCATAATGTCTATGAAT
>JARHVA010001243.1:2220000-2300000 GCA_037957365.1 Torreya grandis | reverse complement strand
TAATTCTACCAGAGTTTGTTATTAGTTTATTGCACATAACATTATATTTTTTAGATCATCCATGTGAAAATATCATTCCACTAGACACATACAAAACATCTTACTTTTGAGGAGCTAAAGTAAAACCTATACATAGTACTTGTTATAGTATTGTGTCATGAACTAAATTTGTGGCCCCTTTTAGATAATAGACTATACCCTTCTTTAGTGTGTTTCAATAACACTTGGACTAATGATTATTGATGTTGGTTCTATTTTTAGATGGTTTTAATGCTGATACCTTAGATAGTCGATGTGATATGTTATGTCATGGTTGATGCTCGCATTCGATACATTATATCCTGATATGCATAATACTTATATTAGATTAATTTTATCCTATTTTATGTATATATTTCTTTAAATTAGTTGCATTATTGTAATAATACTTTAGCATGTCTCAATGATGCAAATTGACACTAGTTACATTTGTAGCTATTAATTGTGCTTAACATGACATATTCAAGGTCATGGTTATTAGGACTAACTCAGTGTCTTATCCAACTATTTATGACTATGCTTAAATTATTAGTTCATGTTGACAACTTTTTTTGAATTCATTATAATTATTATTTTTATCAACATTATTCAGGTACTGTTAATGTCTTATTTGGTGGATGCAAACACCAGACTATGAGTTAGGCTCGACATTAGGTTTGGACATCTTAGGTATACTCACAGGTGATTGAGTGGTGAAAATGTCACTCTGATAGGTATATCATGTATTATATGGTATTGAGCCACCATCGTTATATAACTTTATGTTATTGATTTTCATCGTTATTGGTCTCGCTTTATTTTGAGCATGTGTGTTTTGATCTTGTTCCCTAATTAGGATTATCAATTTTTATCATCATCATTCCTCTTGCTTGTCCATGTGTGCTTGAGGTCATTTTAAAAATTTGTTATCCTACCTAGGTGTTGTGAACACATAATGATTAAGCCATAAGGAAATGGCTTATCTTATTAGCCTACCATGTTTGGTTCTATATGTTGATCTTTTTTCCTGGTGTTGTTATTATTTTATGGCTTCTCTTTTACTCTAGATGGGGTTGGATACAGATAGACCATATTGGGTCTCTTGACCTTAGTAATAATGTTAGAAACCTCCTATGTGCATGATTGGCTACTAGGAGCTTTGTTATAGTCAAGGGATTTGGCAATTATTATCAATTTTTATATTTGGGTTGATTTTACAATTTTTGGTAATCATTATAATTTTAATTATTTCAATTATTTTTATTATTACCTTAAATGAATTGATGATGATTATTATCATTTTGATAGTTTTTGTCTTTCATTAATAATTTTATTTAATGACTTTATCTCTTAATTACTTCATTATTGATTCATATTTCTATTAATTCATATTTATTTAACAATTTGGTCAATTTATGTATTATTATCATTTTTGTAGCTTGATAATATTGCTAATTATATTTATTAATAATATTATTATTATTTTAATTAAGGAATATTTCATTATTTGTTATTCAAGGATCGGGTTAATGATTTGGGATTTTTAGTTTGGCTTAATGGATTTTATTATTATTTGTTATTTTTATGATTTCATTAAATTATGAGTTGACTTTGGGGATTCTTATTATTATTGATTGTGGATGGATTAAGGAAATTAGTTTATTATTATTATTTTATATTAATTTTTATTGTGTCATGGATGGGTTTGTGTGGTTGAATGATGCCAAAAAAGGGCTATGACATGAAGCAATGAAAGCAAGGATAGATGGTGAAAGCCATGGATTTTAATTATTATTTTTATTTTTAGCATGGAATTTTTGAATTTAATATTTTATTATATTTATTTGGGCTTATGTTTTAAGATGGGGAGCACTGACCAAAAAAAATGGGGTCAATTTTGGGAAAAGCAAGGTATAGCATATGGAGGAGAAAGCATGATGAGTAGGGAGGATGTTATGGGGCATAAATGGAGAGAATGGGGTTAGTCTTAGGAAAAGTAGGGTATGGCATATGGAGGAGAGAGTATGGAGAGAAAGGAGACCACTATGGGGTGTAGCTACAAAGAAGGGGGCTAAACTATAGAGATCTATGACATTATTTAGACACAACCAAAAATGAAAGAAAAGGAATGTAGTAATAAAATTAGAAGAAAAGATATATGATAGGGGGAAATGGAAAGAATGTAGAAAATAAAGAGGAATGAGAATGTAGGGATGTGTAAGGAAAGAAAAATGAAGGATGTGTAGGGTAATAAAATTCATGGAAGAAGAGGGCATGCGAAGGAGCTTTGGGCCTAGATTTTTAAATCTTGACATTGGGTTCCTAGTTAGGGGGAGTTGATTTACACTACCAGATGTGTTGCTAGCTAGGTTAGTAACCTACTAAATTTTTGAGTTCCCACATTTGATTGTTAAGCCACCTAGACTATAGCTAATTATCTCTTAAATGGAAGTGATTGTTATATAGCCATTATATTTATTTGGGTATAAAAAATAAAAATAAGGAGGGGTCAAAGTATGCTAAATGATCATTATAGCTTGGTTTTAGTTATGCATCTTAACTCAGTAAATACATTATATAGATGGACTATGAATTTTCATTTAAATTGTGCATGCCACAACCTCCCTTATCAATCCTTCTATTGCACTTTATTTTAACCAAGTACATTATATTTTATTGAACCCCTTCTTAAGGAATGTCATGGTATGGTTGGGATGTGTTGCACACTCCTATATCTTACTTGAACAATTATATTTTGGTTCACCCCTATGTATGACCAATGACCTTAGGTTGTTGTATTACATACATACATACATACATACATATACATATACATATACATATTGATGGAGGTAAAAACCACTAAGAGTGGGGGTGAATTAGTGGTTAAACAATATTGCAATCCAATTCCTAACTCTTCAAACTACTTAACCAATCATATCAATAATCAAGATAAATGAATTAAAGAAAAAGAATGAATGAAACCATTACATAAATATTTATATGGGAAACCCTCATTAGGTAGAAATCCACTCTCAAGTCTGTAAAAAAAATGGACTACTATCCTATAAATATGGAACAAACAAGAGGCTTTAGTGAAGCACCCACTTCATAAGGAGCACCAACCCCTAAAGTTGACAAACACCAACTTGTCTAAGATGCTAAGCACCAACACAACACCTATCTAATGAACAATTCCTAAACTTTGATTGGTTCCCTGTCTGATTGAGAAACCCTACATGAACACTCTTCTTCAAGTATGCAACTTCACACAAGTCACCAACACCAAGTTATCACTTCAAAACAAGCAAATAACCCCTTCACAAATCTTTTGCTTATATTCAAATATGCACTCATAAATATGATAAAAATAATCAATAGAATCAAAAAATTATAATGATTCTAATGACATATTTATTTTATAAAACTCATATAAACATTGGTCACCAATATCCTCAACAACCTTTGCACAAGGTCTTCAAATAACAACACACACACACACACTTTCTTGTCTAAATTTTTCACCCACCCAAAAGGCATAAAACACCTTGTATATACACCATTGTATATTATCGTAATCCATATTACTTTTATAATATCTTAGGAAGAATTATTCATGTCCCCCAAGGTTTGCCATGATCCTTTGCACATGATTTCTAATTTACCATGAGCTCATGTCACAAACACCTCACACGTGAAGCATAACACCAATTATGTGACTATATTTAACTAAATAAAGATTAGTAAAATCTTAGAAGTATCTATATAATTACTTCAAGGATTCCTAAAAACTCTCTAATCATCATAAACACTTGATCTAACCATCTACCCTATAAAATACATTCCTTTTGCTAGAAAAAACCATCATGGTTAACTATGATTCAACCATCAATCATCTCCAAGTGACTAAGAAAAATAATGATTTCATGGATAGAAGAAATACATCCCATTAAACACTTCAAAGAGCTCATCCCCATTCTTATTCATTGATTAGGCCTTTCAAATCTTCTTTTCACTCTGATCACTCTTTCTCACTTATGACACCATCTCCTTCATATCGACTAGCAAAATTTAACCTCATATAACTTTGACATAGAAAGATGAATATTCCTTAAAAAATTCATGGATTTTTGTGGAAATTCTTGAGCTTCAACAATCATCCATTAGATCATCTAGTCATTCATAGAAATCTTCCTCAAAAATAAGAATACTGTTAACAACCCATTTTATATGAGACTCACACACTATCAAGAGACCAAAAATAATTTATAAGAAAAATAAAGGAGTCATATACAACCTTTAATTATCATATTTGATCACCCAATCCATTTTGATCCCAAACCATCAATATCTTCTCTATCGGGTCTAAGACTAGGGTTTTTGCATACTAAAAACCTGCTTAGCTTCTTAATGATCATTTATAAAGGATACAACCTTAGTATATGAAATAATTATTGTAAAATATTATTAGGGACCCTAAAAAAAATATCCAAAAGGATAATCTCCCCATGTAGACCTTGCACATGCTAATGAACATAAGAAATTTCTTTTTGGGCTCACTAGATGCCTTTCTAGCACCTCTTGAAGTCATATAGTCCTTTTTCTAACTTTTTACTTCAAAATTTGACATATGGATTTGTAAATGCACTTTAAAAATCATATATGATCATCTCCCATGTAGATATAAGATTAACCACTCTAAAATCACTTTTTGACCCTTCATAAAGCCTCACTAGCCCACCTAGGCCAATAGCCAAGCTGTCATGTAGAACACTTATCACCTCTTGAAAATCATACATCTAAAATATTAACACCTTATACATGTATAAAATTTATATTCCAAGCATACTAATCTCCTTACCATGTCACACAATCCATAGTGCTCAATACCCCTTAGGTAATCATGCATGATCAAGTCTACAAGGCACAACCTAACCTGCATACCTCATGAAGGCCACATGAAGTCAATACTTAAGAATATAAAACATCAAGAGAAATTCAAACAACATAATACCAAGCTCCATTAAGCCATAGAACATCCACCTAGAACACCCATGCACATCCTTGTAAGTATCATATTATACTAAGCACACTATGCCACCATGCTCCACTTCACTAACATCACATACCACTTTGTCATCACCAATGCCACTTGACATCAATGAAAACACATCTACCATCAATATCCCAATAATATACCCATTTGTAATTGATGGAAACATACCAAATCCTTCTACACCTTTGCCAAAATGATAAAGTGGGCTCACAATGATGAAGCAAAGAATCTAAAATGTTTTCAAAGCCAACATCATGAAAGAATCACCTTTTGAATATACTGAGTAAGGATCCACCTATTAACTCTAAATTTAATCCCTCCTTGAATACTATTAAATACCTTTCCAATCATGAAAAAACCTCTTATTAGTTTGCAAGCTATCAAGATCCTTGGACCTATCATCAATTTGCAGGGCATCATAGCTCCCCCTAGTACCATGCTCTAATTTGAAGGGTTCCCCTTTATTTACATAACTAATTCATGCCTATTTGATCTCCAAGAACTGCTACCATCAAATCAAATAGTAACATGAGTAACAATACACCATGTAAGCTCACTTATCATCATTCACAAGGCACCATATAGAACAATAGAAGCAATCCAAACACAAAAACATACATATAACACACTTATAATAGGACAAAATTCTCAAATGGAACCAAAAATTCTAACCTTATTTGGAAAGATATCAAAAAAATTCTCAATTTCTCCACTAGGCCTAACCTATACCCCTTATAGCCCTATCTGGGTACTGTAGACCTTATAACTTTCCACACTGATCAATTCAAGCCATGAAACTCTATATTTAAATACTAATAACATGACCCCTCAATCATGCCAATAATGAACTTCTAAATCATCCTTTTTAGCATACTTTCTTCTTTAACCTACTAGCCAATTATGCCTCTTAGTGGGATAAAACTTGAATAAAGTGAAATATACTCACTTCCAAACCACTGTAAAAGATTATTTAGATACACATTTTTCCCATTCAACCTATTATTAATATTTTATCCTCCAACTCGAAAGTTTGACCACTTTTCCAAACATGCCCAAATCACTAGGCCTTCAAAGCAACAATTGGTCAAAAGTCAACCTTCGATCAACATAGACACTTCATCTAGATACCACACCTAGAGACCATCAAAAATCACTTCCATTACAAATTTAAATCCTTGATACCTTTGGTAACCATGACTTCCTTTATGCCACCAAATGTATTTTCTTAAGAAGAGAAGCCAGTGACTACTCAAAATGCTCCACCTAGCACAAAAACATTCATCCATGTATGAAACCACCTAGAACATGTCTTAAACACATGTGAAAACCTTCCTGAATAGAACATAATTCATAACACATCTTCATTCTTCAAGTGACACTTTAAACCAAACATTTTGGGTAAACAAAGTTATCACCTACAATAGTTGCCTTGACCAAATGGTCAAAATCACACCTAGGCATCTTAGGAGCATCTCCAATCTATCTACCCTTCTTTGAATCACAAAAACCAACTTTAATCACTTAATTTTAGGCTTCTATCCACCTTAGAACATTATATGAGCTATATTGGCACCTTCTAGATCATCATTACTACCAAAAATGGTCAATTCAGACTTTTGACCATAAAACACATATCTAAGCTCATCAGGTCCTCACACCACATAAAAATGAATCATGAAAATCTTCCTCAAAAACTCATAAAAATAAATTCTTCCTTCTCCTTTAAATCATCACTCAACTAAGACAACAAAAATTGATCAAAATGACATTTTAGGACCAAAAGACCTGAACATACCTTTAGGATAAACAACCAACCATAGCAACTGAAGCAATTCTTATGATTAATTACTTCACCTATCCCAATGATTCATTATTCATTAAATCAAGAAGTAATGACCCCTACATAGGATCTTAGATATTCAAACGTAGCTTTAGGTAATGATTTAGTCATTATGCCTGTCAGTTATTCTTTAAAAGGTACATACTCTAAATTGACAACTTGATCACTAACCTACTCTTTTAGAAAATGATACTTGATAGGGATATGCTTAGTATTATAATGCATCACTAAGTTCTTTGAAATTTTTATAACACATTATTGTCACATATAATAAGACAAGGACCATCTTGACTTACCTTATAATCTTCTAAGGTCTGCTTCATCTAGATGACTTAGGTATAACAAGAAGATATAGAAATGTATTCAACCTTTATAGTAGAAAACAATAATTATTATTACTTCTTGATTAACTAGGATACCAAGGATTCACCTATGTATAACACTCCTCCACAAGTACTCTTCCTATCATCAACATATCCTACCCAATCAACATATGTATAGGATTTTAGCTTGAATTCTTACTCTTAGGATACCACAAACCATTGTTCATGGTGCCTTTGAGATACCTTAGGATTATATTAACTAACTTCAAGTGAGATTCTTTGGGATATAATTGATATCTTCCAACTACACATATTACTTGCATAATATCAGGTCTAAAAGTAGTAGAATACAATAGACTCCCTACCATAGATTTATACAAGGACTGATCAACTTTAGGAGACTCATCATTCTTAATCAATTTGAATCCTATTTCATTAGTAGTACTCATGGCTTTTCTATCCAACATATTAAATTTCTCAATCATCTCCTTAATGTATTTGGCTTGAGAGATAAAGATCCCTTTGTTTAGTTTATTTATCTACAATCCTAGGAAGAAAGAAATTTATACCAACATAGACATCTCAAATTTAATTTTCATTACCTCTAAAACTTCCTTACTCATCTTATTATTTACTAAACTAAATATTATTCCATCCACATAAACCACAACAAGTAGTAGATGTTCTCCTTTTGACATGATGTAAAGATTGCTATATACCACTCCTCTTCTGAAACCTTGACTTAGAAGATACTTATCTAATTTGTCATATCAAGCTCTAGGAGCTTGTTTGAGGCCATAAAGAGCCTTCTTTAATATAATTTTTATTTTTTTGATTATCCTTTATAGCATAACCCTTAGGAAACTCCATGAAAACTTGTTCTAATTTGCCATTCAAAAGTGTAGATTTAACATCCATTTGGTGTACCTTAAAAAATTTAGAACCAGCATAAGCTAAAAATAGTTTGATAACTTCTATTCTAGATACATGAGAAAAAGTTTCATCAAAGTCAATCCCTTCTACCTGATCATAACCTTTACATACCAACCTAGCCTTGTTTCTTACTAATTTACCATTCTCATTCAACTTATTCTTATACATCCACTTTGTTCCAATCACATTCTTTCCCTTAGGCTTAGAAACTATATCCCAAGTGTCATTTTTTTTAATTTGATCAAGTTCTTCATCCATAGCATAACACCATTCCTTTTCCTTACTAAATTCAATGAAGGTTTTTGGTTCATTAATCAATAAAAAAGCTAAATTATGTTGATCTTGATTGGACAAGAGTCTTCTCCTAGTTTGTATACTAGCATTCATATCACCAATGACTTGAGAAGTTGGATGATAAACCTGAGTTCTTCTTGAAGGAGCTTTAGTATCAAGTCTAGTATCTTCTTCATCATCTTTATCTGATGTACATATAGATTGGTCTTTATTTATAGTAAGACTAATAGTTGGATCACATGACTTTAAACTAGGCCTTTTGGTAGGACCACTTTCATCAACTCTCACATTAGAACTTTCAAAAAATTTATGAAATCTCTTGTTGAAGCATCTATAAGTAGAATTAATAGAAGAATAGCTAAGAAAGATACCTTCGTTAGATCTAAAATAAAACTTGCCTAGATTTTCTTCATCCCTTTTGATGTAACACTTACTTTTAAACACTCTTAAATATTTGATGTTTGCAGCTCTATTTTTACATAGTTCATAAGGGGTCTTGTCTTTATTCACTCTGACTTGACATATATTAAGAATTTAGACTGAATCACTTTTACCCTCTTCCCAAAAACCATCAGACAACTTGGCATCTTGTAGTAGAGTTCTAGATATCTCCTAAACTGTTTTATTCTTTGTTTTAACTACTCCATTTTGTTGTGTAGTTATAGTAGTTGAGTATTGTCCTTTTACTCCATAAGTATCATCAAACTCATTAGACCAAAATTCTCCACCTATATTTGATATGATACACTTGATCTTTAACCCTTTTTCATTATCAACAAGGGCTTTGAAAGCTTTGAACTTGATAAAGGCTTTTGATTTTTCTTTTAAGAAATAGATCCAAGTCATTCTTGTGAAGTCATCTATTAGTAACATGAAATAGTAATTACCTTTTACCTCATAGGACCACATAAGTCAGTGTGAATTAACTCCAACATTTTAGTAGTAGAAAACTCCTTTGTCTTGTATATTCTCTTGTTTACCATGGAGACAAGACTTACACAAAGAATGAGGAACCTTAGAAATCTTGGGAATATGTCTTACAAGCCCCTATGAACTAATCATTGCCATATTCTTGAATTTTATGTGACCAAGTATTCTATTCCATAGCCAACATTTTTCTACTTGACTCATCAAACACTTTTCTCTTTTGGATTCATGATATACATACATATAGTTTTCTGACTTGTGAATCTTGGCAAGGAGTATGCCATCTTTTCCTTTTCTAATTTCACAAAAATTATCATAGAAGGTCACAACATTACCTTATTCACACATCTGATTAACACTGAGGAGATTGTTATTTAACCCTTCAACATAAAAACATTTTTAGTTTTTGAAATTCCATTGTCTAAACTCAAAGTTTCCTTACCTCTTATAGTAAAAAAGAGTTATTGTCACAAAACCTAATAGGACTAGAGTTTGATTTATTAAGAGTGATGAATTTACTTTTATTTCTTGTTTTGAGACTAGAAAAACCATTGTCTATGTACCATTTCTTGTCCCCATTTCCTTTTGAATGTAAAGTAACTTGAACAAACTTGGAATCTTCATTATGGATCATGTTGTACCTTAGAAACACCTTTCAAGCTATAAGCCTCAAAAAGACTTGATCTAATACCAATTGATGGAGGTACACACCACTGAGAGTGGGGAGAGGTGAATCAGTGGTTAAACAATATTGTAATCCAATTCCCACCTCTTAAAGTTACTTAACCAATCATATCAATATGCAAGATAGATGAATTAAAGAACAAGTATAAATGAAATCATTACACAAATATTTATGTGGGAAACCCTCATGGGATATAAAACCCACTCTCAAGCCTAAAACAACAATGGACTATTGTCTTATAAATATGGAGCAAACAAGAGGCTTTAGTGAAGCACCCACTTCACAAGGAGCACCAACCCCTACAGTTGACAGGCACTAACTTACCTAAGATGTTGAGCACCAACACAACACCTATAAAATGAAAAATTATTAAACTCTAATTGGTTATCTATCTCATTAAGAAACCCTACATGAACACTCTTCTTCAAGTCTACAACTTCACACAAGTCACCAACACCAAGCTATCACTTCAACACAAGCAAATAACCCCTTCACAAATCTTTCACTTATATTCAAATATGCACTCATAAATATGATAAAAATAATCAATAGAATCATAAAATTATGTTGATTCTAATTAAATATTTATCTACTCAAACTCATATAAACATTGGTCACCAAGACCCTAAACAACCTTTGCACAAGGTCTTCAAATAACAACACACACACTTTCTTGTCTAACATTTTCACCCACCCAAAAGGATTAAAACACCTTATATATATACCATTTTATATCATGGTCAGCCATATAAATTTTAGAATATCTTAATAATAATTATTCATGTCTCCCAAGGTTGGCCATGATCCTCTGCACAATATTTATAAACCATATCATGAGCTCATGTCACAAACACATCACACACGAAGCATAACATAAATAATGTGACTATATTTGACTAAATAAATATTATTAAAATATTTAAAGTCTTTATAAAATTAATTTAAGGAGTCATCAGCACTCTCTAATCAGTAGAAACACTTGATCTGACCATCTACCCTGCAAACAAACTCAATCATCTAAAATAAGTTCCTTTTTCTAGCAAAACCATCATGGTCAACTATGAATAAACCATTAAATGATCTCCAAGTGACTATGAAAAATAATAATTTCATGGATAGAGGGCATACATCCCCTATAACACCTCAAAGAGATCAGAACCATTCCTATTCACTGATTAGGCCTTCCAATTCCTCTTTTCACTCTAATCACTCTTTGTCACTTATGACACCATCTCCTTCATATCAACTAGTCAAATTTAAAGTTATATAAATTTTAAAAATAAAGATGAATATTCATAAAAAATTTCATGGTTATTGGGACAATTCATGATCTTCAATAATCATCCATTAGATCATCTAGTCATTCATATAAATCTTCCTTAGAAATAAAAGTACTGTTAACAACCCATTTTTTGTGGGATTCACACACTATCAAGAGACAAAAAATATTTTATAAAAAACCTAAAGGAGTCCTATGAAAACTATAATTATCATATTTTATCACCCAATTCATTCTGAGCACTAACCATCAAAATCTTCTCAATCGGGTCTAAGACTAGGGTTTTTGCATACCAAAAACCTGCTTAGCTTCTTAACAATTGTTCATTAAGGATAGGACATTAGTGTATGAATTAATGCTTGGATAATATTATTAGGGACCCTCCCTAACATCTCCAAAATTATCATCTCCCCGTGCAGACATTGTACATGCTAAATAACACAAGAAAGTTCTTCTCAGGCTCATTAGACACCTTTCTATCACCTCTTAAACTCATAGAATCCTTTTTCTAACCTTTTACTTCAACCTTTGACCTCTAAATTGGTTAATTAAATTGAAAAATCCTATCTGATCAACTCCCATATAGATATAAGATTAACCACTCTAAAATAACTCTTTGACCCTTCACAAAGCCTCACTAGGCAAACTTGGCCAATAGCCAAGTTGTCATGCAGAATACTTGTCACCTCTTGAAAATCATAAACCTAACATATTAGCACCCTATAAATGTCTAACATGTATATTCCAAGAATACTAAACTAGTTACCATGTCACACAAGCCATAGTGACCAAAAACCCTTATGCAATCATGCATGATCAAGTCTACAAGGCATAACCTGACCTGGATACCTCATGAAGGCCAAATGAAGTCAATACTTGAGCATAAAAAACATCAGGAACAAGTCAAAAAACATTATACCAATCTCCATTCAGCCATACAAAATCCACATGGAATACCCATGCACATCCTGTCAAGTATCATATTGTACTAAGCACACTATACCACCATGGTCCATTTCACTAACATCACAAACCACTTTATCATTACCAATTCCACTTGACATCAATGAAAACACATATATCATAAATATACCTACACACACACACATACGTGTGTGCACACACGCATACACACACACACACACACACATATTCCACCTATTATGAGTGGCCATATACTTGGTCAACCTGATTCATGAATTTAAGCTAGAAATTGATTTGGAGGTTTATTAAATCTTGATGTAGGTGGTTCTTCCCTCTATAATTTTGGAATCATATTAAATTAATTTGGGTATATATATAAAATATTCAAGATAAAATTTTGATTTTATCTACATGTATATCCTTTCTAAAATTTGACTAAGTCAATTTGGGGGTCTTATTAAAACCCATGGAATAAATTTCCTATTGATAATTTATCTCTTTCAAACCAAATAATTGATTGGGATCCCTTAAATTCTTAAGAGAGGTTTTAGATTATTTCTATATTTTTATGGAATCAAATTGACCTTAGGGGTTATGTTTATAATTTAAATTATTTAATGAATGTTATGCCTTCCTATTTTTGACTCGATTGAATTAATGCAACTATTATGGGTTGATTCCCTAGAGTTTAATTGTTTTATGCTTAGATAAGCCTCTTGGGTTGAGAATTGGACCCTATAAAAACCTTTTGGTCATAGGAATTGGATATATTATAACCTAATTTATGAATTAAATCATCCCCTATAAAAACCCAATGTATGCCTTAGGCATTATTCAGGCCCATGGTATGGCTGAGTGTTATGGCTTCATGTTTTCTACATTATTTTTTTTGTCATTATTGATGGTTTTGTAAGTCTTTACTGGTGGCTCAATATTATGTGTATACTTATTACCTCACTCAAGTACCTTGTTATCAAAACCCTCCACCAAGCTAATGATTGGGGTAGTGAGGGTCACCGATGGTTGGGCTCATAGGGCTAGTTTTGAGGGTGCCCTCCTTGTAGTATTCATCCTTCTCTGTTGATGCACTTGGATTTATATGGCTACTTGTATTTCACCCATGCTTGTTAACATATGATGTTGGAGTGATAGATTGTGATGGATTATCTATTTTATGTTGTAGTTCATCTTATTACCTTATGTAGTTTTGTAATGTTGTTATGTCAGAAAAAGGACATTATTGATTATGATGTTGACATTGGAGGTATCCTTGATGATAGTTTCTTGGTTATTATATATTTAACCAATTGTATTCATTTCTTTGGTGTGCATTTATATTGGGATCTTTATACCATATGAGTAGTAATGTAATTATAATGCATTCTATTACACTTGATTTTTATATGTTTCTATATACACATGACTTAGTGATATGCTTATTGTTTTTAAGTAGGCATGAAACTATAATAAATTTATCATTGGAATTTCCAAAATTTAGTGTCTTTAACCTTGAATTATATGAAAAATATAATGGTATTGTCTTATGGTATGATGGAAATAGTTAGAGGTTGTAAATATCCTTGGTGGAATTATGTATATTCTTACATGGATTTCATGATGAGTTTTATTTAGTGATATTCTTACAATATGGAATGCTTGTTTAGTAGATAGAATTATCTCTTGTTATGATAATAAAATGATGTTATATGACATATATTAATTATAGAATGGTTATTAAACACATGGCCTCAACATTTTTATAATCTTGAATAGAAATAAGATGCTGCAAATAATCTATGATAATAGCCCTTGGTGTCTCTGAAAAATATGTTTTCATTACGATATTATAAAAATGAATGTTATTGGTTGTAGTATAATTTTAAGTGGGCTTACTTATATTGATTAAGAAATGAATTAAGTTGGATTTATGATCTTTTTGTGTGGGTCCTATTATGGATTATAGGTTTTACCATTCACAGTGTTGTTGTGATTGAGATATATGGCATGTTAGAAAAAATTCTATTATTTTACTAGGTTATAATGTAACACTTTGTGGATGGGGATTTGACTATACTATCATTAATGTTTTCCTAAGATAGATAACCATTGGTTCTAATTGATTGTGTGTGCTTAAAATTAAAAGCTTATCCTTGTCATTGAATTCTTTGTATACCTTATAATTCATTAAAATAATAAATAATTCCAAAATAAGGATAAGGATTTAATGAGCTATATGATTAAATAATCCACCTCACCAATGAGATACCAATTCGTAATCTTCCTTAATGAACACACAAGCTAATGCCTAAGACTAATTAAGTAATGAACTTTTGCATGTTCATACCCATGCTAATTAGATGGTGTGAGTGGCTATGTTTTTACAATAATGGGATATGATAACTAAGGTTAAGTAAGCAAAATTTAGGTGTAGACCCTTATGGTTGGCATATGGGATGATATTCTTATTCATGAGGAGTAATTGATTTCCCAATGCCAAATGTATGCTTGTTCAATAGGATAATCACATGTGTGATGTCATCTACCTTGAATTAATTATATTATAATTCATATAATTTAATGAGAATAATTATTGCTTCATGGAGTTATATCCTTTGTGTGTGTGGCCTTCATCAAATAAGGGAACAAATGCATAATGTTTTCGTAAAGGACCTTGGACCATGGTATGGTGATTAATGGGGACAAGACAAGAAGTAGTCCTCAGTTGGGTGTTTCCCCAAAAGGTTTTGGTTCCTTTAGCTTACGTTGTGATTATCTTTATTAGTGGATTTGAGATCTCCACTCGCTAATCTCATGATATGATAAGACTTGCCTAAGCAAGTTAGTGAGATAGACCCTCATGTTTGGCTATTTGGAACATGTGCTTAAGTATTGCACTTATATATTATGTTATTTGCTTATCTAGTAATTGTAACTAGACATTCTTGGATGTGCTCAATTCCATTATGGTTGTTCATAGCCTTATCAATTTGGGACAATCAGAATGCTAGGTATGGGTTGCTAATACTTCTTATAGAGTTGTTGAGATGCATTATGTTGCATTACTTTTATGTAGTGGGGATTTTTAATGTTTCATTTTGTATTATAAAAGATAGATTAAAAAAAATATGGGGTTATTTCATCTAGTATTAGAACCTATGCTTAAGGTTTTAAGATGAGTTTTTAGCAAGTTGAGCTGATTTTTAGCTTATTATTGAAAAGTTGGTTGATATTTTATGTGGTTTTACATACCCTTGCAAGGGATTGTGTTTGCATAATGTACCTAGGTGGATATAGATACACCTAGTGTAGATGTACATCACCTTATTGAGGCTTATTTTGCTAGCATGTATGTGTATGCCTTTTTATGGTTAAATTCCACCTGTATGTTTCTATTGTCTTTCTAAGACTAGATTGAAACCTTGTATGTTAGTGTACATACTAAACTAGGGTTGGAGTTATTTGCCTTTCATAGACTAATATATGTCTTATATGTTTGAGAAGGTCATGTGGTGACCCTTATAAAGTCACTTAACCTCTTGGATGCGTTGAATAGTGCTTTACTTATGCAATCTTGAAGTGTTGTAAAGTTATTATATTAAGGAATGTGTGTGTGTGTGTGTGTGTGTGTGTGTGTGTGTGTGTGTGTGTGTGTGTGTGTGTGTGTGTGTGTGTGTGTGTGTGTGTGTGTGTGTGTGTGTGTGTGTGTGTGTGTGTGTGTGTGTCCGCGTGTGTGTGTGTGCGGGAGCATGTGTGTGCATGCACATGTGAAAAAATTGATAAATTTATACAGGTAATCTTGTGATGCTTACCTATAGCTTTGTTTGGGTCAACCCTTCCCTCATCTATTGCATTATGGCAAGCATCACTAGTCTATTGTTGACTTGTATGGGCAAGTCAATGAAAGACTGGTGATCATCACTTCACCTTAGAATGGAGGGAATGATGTTTGGTATCTATTGTTAGCTTGTATGGGTGAGTCATTAGTAGATGCTTAGAACATCCTAAATTTAGGAAGACCAAGGGTTGAAATCAAACCTAGAGAGATGCATAAGGTGAGGGTATCAGATTTACTTGGGTAAATCAGTGAGGATTGGGATCTCTATTTAGAGGGAACATCTTGAGCTATATTAGGAGCATGATCTTATTTATATATTCAATGTCTTTAAATTTATATAGAAAAATGTGTGGCTTCATAACTCCAAAGGGATGAAAATAAATAAGCATGTGAGGATATTTATTTCCTATTTTTCATCTATGATGTTTTTTTTATCAAGGATATGCTTACATCTATGATGGATATTTGATCACAGATAGGTTGATTTTCATGGGGTTGTCATGTTGACCATGGATGTGTTATGTCCATGGGGATTTTTTTTCCTGATTTTGCCTAATTTATGCATCCATGAGGATGCTTATTTAGAAACTTGGATATGTTTTGATACTCATGGGATGTTTATTATGATATAGATATGCCCTACATCAATGAATATGTTTTTTTGAGTTCACTTGACTTGTTGATGTTGGAAATTTTTAAATTCCATAGTAGTGTTTTAGCATTCACCCTGTGCCTTGGCTAAGTCCACCCTTTCCCAAAAGCGTTGTTGCATCAAAATAAGCATCACCATTTAACATTTGCCTTATTGGACTAAGTTAATTGGGAGAATAGTGATATGAGTTTGTTTTTGGAATCATGAGATAATGTGTTAGTGGCTATTGATATCTTGCATGGGCAAACTATCCAATGCTATCAAGGTATAATATCTTGGGAGGTCCAAGGGTGTGGCTTGACCCTGGAGGGTCTAGTGGGTGAGTGTGACTTACTTGATTAGGTAAGTTAGATATTTTTAGGGATATCTTATTTCTATCAGTTAGCGTGATCCATCTATCTATGATGTACAGACATTGTTGGTAAAATTATGAAACTCATGGAGATAGATTTTATGGGCTTTGTTGGAACACAACTTTTCTTGTGAGAAGGTGATTATAATAAGAAATCCATGGGACTAATTATGTATATTATATGATGGATTTTTGGTGTCATTTGGATGACATATAGATATTGGGTGACCCGATGGGAGTCATAAACCCTTGTGCTTCACCATCATGTGCATTGATTGTTGTACCTTGACATAATTATTAGAACACCTAGGTCAAGTATGTGCGATCTTTTTCATGTGATTAATCCTTTTGTGTTAAACTATTATTTGTTGTGTAAAATTTTATATTTCATTGATTATGTTAAATCATGTAGATTTTGTATACTCAATACACCATGTGCATGCAGTTAACCTTGTGGGTTTTCAAATTTTCTTCTTGATATCCATATTATTATATGAGCATATATATATATACCTGATCATAGGTTGTTGAATTTGGAATGTGTGAATAATGATAGTAAATTGCTTGTGTAAAGTGATCTCCCACTTCTAGAATCAATCATGTGAAACTTACATTGATCTATGTTTTTAAAATTGATGTATGAGTGCCTTGTGTGCATGTATTGGAATAAATGTGATTGTGTTGTTAACATATTTGGTATGTGGTAATATGGTCATACACCACTCATGTGATGTGTTTACCCTCTTGAAACAAAATTTTATTTGATTGAATTTACCAAGGTATAATGCTATATTATGTCATGTAATCCTGCACTCACTACTATAGCATTGAGTATTGGTGCTAGTATGAGGTTGAGGGTAGAGAAACACTACATCCATAATGATTTTGACTGGATACAAGATAGGAAGTGGAGTCTCTCATAGGTTGAAAATCCACTTTCCCCCTTTACACAAGTAGCCACCTGATTCATTCAGAGTGTGTACCACGTGTGCCAAAAATTGGCCATGAAATCTTAGTGCATTATGGTCACTTTACGAATTTAGCATTCCTTTAGCTACCTCTTGGAGGTTGTGGTAAAAGCAACCATTGTGAATTTTTATTGTTTTTCCCCTTGTGAAGCACTAACTAGTCATATAGACTTAGACATTATGCAAATTGACAAAGTGGTGTTTGATAAAATGCATGCATGTGTTGGCATGTAAGTGCAACCATGCTTTGGTTAAGGTATTATTATTGTTATACATATTATAAATATTCTAGGATGAATATTTATGTTTTATTTTAGAAGCATTACTAAAATGTATGGATTTTGTGCTTTGGTAGAGTATCACTAAACCCTAATCAGGTGGTGTTTAAAATCTTAGGTACCCACTTTACTCTTGGATAAAATGATGAAAGTTGGGTGATGCCCTCATATGGCTGATTTTGGATGGTGGGATTGGTATCCCTAGACCATTGTGCAAGCTTGCATATGTGTTGGAGAACATGTTGTAAGCCTTTAGGTTCCGTGTGATGCTTGGTATGGATTCTTTGATATTTAGTGTTAATGGTGTGGGACACTGCACTAACCCCTAAATTTTTGGTGATGTACTGGAGTATCCATAACATTGTGGATTACTACTATTATGATATGACATTTTGTGATGAATGCTCTTAGGATTAGGCATATGGCATAATGTTTTAGTGGAATATTTCCACTCTTAATTTAGATTCTTATTGAAATCTAGTGGGATTAAATGATTTTATGATTACTGACCTCAAATTATAGGTATGTGTGGGTTGACACAAGTGGATTTGACCCTAGTCAAGTTCTATATTCAGATTGTTAATCTTATCTAGACATCAATTTTTGTTTTGTGGTTCCTTAGTTGTATGTTTCTATTTGGGAATGTTGTTAGTGCCCTTATTGGGAAGTGTATTAAGGAAGGTGTGAGCTATTGTGTTTTTTAAAACTATATGCTTGTTATGCTTTGTGACCACCTTCATAAATGGATGGAATGGTTGATATCGGTAGTGATGTATTAGAATTAACATCCATTACCTTAGAAATTTTTTTAGCTATTATAGGCACTTTGGGTTTGGTGAACCTATTATAGCTAATTTTAGTGGATTTTAATATTTTTGATAACTTTTTTAAGGCATGAGATTGGAGAAATTCCAACCAAAATGGTATATTTGATGAGATTTTCTACTATAATAGTGATTCATAAGTGTTATTTTCCATTTCAGCATCATATAGGGCACATGAAGATGGGAAGAAGGCTATTAATTAGCCTAATACATTGGATAATGTGGCTTTCCTGATGATAGTAGATACGAATGCTAAAAAGTTAGACTGAGATATTGACCACCCCTCATAGGGTAGAAATAGTGTGAAGAAATGTTAATTGATTTAGTTGGACATTTTTTGAGAACTTTGTGCTTGATTGTTGATGGTCACCAGGATGACTTCTCTTTAAGGAGGGGAGGATATCACAAACTGACTTTGTGGTCCCTTTTGGATACTAGACTATACCCTACTTTAATGTGTTTCAATAACACTTGGACTACTGACTGTTGATGCTAGTTTTATTTTTAAATGGTTGTGACACTGATACCTTGGATAGCTGATGTGATATGTTACATCATGGTTGATACTTGCATTGGATACATTATATCCTATTTTATGTATGTGTTGCTTTAACTTAGTTATATTATTTTATAGTATTAATTTAACATGTCTCACTGATGTGGATTGGCATTGGTTACTTTTGTAGCTGTTGATTGTGCTTCACAAGACATATTTAGGGTCATAGTTATCAGGACAAACTCAATTTCTTATCCATCTATTTATGACTATTCTTAAATTATTAGTTCATGTTGATGATTCATTTTTAATTCATTATTTTTATTATTTATATCAACATTGTTTAGGTACTATTGATGTCTTATTTGGTTGATGTAGGCACCAGGGTGTGAGCTAGGCTTGATATATGGTTTGGACAACTCAGGTATACTCACAGGTGATTGAACAATCTGAATGTCACTCTGATAGGTATAGTGTGTATTATATGGTACCGATATACCATATTTATATACCTTTAAGTTATTTCTTTTCATCATTATTGGTCTTGCTCTATTTTGAGCATGTGTGTTTTGATCTTATTCCCTGATTGGGATTATCAAGTTTTGTCATCATCATTCCTCTTGCTTGTCCATGTGTGTTTGAGGTCATTTTCACACTTTGGTTATCCTACCTTGGTGTCATGAACACATGATACTTAAGCCATAAGGAAATGGCTTATCTTGTTAGCTTATTATGCTTGGTTCTATGTGTTGATCCTTTTTCTTGATGATGTTATTATTTTGTGGCTTGTCTTTTACCCTGGTTAGAGTTGGATATAGATAAACCATATTGAGTCTCTCGACCTTAGTAATAATTTTAGAAACATCCTTCAAAGGTGATTGGCTATTGGGAGCTTTTCTCTAGTCGAGGGATTTGGCAATAATTATTGTTATTATTGATTTTTATATTTGGGTCAATTTTATGATTTTCAACAATCATTATCATTTTAATGTTTTTTAGTATTGTTATTATTACCTTAAATGAATTGATGATTATTATTATCATTTTGATAGTTTCTTACTTTAATTAACTTTTTTATTTAATGAATTTATTTATTAATTACTTCATTATCAATTTATATTTCTATTAATTCATATTTATTTAACAATTTGGTCGATTTACATATTATTATAATTTTTGTAACTTGATAATATTATTAACTGTATCTATTAACGATCTTATTTTTTTTATTAAGGAAGATTTCATTATTTATTATTTAGGGATCGAGTTAATGATTTGGGATTTTTAGTTTTCCTTAATTGATTTTATTATTATTTATTATTTTTATGACTTCATTGAATTATGAATTATGGGGATTCTTATTATTATTAATTATGGATGGCTTAAATAAGGAACTGAGTTTATTATTATTATTATTATTATTATTATTATTATTTTTTGCTGCATCTTGGATGGGTTTGGGTGGTTGACTGACGTCAAGAAAGCGCTGTGGCATGTGGCAGGGCAAGCAAGGATGATGGATGGCAAGAGCCATGGATTTTAATTATTCTTTTTATTTTTGGCATGGCATTTTTGAATTTAATATTTAATATTTTATTATATTTATTTGGGCTTATGTTTTAAGCTGGGGAGTGTTGACCAAAAAAGGAGGTCAATTTTAGGAAAAATAGGGTATGGCATATGGAAGAGAGAGCATGGCAAGTAGGGAAGATGCTATGGGACATAGCTAGAGAGAAGGGGGTTGGTTTTAGGAAAATAAGGGTATGGTGCATGGAGGAGAGAGCATAAAGAGAATGGAAGACACTATGGGGCATAGTTGGAGAGAAGGGGGTTGAACTATAAAGAGCTACGTCATTATTTAGACACAATTAAAAATGAAAGAAAAGGTACGTAGCAATAAAAGAAGAAGAAAAAGATATCTGACAGAGAGAAATGGAAAGAATGTAGAAAATAAAGAGGAATGAGAATGCAAGGAGGCATAAGGAAAGAAAAATAAATAACACGTAGGGGAATAAAATGCAAGGAAGAAGAGGGCACGCGAAGGATATTTGGGCATAACTTTTTAAATCTTGGTGTTGGGTTTTTGGTTATATGGAGTTGATTTACATTTCCATTGGTATTGCTTGTTAGGTTAGTAATTACTAACCTTTTGAGCTCCCACATTTGATTGGTAAGTCAATTAGACAGTAATTGATTATCTCTTAAATGGAAGTGATAGTTATATAACCATTATATTTCTTTGAGCATAAAACTTGCAACAAGAAGGGGTCAAAGTATGTCAATTGATCATTATAGCTTGGTTTTAGTTATAAATCTTAACTCAGTAAATACATTATATAGATGGACTGTGTATTTTCATTTAAACTATACATGCCATGGCCTCTATCAAATTTTCTACTGCACTTTATTTTAATCGATTACCTTGTGCTTTATTGAACCCCTTTTTGATAAATGTCATGGTATGGTTGGGATACATTGTACACTCTTGTACCTTAGTCAAATAATTATGTTTTGGTTCAACCCTATGTTTGACCAATGACCTTAGGTCATTGCATTCCTTATATATATATATATATATATATATATATATATATATATATTCCACTTGTTTTGAGTGGCTACACACCTGGTCAAGTTGATTCATGAATTTAAGTTGGAAATCAATTTAGGGATTTATTAAATCTTGAGGCAGGTGGTTCTTCTATCAATATAATTTTAGAATCATATTAAATCAATTTGTGTCTATATATAACAAATTTAGGAAAGACTTTTGATTTTATTTACATGTATATCCTTTCTATAATTGGACTAACTAGATTTGGGGGTGTTATTAAAACCTATGGAATGAATTTCTTGTTGATAATTTATTCCTTTCAAACCAAATAATTGATTGGGATCCTTTAAATTCTTAAGATAAGTTTTGGATTATTTATGTATTTTTCTATTTCAAATGAAATCAACCTTGGGGTTTATGTTTATAATTTAAATTTTGTTAATGAATGTTATGCCTTCCTATTTTTGAATCGATTGAGTTAATGAAATTGTTGTGCGATGATTCCTTTTGTCACTTAAAATTGCACCCTTGAGGAGATGAAAAGTCTCTCCTCATTCAAGTGGCACAATGGAACCACCTCAGGGTTGTGGGTGACCCAAAATTTGAGGTAGATCTCTAGATTAGGGATAGTTCCCTTGATGTATCACTATAGATCAAACCTACTACTAACTTTTGGGGAGTGAAAAAGGACAAGGATAAATAAAAATAAAACTAATCTAGGGGATGTGATACACCAAATAGATGGTCTAATCACACCACTTACAATGCACTTGAAACCAAATATAATCCCACACATACACTTCATCTAATCAAACACTCCTCTTCTACATCAATGTTTCAAGCCTAGAGTCTTGAAAGCTTAGGATAAGAGGAATTAGAAAATAGGCATTATAGAAACACTAATGAATAAGCTACTGACTATTATTACAATCCACATTAGACACTTCTTGTTGACCTACAAAAGAGAGCTTTTAACTACACAAGGCACTAAGAAGAGTAACATGTGAAGGTAAGAAAAATATACTTGCACAAGAAAAACAACCATAACATATAGTAAGTGAAATTTGAATGAGGTAAAAACAACATTATTTATTAGTTCAAGGAAAAAACTAAGAATGGATTCACCATACTTAGGTGGAGAGATCCATACGAAAACCAAAAAGGTTAGTATTTATAACAATTATGAGAGGAGAGAGAAAGGGAAGCTCAAGAGTCACTAAGAGACTTGTTAAGAAAGTAAAAGGAGTTATAAAAGTCATATAATTGGGCATGGGATAGATCTTTCAAGGAAAATATAGACAAATGTCTCCCAAGTCATTAAATTCCTCCATATGTGGTGTATATTCTCTTTGCTTGCATAAGAAACTACCCTCATGATTTTCCTTCACAAAATTCCCTCCCCATTGAATAGGGTCAAGTACAAAGATTCATCTAAGAGGGAGTATTTATTGAAAAGCTCTACATGCATTGGTATGGTCCCTAATCATCCACATTCTTCTAACCATGAGCAATCATTCATGACAATCACAAATAACTACTTATCACACACCTCTCACACTTGGCACACAAAATGTTTCCAATTATAAAATATAATCCATGCAAAAGGAGGAATGACAAATTTCAAGAGTTTCCAAGTCATCAGGTTCATTAATCAATCCTTAAAAGGCTTCACAATTGGAGTTTCACCATTTTCACTAAGTGCTCACTGTTCATTCACTGTGATTGGTTGAGATGAGGAAGATGGTAAGCACACTTAGAAAAATATATAACTCAGTTTATAAACATGAGGAATTATAAAAATTCATAATCTCTCTCCCAAAGTTGGTTGTATCTTTTGAAATTTCTCTATGCCTACAAAACATATAAATTTGTCAAAATAAGCCCTGTTGTACCTCTTCCATACAGGTAGGGTACAACTCAATTGCATGGGGAGGATCCTTGGAGTGTCATATACCACCTAAAATTGTTTTCATGGTCACTTTACCCCATTTTGATGCTTTAATTTCAATATTTCCTCCATCGGGTCTGAGAGAGGGTTTTGTGAGGGTTTCTAGTCATTTAGACTCTTAGCCTTTGTTCATAAAGGCTACACATTGGAGTTCATAAATAATTCCAATAATATATTTTTAGGGACCCTATTTAACCTTATATAACACCTTTAGGTCTCATGCAAATCCTCATAAACGTTCTGAGCATTTCAATGTGGTTACTTGGGTTCTTCCTATGCATTTTGTAGGGTCTAAGTGTACTTTAAGCCCAAAAATGGCTTCCTAATGATTTTTATAAACAATAGTGGCTAAAAAACATCTGATATACTTAAATAAACATGTTTATCATGGTATTAATTCTCATTTAGTCCAAAAAGTGATAGGACCACTTTTGGGTATTAGGCCTACTAGGCTTTACATGCAAATTTAAAGTTCAGATCTTGTTGATGACCTTACATACCTCTAGAATATCTTGGACACCTTAGTTATACCCATATTAACATGATTCAATGAATTTTAATTCTTTACAAAATATTAAAATAGAAGTGACCCCCTATTTTGAGTTAGGCTTGCACCTTGCCTAACTAGGTCTGCCTACAACTCCTATAGCTTAGACCACCCTATCTAGTTTCCTTATAGATTTTTTTTAATATTTTATTAATTTTATTACAGCTTATCTAATAATATTTAAAGGTAATCCAGGCTTCTAGCTTATCATCTTAACTCTAACCCCAAAATTGCAAGTTTTGGTGCAAGGGGAAAGTGCCCCCTATTTGAGACAAAATAGGGGGCACTTCCCCTATTTTATCCTAGAAAAAATATTATAAGGGATTATAAAACTCCAAAGGACTATTTATACAAATTTTTATCACTTAAATATAATCAAAAGACCTCTAACTTTCCCAATCTCCAATGCAGACTTTTCCATCCTCAACTATGACTGCATTTACCTCCATAGTCACACATGTAGGTGTACATTACATGATTTGAGGACTAAATCTAGTGTTAAGAGAATTTATTTGAAATATTATATGTTTATCCATCCATAATTCAATATTCCCATTGTGCTTATGCCTTTTCATGTACTTTTCATGTTCTAGAATTATAATCATGTTTCCAACATGATTGTGTTTCCTATTTGAAAGGTTCCTGCCTATATGTGTCCTTGTCTAGTTTGACTTGATGCAATGATTTAAAATATTTATCTAAGCTTCATTGATCATTTAAATTGGTTTATATCTATGTAAAACTTATTTTAGGTTAAAAAATCACTTTGTATCCTAGTCTTTCTCATTATCTTAGCACCTAATTGACTGTTTTTCTTTACCCTTTAGGCCTACCTATAGATGTTGGTGTATGATTAGGCCTTAAGGTTAGTGTTTAATATATTCAATTCTTATACTAAATCTATATTTAATTTATTTAGGTTCATTTTCCTCATACAGATGTCGCATTTGAACTCAAACAATGCTTTGTCCTTGGATTGAGACACTTTTGTTGACCCCTGCTACAAGGTTGGTTTGCCCTAATTTGAGCTTATTTATAGTGTAAGAGGATATATTGAAATCATGTTGGGTTTAAACTGTGTCTTAGCAAAACAATACTCATCCTTATGAGCTTCCAAGGCACTATATTTCATAACCCTTAAGATTACTATTGGGATTAGGTGCTTTCACACAACCCTACCTATAGGTGGGTGTTTCATGCCTCTTTACAAACTAAGGGTATGCTTGCGGAGTCAACATAGCTTATAATTACCTCTGATGGTATATCTAGTTTCTACACATTATTTTCTTATCATCCAAGTCATTTAATAATGGAAACATGATTTGCGATTGTGTTATTGGGTAAATAGCTTGTCGGAATCTCAGTCCTGTAGATGTTATTGAGACATTTTAGTATGTAAGATCATGACTTCAAATATCCCAAACTCATGTTCCTTGTGATTTCACATTGTATTCCTTTGCATGAAAAAACCCTCATGTAATGGCTACTAGATGGATCTCTTAATGTATATCAAGAAATCATCTTTCAAGCCTACCCAATTTTGTTAAAAACATAGAGCTCTCTGTTTTTTCACTTCAAGGAAAAGATCCCAAAACTCAGACTCTTTGTTTGACAAGGTTTCTCAACACCAAGTGAGCTACCAAGGGGTATTGAAAATGATTATATGATAACATACAACCTTAAATTATTCATGAAGACCAAAACTAGTCAACCATCTCTCTGTGTAACACCTTTGAAGCTTTGCAGATGACACTTGTAGGTGTATACTAGCTGTATGCATGGTAGTGAACCTGAAGTAGGGTAACGAGGTAAATAACGGGCCTCATACATAGTTCACACTCATTTTCAAATATCTTAAAATAAATGATTTATATTAGTATCTCCTTTAAACAAGTTCCAACATCTTCCTTTCATATATTTCTTCTATTTCATATTTCTTGCCTTTCTTATATGAAAAAACGGTGTGGTAAATATTTTAGGGAGGTGAAGAGGCATATTCCCACATTTTTATCTAAAGGTGGACTTCTCAAGTCCGTACAAGTGCCATTAAGGGGAATTTTTTTAGGATTTTTCCCTATTCATGCATGAAAATACTTATTAAACCAACTATAACTATCTACTAACATATTATGAACCCATCCACATTAGATACTTTCTTGGTGATAAATATTCCTTTTTGACAAATCGTACGAGTCATTAAACGAGCTAAAATGTGACCAAAAGGCCTTTTTTGCATATGAAACATGGTGAAGGACAAATTTAAGACTAGGAACACCTTAAAAAAAATTAATGAACACATTAGTAAATTTATATAATAATTTGAGATTTTGACCATGTTTAACTAGGGTTGACCAAAGTTGACTTTGGTTGACTAGACAAGAACAAGGAAGCTAGGCTTAGACCAAGGCTAGAGTAGGGATAGGTAAGGTATTTAGACACATATGAGACCCTATTAGACATATGAGAACTTTTGAAAAGTTTAAATATGTATGGGTTGACCCAATTTTACTAAAATTCAAACTTGGTAAACACTTTTGGCAATTCCTAAGGGTAACATGCTTACCTATGTTAAGGACTAGTAGACTTATCCCATCTATTGGGAAAAGTGAGTCAGATGCACTTTGAAACAATAGGATCAGACCTTGACTTGAATAATAATACAACTGATTGACTTCAAAACACACATAATGAAAAATAACACACACCAAGACTAAACAAACACACAAAGCAAAGACACAATTGCGCTACTAAGCACTTAGGAGAAAACAAGACACAACAACAAGAAAACTAATTATGTACATCTAACCAAATATAGCTCCCTTCCTGGATCAAAATGAAATTACCTTGAATCTCCTTCCTCACTAGATGAATTAGGGTGCCAAGTATTCTTCATTTTGGATATAGTACTAGATGACCCATGCTTCTTTTTTGCTCCTTGGCTTGGCATGTCATTTGATGGAATCCTCTCAAAAAAGTATCCAAAGTATATGAATTCTTATTGAATTTGGAAGCATGCCTCATAATTATATCCCTTTGTCTCATCATGGCAAATTCTCATCTCTATGCATGGGACGGTTTATTGGAAGTCTATCTCTTCTTAAAAGACCTCATTGTTCTTTTCATTTGTTATAGCCTCTTCAAAGCCTTCAAGAAGTGTTGTATCATGGAATTATAGGAATTATTCTTTCTTAAACTCCTTGGTGTTGGTAGGAGTAGATTCACATGTTATTTTAAAACTAATTTTCAAACCATCTTCAAGAACCCCATAGTCATCATAGATTGCTCTATCGTGATTTAGACTCTCTTAATGGTGATACTTCTCAACACATACCAGCTCTTCAACATCTAAGGCTTGTTTTCTTAGGAGTTTTATATTCTCACAATCACCATATTCTTTGAACATTTGCATATAAGTATGTTTCATGTCTTCTTCTTGAAAAATATCATCTTGCTTACCATGTTTTGTAGTTAGCTCCAAAGGAATAGTAGGCTCCTTGGGGATTTCAAATTCATTGAAAATGTCTTCAAATCTTTGCCAAAATTCATCATCCTTTTTTCTATTAGCATCATGAAGGTGAAAAACAAAAGAAGCTTTTTCCTCTTTGGAATTTAAAAGAACCTCTTCCAAATCTCCTTCTTCAACACAAAGAATTCCCTCTTCCCCATCATCACAATCTAATTTTTCTTCATAAGGAGTCAGCTCTCTCTCACCATCAATTCAATCTGAAGTCTCCATCTCCTTCTCCCTCTTAGTGATGCCAATACTTGGCATCTCAAAACTAGGAATTGCAGCCTAAGAAGGCTTCTAAGGAGTAAGGTATTCCTCACCAATAAAAGGGAAAAATGAATCAACTAGAGGAGGTGGAAATATGGGTTCAATTTCTTCATTGGATTCAAGATTCCCTTGAACATATGAGAGATTATTCCCTTTGAGTTCCAACTCCTCAATTCTTTTATCAAGGTTTTCTTGGAATAGATTCTCTTGGGGGGAATAGGATATTGATTAGGAAAGGAAGTAGGATGGAGTTGAGATGAATGGAAAAAGGCTTATTGAGTAAGGATAGGAGGGAGTTGAGTAGGTTCAATTTCTTATTCACTTCCAACTTGTCCACTTAGAAATCATTTGTTCTTATTTTCACAAGCTTCTTTCTACCTTGGGAAGCTAAACTTAGAGGGTTCTTTATGGGGTTGAGATACAAATGGAAGAGTAAATGATAGACTTAGGAAACTTGGGGTTTCCTTGGTCTTAACATCTTTTCTCCCACTTTGGAAAGTAGGCTTAGGAAACTCATTTTTTTCTTCCATGATAGGTTATATCAAATGTTGGTTTACCAACTCAATTTCCTTGTAAAGATGGGCCTCCAACATCAAATTTTTTCTCTCAAAATATTCTCCAATTATGTTTTGAGATGGATAAACTTGCTTAACAATGGTGCCCTCCTTCCTTTGGCTGCTCTCTTGGATGGACGTCCAATAAGGGAAAATTTGGGGAATTCATGAAGGACTTGGGGTATTTTGAAGCATGATTGGATTAACATTTTGAATGGGTATAGTTGACACACTTGAAGTTTGATGTGGGGTGTATTGGAGCTGCTAAGATTGAGTTAGTTTATGAGCTTTCAACCTCTCTTCTAGGTGGAAAATTAGACCACAAATATCAAGCATCTCACCCATAAGGCCTTGCCAATTATCTCTCTAAATGAGCATCCATTCTCTCTTGACTAGTTCTAAAGCATCCCTCACACTCTTGACACAATCACTAGGGATGATTTGACCATAACCATTTCTATTATCAAGGTCTAACATATAGTATTTATAGCTAATGAGAGTCTTCTTGAAACTTGTAATGGATTTACTTGGAGAGGGACAAGGTAAACAAGGTGAACCATAATATTATGAGGGATAATTATAAGAATGATGAAATACATAGAAAGGATGATAGGACTGATAAGGATCATGAAAATATTGGCCAAGGACTTGTTATTATTGAGAAGGAATGGAAAAATATGGATATGTCTCACCAACTTGTGTTAAGACAAAGTCAACATCAAAATAATTAATGAATCATTCATTAGAAGAGTATAGGATAAGAAAAAAACTCAATTATAGTACTTGGACTACTTAACCAATATATTTATGCTTGGAGTCACCATTAGTGCTTAGTAAAATTTCCTCCAAAGGCTAATGTCTTGAGGAGAACACCAAAAAATCTTAAGTAATAGACTATTCACTCCCATCGAGCATGCCAAAAACTATTGTCAATTTAATTTTCACCCTTGAGGAGATGACAAGTCTCTCCTCATTCAAGTGGCATAATGTAACCACCTTAGGGTTGTGGATGACCCAAAATTTTAGGTGGATCTCTAGATTAGGGTTAGTTCCCTTGATGTACCACTATAGATCAAACCTACTACTAACCTTTGCAAGGTGAAAAGGGAGAATGATAACTAAAAATAAATAAAATATAGGGCAGATGATACACCAAATAGATGGTCTACTCACACCATATATAATTCACTTGAAACCAAAGATAATCCCACACATACACTTCATCCAATCAAACACTCCTCTTTTACATCAATGTTTCAAGCATGGGGTCTTGAAGATAGCTTAGGCTAGGAGGGCTTAAATAATAGGCCTTATAGAAACACTAATGAATAAGCTACTCACTATGAATGCAAACCATATTAGACACTTCTTGTTGACATGCAAAAGAGAACTTTCAACTACACAAGGCACTAGGAAGAGTAACATGTGAAGGTAAGCAAAATACACTTGTATAAGACCAAAAACCATAACATGCACTTAGTGAAATATTTAATGTGGTAAAAACAAAATTATTCATTAGTTCAAGGCAAAAATTGAGTAGGGCTTCACCATACTCAAGTAGAGAGATCCATATAATTACCAAAAAGGTTAATATTTATAACAATTATGAGAGGAGAGAGAGAAAGGGAAGATCAAGAGTCACTAAGACACTTGTAAAGTGAGGATAAGGAGTTATAATATTCATGTAATTAGTCATGATATAGGTATTTCAAGGAAAATATGGACAAATGTTTCCCAAGTCATTAAACTCCTCCATATGTAGTGTAGATGATCTTTGTTTTCATAAAAAACTGCCCTCATGATTTTCCTTCACAAAACTCCCTCACCACTAAATAGGGTTAGGTCTGAATATTCATCTAAAAAAGAGGGTTTAATGAAAAGCCTCTACATGCATTGGAATGGTCCCTAATCATCCACATTACTCTGACCATGAGAAATCATTCATGACAGTCACAAATAACTCCTTCTCATGCACCTCTCACACTTGGCACACAAAATAGTTCTAATTATATAATATGATCCATGCACAATTAGGAATGACACATGTCAATAGTGTCCAAGTCATTAGGTTCACCAATAAAGCCTTAAAAGGCTTCGCAATTAGAGTTTCACCATTTACCTCCATAGTCACACCTATAGGTGTACATTGCATGATTTGAGGCCTCAAACTAGTGTTCAAAGACTTTCTTTGAAATATTAAGTGGTGATCCATCCATCATGCAAGTTTCCCATTGTGCTTATGTCTTGTGATTCACCTTTCATGTTCTATAATCATAAGCTTATTTCCAACTTGATTGTATTTCCTATTTGAAAGGTTCCTACATATAGGTGTCCTTTTCTAGTTTGACTTGATACAATGCTTGAAACCCTTTCTCTAAGCTTCCATGATCATTTACATTTTTTTAGATATATCTAACACTTATTTTAGCTTAAACAATCACTTTGTAGCTTATTTTTGCTCATTGTCTTAGCACCCAACTGATTGTGTTTCTCCTAGCATTTAGGCCTACCTATAGATGTTAGTGTATTATTAGGCCTCAAGGTTAGTGTTTAATCTCTTCTCTTCTTCTCATAAAGCCATCTTTCATTACTATAGCTTCATTTGCCTCATATACATGTCTCATTTGAACTCAAATAGTGCTTTTTCCTTGGATTGAGACACATTGATTAACCCCTATTGCAAGATTGGTTTGTCTTGATTTGAGCTCATTTATAGTGTAAGAGGATCTATTGAACTCATCCTGGGTTTACACTATGTATTATCCAAATAATCTTCATCCTTATGAGCCTCTAAGGCACTATCTTTCATAACCCTTAAGATTACTATATGGTTTGGGTGCTTTCACACAACCTGCTTGTAGTTGGGTATTTCATGCCTTTGTATAGACTAAGGATATGCTTGAGGAGTTAACACAACCTATACTTCCCTCTGATGGTCTTTCTAGTTTATACATATTCTTTGTTCATCATCCAAGTCATTTAAGCATGGAAACATGCATTGGGATTGTGGCATTGGGTAAAGAGCTTGTTGGAATCTCAGTCTTGTAGATGTTACTAAGACATTTTAGTATGTAAGAGCATGACTTCAAAGTCCCCAAACTCATGTTCCTTGTGCTTTCCAATTGTATTCCCTTGTAATAATATACCCTCATAGAAGGGTTACTAGATGGATCTCTCAATGTCTATCAAGAAATCATCTTTCAACCCTACCCAATTTTGTTAAAAACATAGAGTTATTTGTTTTCTCACTTTAAAGAAAATCTCCCAAAACTCAAACTCTTTGTTTGGAAAGGTTTCTCAACACCAAGTGAGCTACCAAGGGGTCTTAAAAATGCTTAGATGATAACATACAACCTCAAATTCTTAATGAAGACCAAAACTAGTCAACCATCTATCTGTACAACACCTATGAATCTCTATAGATGACACCTATAGGTATATACTAGTTGTATGCATGGTAGTGAACCTAAAGTAGGGAAACAAGGTAAATAAAGGGCCTCATACATTGTTCAGATTCATTGTCAAAGCTCTTCAAATGCATGACTTATATCAGTAGCACCTTGAAACAAGTTCCAACATCTTCCTTGCAATGTGAAATCCACTATTTAGAAGGGACCCATCTGCAAGTAATAACAAGTCTAAAAGAGGCTTATTGAGTTCATGAAACCTCCAAAATATATGAAACCATCAACACCATTAAGCCAAAGAAAACTATTCTAAAACAAGCTCAAACAATGGACTCCTCATGAATGAATGAGTATAAAAATTTACCTAGCCTCTTAATGATGGTTCATAAAGGAGAAGCCATGAAATTGAAACTTCTTGCCATGAAAATGAAGCTGACTTAGACCTCTTTCAACCCCCAAGAACACTCTTCCCAACTCCACTTGCACGACTTGCACCAAACATGTAAAGTTGACTCTCCTTAGCTTATAAAGGCAATAAGGAAGAAACATAAGAAAATTTTGATCCAGGCATGGTAAAGACTTTAGGGAGCTGAAGAGGCATATTCCCACATTTTTAGTTTAAGGTGGACTTTCCAAGTCTGTATAAGTACCATTAAAGGGCAATTTTTTAGGAGTTTTCCCTATTTTCATGCATGAAACTACTTCTTGAATTGACTCTAACTACCTCCTAAAATATTATGAACCCATCCACATCAGATACTTACTTGGTGACAAATATACCTTTTTGACAAATCATACAAGTCATTAAATGAGCTAAAAATATGACCAAAAGGCCATTTTTGCATATGAAACATGGTGAAGGACATATGTATGACCTAGGAACACTTTAAAACATTCAAATGACCACATGAGGACATTTATATAGTAATTTAAGCCTTTGACCATGTTTGTCTAAGCTTGACCAAAGTTGACTTTAGTTGACTAGATAAGTACAAGAAATCTAAGCTTAGACCAAGGCTAGAGCAGGCAATAGTAAGGTATTTAAACACATTTGAGACCCTATTGGACATATGTAAAGTTGTGAAAATTTTAAATATGTAGGGGTTGACCCAATTTGACTAAAAGTCAAATTTGGTCAATAATTCCCTGGAGTTTAATTATTTTACACTCAATTAGCCTCATGAGCTAAGCATTGGAACCTAGAAAAACATCCTAGTCTTATGAATTGGTTATATTAGACCCTAATTTATGATGTAAATCATCACCTATAAAAATCCAATGAATGTCTTGGGCATCACTCAAGACCTTGGTTTGTCTAAGGGTTATGGCTTCATTTTTTTCATTATTTATTTTGTCATTGTTAATGGTTTTGTAAGTATTTACTAGTGGATCAGTATTATGCGTATACTTCTTACCTCATCTGAGTACCTGGTTGCTAAAAACCTCCACCAAATTGATGGTTGGGGTGGTGAGGGCCATTGATGGTTGATATCATAGGGATGGTTTTGAGGGTGTCCTCCTTACAGTTTTTGTTCTTCTCCATTGACGAACCTAAATTTGTATGATGACTTGTCTCTCACCTGTGCCTATTAACATATGATGTTGGAGTGATGGATTGTGGTGGATTAGCTATTTTATGTTATAGTTCATCTTATTACCTTATGGAGTTTTGTAATGTTGTTATGTTGGAAAAATAACATTATTGATTATGATGTTGATATTAGAAGTATCCTTGATTATAGTTTCTTGCTTCTTATATATATAACCAATTATATTCAATTCTTTGGTGTGCATTTATATTGGGATATTTTTATCATATGAGCGATAATGTAATTAGAATTCATTATGTTAGACTTGATTTTTATATGTTTTTAAATGTACATGACTTAACGAGATGCTTGTTGTTTTTAAGTAGGTATGAAAATTTAATAAGATTATCATTGGAACAACTCAACTCTAGTGTATTTAACCTTGAATTATATGAAAAATAAGATGGTGTTGTCTTATGGTATGCTGGAAATAGTTAGAAGTTGTAAATCTCATTAGTGGAATTATGTATATTTTTACATGGATTTCATGATGAGTTTCATTTAGTGACATTATCACAACATGGAATGCATGTTTAACATATATACTTATCTCTTATTATGATAATATAATGATGTCTTATGACATCTCTTAATTGTAGCATGGTTATTAAATACATGGGCTTAGCATTTTTATAATCTTGACTAAAACTAATATGTTACAAATAGTTTATGCTAATAGCCCTTGGTGTCTCTGAAAAATATGTTTTCTTTACGATATTATGACGATGAATGTTATTGGTCATAGTATAATTTTAAGTGAGCTTACTTCTATTTCTTAAGCAATGAAGTAAGCTAGATTTATGATCTTCTTGTGTAAGACCTATTATGGATTATGGGTTTTAACATTCATGGTGTTGTAGTAATTGAGACATATGGCATATTATAAAATAATCTAATATTTTAGTGGTTTATAATGCAACACTTGGTGGATGGGAAGCTGGCTATATTCTCATTAACATTTTCCTGAGACAACTAACCATTGGTTTTAATTGATTGTGTGTGATTAAATTTAAAAGCTTATCTTTGTTGTTGAATTCTTGTTATACCTTATATGTGTTCATAAAGATAATAAATAATTTTGAGGGATAAGGATTTAATGAGCTATGGAAACCTTAATGATTACATTAGGTTATATGATTAGATAATCCACCTTGCCAATGAGATACTAATTCATAATCTTCCTTAATGAACACACAAACTAATGCTTGAGACTAATTAAGTAATGACCTTTTATGTGGTCATACAAATGCTAATTAGATGGCATGAATTCCTATGTTTTTACAATAACATGATATGATAACTAAGGTTAAGTAAGAAACATTTAGGTGTAGACCCCTATGGTTAGCTTAAGAGATGATATTCCTATATCATGCGGAGTAATTGAATTCCCTATGCCAAATGTATGCTTGTTCAATAGGATAGTCACGTGTGTGATGTCATCCACCTCAAGTTAATTATATTATAATTCATGCAATTTAATGAGAACAATTCTTTCTTCATGGAGTTATATCCTCTGTGTGTGTGGCCTTCATCAATTAAGGGAACAAAGACATAATGTTTCCCTAAAGTACCTTGGATCATGATATGGCGATCAATGGGGGTGGGGGGCAGTATAAGGAGTAGTCCTTGGTTGGGTGTTTCCCTAAAATGTTTTGATTTCTTTAGCTTACATCATGATTCTCTTTAGCAGTGGATTTGAGATCTCCACTTTCTGATCTCATGATGTGATAAGACTTGCCTAAGAAAGTTAGTGAGATGGACCCTCATGTTTAGTCATTTAGAACTTGTGCTTAAGTATTGCACTTATATCTTATCTTATTTACTTATCTAGCAATTGAATAACTAGACATTCTTGGATGTGCTCAATTCCATTCTGGTTGATCATAGCCTTATAAATTTAGGACAATCAGGATGCTAGCTGTGGGCTACTAGTAATTTCTGTAGACTTGTTGAGATGCATTGCACTACATTAATTCTATGCAATGGGGCCTTTTGATGTTCCGTTGTGTATTCTGAAAGTTAACTTCAAAAAAAATTTGGGGTTGTTACAAATTTTTGGCGATTATACAATCCTTCAAGATTCACACTGATGCATCTGACTATGCACTCATCATGGACTCACATAGCATGAAAATCTATTCACCTACCACTCAGATATCTAGTGACATGTTCAACAATACTCCACCTATGATAAAGTGTTGTACACTATTATCCAAATAGTTATAAGTAAGGGTGTCACTACACCTTGGATAAGGAAACAATCATCCATTTAGATTATAAGCCACCTCACTTCATTCATACATAGAGTAAGTTGGAGAATGTATAGTACACAAAGTGAATGAATTACTTGCAATATTTCCATCTGGTGATAAAACATAAGAAGGGAAAGGATAATAAGGCTAAAGATTACCTTGTTCAACTTTCGGCACACACTCATGACAATGTTGGACATGCGCAACCACAATTTTGTTGAAAAAGTAACTCTCTAATCAATAGACAATGACTTCACAAAAGAATATCTTACCCTTACTCAAAGTGTCTATTTCAACATTTCTAAATTTATGATAAGCTTCTCTATAATTTTGGACATCTTTGTGTTTCTGATGGCACACCTCGCCAAAGACTCATATGGGAAGCACAATATGGCAATACAACATGATACTTTGTCATTCTTAAGACACTAGTTGCGCTACATCAAAAAATCTATTGGCCTCACATGCAAAATTACATTAGTTGCTTCATTCCTTGTTGCATCTCCAAGTCCACAGATAAGAAGTTGGGACTTTATACACCTCTGCCTAATTTCAAATGGTTCTTCTAATTCTTGATATCCTTGGATTACCTTTAGATGCCTCATTGTAATTCTATTTAATCTAATGATCTTTAAGGGTAATCCATCTTGCCTTATTACACTTATCCAACTAACTCTAACGATTCAATTTTTCATTTCTAAGAAGATCCCATTTAATGAGGATGTGGCTTTACTCATCATCTGTTTTGACCTTTGGAAAGAAGTTCAAGTTTCCTTGAGAAACCTTCCTCAAAAAACAATTTATCTATAAAGATTTTATTATTATTTTCCTTCCAAATATTCTAGAAAATCATGATCAACACTCTTTTACAAAATTTGCTAACTTGATCCCATTGACTATCATACAAACTAGAGATTAAACCCTGTAAATTCTTAAGACCCCTGGATTTACTTCACATTATTTCATTAAATGGGTTTTGTAAAAGTGTATATATTTTTATTATACAATTTAAACATAAAATTATAGATATCAAATTTTATTATTCCATTATTTTTAAATTCATCCATTTTTAATTGCTCTTAAATAAATTATAAATCATAAATAAAATAATAAAAAAATTATATATAAATTTAAAATAAAACAAAACTTACAGAAAATTGAAGACATTATATTACACCCTTCTAAAAATCTATCATCATAAATACCCCCAAATTTTAGTCATTTATATAATACTTTAATTGAAAAATAAAAATAAAAATAAAAAGGTAAACTTAACTCGTAATTCGAAGAAAATGTAAAATAAAAATTAAAAAATAAAAATAAAAAAGTAAATTTAACTCGTAATTCAAAGAAAATGTAAGAATATTGGCAAAGCTCTCAGCGAAGATGCATAATATTTTATTCATTTATATAATATTTTTAACTTTAATTTTATTAATAAAAATTAGAGTTAAAAAGTAAACAGAATTTATTATTTTAAAAATATAAAATCAAATACCATGGCAAATGTATGGAAACAAATCAGCGAAAACGCATGACAAAACGTATGGACAAAAACAGAGCTCAGCTAAAACGCATGACATGCAAAGAATGTATGCTAATTTGGTCATTTATATGAAATATGTATTCCTCTGCATTTGGTATTCTGTGAAAAATGATTATGATATTGGTGTTGGTGGTATTGAAAAAAACAAATGTATATGGTGTACAAAGAAGGAGGTGGTTTACAATTCGTTTTAGATATTAGGTGGTATTGGAAAAAACAGCTAGAAAGAGATATTTTATATAAATATAAATTTTAATTTTTTTTTATAATATTATCAATTATGATTTATATTTAAAAGTTGAATAGTTTTTATTAAAATAGTTTTTATATTTTCTTTAATTTTATATGTATTGTTATTAATAGTGAATTATATTTGGTAAAAGTTGAATGATTTTATATATATTATTTTATTAATTATAATTTACATTTGGTAGAAGTTGAGGGATTATATATATAGATATAGATATATATTATTTTTATTTTTATTAATTATATTTTGTAGATGTTATATATATATATAATTATATATATATATAACATCTACAAAATATAATTAATAAAAATAAAAATAATATATATCTATATCTATATATATAATCCCTCAACTTCTACCAAATGTAAATTATAATTAATAAAATAATATATATAAAATCATTCAACTATTACCAAATATTATATATATATATATATATATATATATATATATATAAAGTTGTGATTTACATTTGATAGAATTTGAAAGGTTAATTGTGATTTATATTTGATAGAAATTGATAGGATTTATACATATTATTTGTGTTTGAGAATTTGAAAGATTGATTATGGTTTATATTTGATAGAAGTTTATATGTTTATATATATAAGTTATGGTAATTTACATTTCATAGAAGTTGAAATGTTTTACATATATTATTTATATATTTATTATGATTTATATTTAGTAAAAATTGAAAAGTTTTACACATATTATTTATATTTAAAAAAAAACTGAATGATTTTAAGTGTGTATTTAATAGAAGTTAAATAATTTCACATGCCTATTTAATAGAAATTGAATGGTTTTAAGTGTATATTCCAAATCTATTTGTATATTAGTAGTATTATCAATTAAAAATATTACTTACAATTATATAAGTGATATATATGCATGAAGTATACATTTATATGATAATAATTTAGAGAATATATCTATATTAATAATATTATCAATTAAAAATATAATTTTAAATTATATATATGTATATATAATTAATAATAATAAATTTTTAATTTCGATAATATATATATATATATATATATATATATTTCAAATAAATTTGTGTAAAATATATTGAGAAATATTTATTTAAAATATGTAAGTTAACAATATTATCAATAAAAATAAAATTTCAAATTATATAATTAAATAAAAAATACCAATATGACATACATATATTCATTCTTACTATAAAATTTAATTGAATTATTTTTAATGTTAAATTTTTAATTCTTTTATTTTAATTTTATTCAAATTAAATTATATTTTAAATAAAATTATATATATATATATATATATATATATATATATAATTATTTAAATTAATTAATTATATATATATATATATATATATATATATATAATTATTTAAATTATATATATATATATATATATATATATATATATATATATTTAAATAATTATTTATATAAATATTTAAAATTAAAATTTCAAACTATATACTTTTCACATTATATTTATGTTACAAAAAATTACATTTTATATGGAGAAATTCTATAATAAATAATTTATAATATGCATACTCTTAATTGAATATTATATTAAAAAAATAAAAAATAAAAATATTTTTATTTTAGATTTTTTCTAACATGTATATTACTCCATTAAGAATGAAGATGTGGTTGACAAATTAGAATATAAAATTACTTAAAAAAAATTATATAAAAATAAATAATAAAAAATAATATTCTTCAAAATACTTTATATTTGTTTTTAAAATTAAATTATTAATTTAAAACATATTAATTAAAAAACATTAAATATATTTTTACATAGAGATTACTTCTAAGATAAATAATTGAAATAGATCTTTAAATATAATTTGTTTTTAAAATAAAGACTTAAAACATATTGAGATTATATTATAGTGTGATAAGTACCAAAAAAAAATGATTGTTATTGTATTGTGAAAAAATATTAGTGAATATGATTGACATTATTTAAGAATAATATGTATTAAAATAATTTTATAGATTTTAAAATATGATTAAATTATATATATTAAAAAAAATTTAAAAATTTAAATATGAAAAATAATTAAAAATATTTATAAAATAATTTTTTAATAGTTATAAAATATTTTTATAATATTTAAATATTCTCTATTTGATACATATTATTTATATAATATTTAATGTCAAAAATAAACGTTGTTTTATATCAACTTACATTAATTGCCCTAAATTTTATGATTATGTTATTGAGTAGTTCTTTGTTTATCTCTTTATTCTTGTTATTGAATTGCTCTTTTAAAAGATAAAAAAAACCAAAGCACTTCACTCATTCGGAGAACAACAATTAAGACCTTCAATGCACCAACAACACCTTTTATTTTTATAACGATTAATAATACAATTCTTTTTATTTGTTAGTATTTTTGTTACACATTTTTTATATATTTTCGAGTGATAATAATATTATTATATTAAATAAATTTATATAAAAAAATTTATTTAAAATATGTATTAATAATAACATCAAATAAAAACAAAATATTAAATTATATAATTAAATATATACATAAAAAACATTTTTATAATATAATAATATAATAATATAATAATATATATATATATATATATATATATATATATATATATATATATATATATAAATATAATAAAATTTATTAAAACATACAAATCTTTATTATAAAATTTAATAGAATTGTTCTTAATGTTAACTTTTCCATCTTTTTATCTATCTTGTCTTATTCAAGTTAATTCATATTTTAAAATAAAAAATTAGAAATAAAACAATAAATTCCTATGTATGTGTATAAACTCACAATTTAAACTTCTATTTTAATAAATTTTTATATTCAAAAATAAATTATCAAATTACATTCTTGTAGACACATTACATCGATATTAAAATAAATCTACTCTTTAAATGCAAAACAATTTTAATAAATAATTTAGGATATACAAACTTTTAATTAAATATTATATTGAAATATTTATTAAATTATTTTGTTTAATATGTAAATTGTTTGATTCAAAAAGAATGAATTAAAAATTTGAAGGTAACGATAAAATCAATAAAAATAAAAAATTATATAAAAATAAATTATAATAAAAATTGATATTCTTTAAAATGATACATAATAATTTAGATAGATTATATATATATATATATATATATATATATATATATATATATATATATATATATATTTATTTGCTTTAATTAATTATTTATTTTATTTCTCAAAATAAAATATAATAAAAATGGATATTCCTCAAAATAAATTATTTATATAAATTTATATATAAATAAATATAAAAGTTGCTTTTAAAATAAACAACCAAAACATATATTTAGCTTAAATTATTATTAGGTAAAGAAGTTCAAAGAAACATGATGAAGATGGCTACAATTCACTTAGTATTGGTTGGAGTTTTTTTTGGGTGTATATTACAAAATATGTACATTCAAATTATTGATTGTTTATTTTATAACTTAATTTTATTTGTAATATGTTTATTGTAAAATTGATTTATGTATTTGATTAGTTAATAAGTTTGAGGGATTGTATTATTGATTATAATTATACCAAAAAAATTGGTGCAAGGAGATTTGGTTGGAGAACTTGCAAAAACTTGATCTACTAGAGTTTTATGTTAATATCTTATTTTGTTTTGATTTCTTACTTTTTTTATTTGTTACATTGTGTTTATGGGAGTTCAAACATTAATCACACATTTATTACATGCGGTTCACCACCCTTAGGGTGGATTTTTGATATATAATTTCCTCCACCTATTATGTTGTAATTATTATTGTAAACAGTAGGAAAGATGAAACTAAAGTGATCCAAGAAATTTGTTTAGAAAGTTTACAATGAGGAATAACTTTCAAATCTCCCTCTTAGCATGATGTTTACTTAAATCTTGATGATGTTGATAATGTTTGTAAGTGGTATGAAGATTATTACGTTATAGCTTATTATGTTGTATGCATCCCCTTTAAGGAATCCCTCAATCTGGTTTCAACACTAGTGAGAACCCTCATATGTCCATGCCATTGGTGTTCAAAACCTTACAAAAAGGTTCTTTCTCTTCTCATTTAAGGATCTATCCTGAGTCTAATCTCTTCATTCTAAGTCAAGCTACTAGTTCTTGAGGAACACTCTTACGATTTTATTGCCATGGAACCATACATTAAAAGTTTCTAACTAAGCATCCCTTCATGTGCTAGCCTAGATTGATCTCCTTGGCCTCCCAACTCCTCTTTGGGCCTTTTTCAAAGAAATAATTAAAACCATAGGGCATGTTTTGTATCATAAAAAAATGGTTTTATTCTACACACCCAAGCAAGTGTGTTTACGTCGAGTTCAACTGGGCTAAGTATTTGAAAGAATCCATCGATATTCAAGTTAGCCCAAAATGTTGGGCACAAAAAGTCATATACTTTAATTTTCCCAACACTTGTTTCTATTTCAAATCTCCTAACCATTGGATTAAGGTTTTCCCCCTCATGGGGTGTTCAAAACCCTTTGTTGAAAAAATACCATTTGATAAGCCCATGGTGGCGGAGAACAATAACAAAGTTGATGGAGACTAAACATATTTCCACCAGTAACAAAATTTCCCAACCTCTCATTATCCTTTATGTGCCAAAAATGTATTTTGAGGAGCCTAAGGATAATCCTCTCCTCGATCCTCTTAGTATTTGAACCACCTCTCAAAGTTGAGTTTCACAAGTTCTTCAGCCATAAATGAGTTTATCTCTTGCTTGGACATCCTCTGCAAGTATTCCTACATCTAGGAAATTGTATAACCCACTTGTGTTAGGGGTGAGTCTCCCTAAGAGGATAATGGGACTACATGTCACTCCAATTTGATTAAGGATTTTGTGTTAGTAAACAAATAAACTATTTTGGAAAATTGTTTTTTGGCTCTTGAAGATATTGAAGATGGCCAGGGGGAACTCCTCATGGATGATACTCCCTAATGAATGGCTTATCTTATAATGTTTGAGGTCTCACAAAGTTTTCCTGCAAATGCTCTATGCAAACTACTTGGACCGGTGATGTAAAAAAAATAGGCCAACCTTTTGGAGGCCATAAGTTTTGACCCATAGCTCCATTTGAGCTCTTCCATATGCCAAAATTACTATCTCAAAACTTTATTTGATGTTCTAAGTAGTTCTACCTACTTAGGTATGTTTTTGATATTTTTTGGAGGCCATACGTGATCATCTGAGGGTCTAAAATTATAATTTAATTATTTTTTTGAGATTTTTCAATTTTTAAAAATTGTATATTTTTAGGACCAAACATTAACTTCAGTTACATTTATTCACATAAGATAATTTTAGAATTTATAATATTTTGAGATATTTTTAGAGCTGTGTGCACTTTCATGCAAAACTTATTATAAATAACAACTACTAAAAATAGACATTTTTTTAGATTTTAGGTTTTTTTCAAATTTTGCATGTTAACTCTAAATTTTGATTTGAGGCTTATTTAATCATGGTTTGGGTTTGTAATTACTTCAATTTATTCAATATGAATCAATTTTAAGTTATTTTTTCAGATCTTGGCCTATAGGTAATTTTATTGTCTTGATAGTTTTTGAGTTCATTATCTAGTATCAGAGCAAGTTCAAATCTTAGAGGAGTAAGACATGGTGAGAGGATGAGGAGGTATTTTATAGATGAATTGGAATATACAAAAGCTACAAAGGAAAGTGAAATAATTAATCAAGGTTGTCACCAATTAGAGAAGAAGACAAGGTGGTGATGAGGAGGACATAGATCATGATGGAGTTCATCAAGAAGAAGAACAACAAGAGCAACCACCATCAATGAAAAAGAGGATGGTTTAGGATTTATAAGGAAGAAATGAAGGAATCAAGGTTGTTGTTCTAGATTATGGGGGTAGTTTAAAACTAGAGGAGTTGATAGATTAGATGAATAGCATGGAGAAATTCTTCGAGTGGAAGACTATGAGAGAAGACAAGAAGGTAAAGTTTGTATATACGAAATTGAAAGGTCATGCAATGATTTGGTGGGATCACCTGTAGAAAGAGAGACAAATAAAATATAAAGAGAAGATTAATTTATGGAAAAGATGGAGAAGAAGCTGAGGGATAAATTTCTTCATGTGGATTATGCACAAACCATATACAAAAGATTTCAGAAATTGAGGCAAAAAGATCACAATATATAAGAGTATATAGATGAATTTTATATGCTCTCCATACGATGAAGCATGATGAAACAAAAGACCAAATAGTTTTAAGGTATGCATATGGCTTAACTTTTTTATTCAAGATGAATTAAGCATGCATATAATATTTTTCATGGAGGAGGCTTATCAATTATCTTTGAAGGTAGAAGAAAAAAAAATAGATAGAATTTTAGAAGAATATCTCTTGGTATAAGAAGAGTTATATCCCCTCTAAATAGGGGATGAGGTGGGTTTAATACCACCAAAGGTGGGTCTAATACGAATATAGGTGAATCATCATGTGGTGCAGAAAGGCAAGATGACAATAGGTAAGGGTTTCAATACCAATAAAGAGGAAGAGGGTTTTAGAGAGGATGAGGTTACAGTGGTGTTAGAAGATGGTTTTTGAATAAACACATATATTATGTTTTTTATATATGTGGATAAAAAAATCACTTAACATTTGAGTGTCCACACTATCAAGATCAATAAAGGAGGAAAGAAGATCGCCCAAGCGTGAATCTAGTCAAGGTTGACATAGAAAAGTAAAATACTAAAGTTGTACCTACATATGTTGGAGAGATTCTCATGATGAGAAGAACCATAATTGCTCCAAGGAAGGAATAAGTGTTGAATAAATAGGATTGTGATACATGGATATGATCAAATATTTTTCAAAAAAGATGTATTTCAGGTGGAAAGGTATGCAATACAATTATATATGGTGGTAGTTATAAAAGTATGGTTAAAAAGGAAATGATAGAGAAACTAAATTTACAATGTGAAAAGCATCCTAATACTTATTAGATTTCATTGTTTAAGAAAGGGAATGAGATTACAATAGATAAAAGGTACTTAATCAAGTTTTTTATAGGAAAAAAATATAATGATGAAATATGGTGTGATGTTATTATGATGGATGCATGTCATGTGTTATTGGGAAGACCATGATAATCTGACAAGAAAGTAATTCATGATGGAGCAAAGAACATTTACACTTTTTGGAAAAGTGGTGCGAAGGTAGTTTTGTTACCTCTTGAAAATGAAGAGAAGACATAAATCATGCTCTCTACTAAAGAATTTATCCAAGATATGAAAGTGGTAGGTTGTTTTTATGTATTAGTAGAAAAGAATGAAGATACATAAGTGGCACAAATACCAATAAAAGAAAAAAGAGTGTTGAAATAATATGTATATGTTATGCCTGATGAGTTACCAGATGATTTACCATAGAAGAGAGATATTCAAAATCACATTGATTTGATTCCAGGATAAGCTATACCTAATCAAGTAGAATATAGGATGAGTCCAACAAAACATGAAAAATTAAATAAACAAGTTACTGAATTGATAAGAAAGAAGGTGATAAGGGAGAGTATGAGTCCATGTGAAACACCAATTTTTCTAATTCCAAATAAATATAGAGGATGGATAATTTGTGTGTATAGTAGAATAATTAACAAAATTACAATAAAGTATAGGTTTCCTATACCTTGTTTAGATGATATGATGGATGTGCTTGTAGGAACAAAATATTTTACCAAGATTGATCTAAGGAGTGCATATTATCAGATTCAAGTTCATAAAGGAGATGAGTGGAAAACTACATTCAAGACTAGGGATGGATTATATGAGTGGATGGTGATGCCCTTCGGATTATCTAATACACCTAGAACATTTATGAGGGTGATGAATACAGTGCTATGAGAATATATTAGTAAGTTTGTGGTTTTTTATTTTGATATTCAGTAAGACTAAATAAGAACACTTAAAACATTTGAGAATGTTAATGGTTTTTTTAAGAAAGGATAAGTTGTATGCAAATTTAAAGAAGTGTAGGTTTATGCATAATAGTTTGGTATTTTTGGGATTTGTAGTTTTAGTAAATGGTGTGAAAATGGATGAAGAAAAGATAAAGGCAATTGTTGAGTGGCCTCTTCCAAAAATCTTTACAGAGGTAAGAAGTTTCCATGGTTTAACAACCTTTTACAAAAAAATTATGAAAATTTTTAGTAGTATTGTAGCACCAATAACAAATTTCATGAGAGGGAAAGAATTTGCATGGACTAGAGAAACCACATAAAGATTTTAATTTTTTACGAAGAAGATTATAAAAAGACCAATTTTGGCATTACCATATTTTAACAAAGTGTTTGAGGTTGATTGTGATGCTTCATTTGTGGGAATTGGTGATGTGCTAAGTCAATAAGGAAAGCCAATAGCATATTTCAGTGAGAAATTGAATGACGTAAAAATAAATTATTCTACTTATGATGTTGAACTTTATGAAATTATACAAGCATTAAAACATTGGAGGAATTACCTGATGCCTAAGGAGTTTAACCTATTTACATATCATGAGACTTTGAAGTATGTGAATACACAAAAGAATTTGAATAGTAGGCATGCAAAGTGGGTTTTTTTCTTGTAGGGGTATACTTTTGTGTTGAAGCATAAATCAAGAAATTAAAATCAAGTAACTGATGCATTTAGTAGCAGGGTAGCATTATTAACTAATATGGTGAGTGAAGCATTTGGATTTGAAGTTATCAAATAGTTATATGATACTAATCTATATTTTGGAAAGGTAGTTGAGCAGTGCAAGAATCCATTAACAGGTTGGACAGATGTTAGTCATGATGAGTATCTTATATAGGAAGGTTATCTCTTCAAAGGGAAACAATTATGTATTCCATTTGGATTTGTATCAGATAATATAATAAGAGAATTACATAGTGGTGGTTTGGATCAACATTTTGGTAATATGAAGACAATATATTTGCTGGAGGAAATTTATTTTTGGCCAAATATGAAAAGAGATGTGACAAGGTATGTTTCAAGGTGAAAGATATGTTAGGTGGCTAAAGGGCATGCACAAAATACTAGATTATACATGCCATTACCATTTGCAAGAGGACCATGGATAGATTTGAGTATGAATTTTATGTTGGGATTGCCAAACAGAGAGAGGTGAAAATTCAATTTTTGTTTTTGTTGACAAAATTTATAAAATGGTTCATTTCATTGCATGTAAGAAGACTAATGATTCCACTAGAGTTGTAAAATTATTTTTAAAGGATATTGTAAGATTGCATGGTGTTCCAAAAACTATTATTTTAGATAGGGAAACATAATTTCTAAGCTATTTTTGGAGGACTTTGTGGAAAAAGATGTGTACTAAACTACAATTCAGTAGTGAATATCACCCATAAATAAATAAATAGATAGAAGTTGTGAATATGAGCTTGGGAAATTTGTCGAGATGCATAGTGGGAGAGAAGCCCAAGTAATGGGACTTGATTTTACCACAAGTTGAGTTTGTATATAAAAGTTTAGTGAATATATCAATAGGAAAGTCATAATTTCAAAAAAATTATAGGATAAATCCTATAGATATTTTATATTTGGTATAATTACCGATTGCAGATCAAATTAGTGATGATGTAGAAGCATTTACAGATCATATGTAGTAGTTGTAAAAAGGAGTAAGAAGAAATTTATATGAAAGTAACGAGAAATATAAAGAAAAAATAGATGTCAAAAGAATATCCAAGGTATTTGAATAAGGAGAGTTGGTAATGGTTTACTTGAGGAAAGAAAGATTTCCAAAAGGCACGTACAACAAGTTGAAGTACATGGAAATTAGACCATGTAGAATTATGAAGAAAATCAATGATAATTTTTATGACATGAATTTAACATAAAAATTTTATATCTCTCAAGTATTTAATGTTTTAGAGTTATATTAATTCCATGGATAATATGGTGAAGGTGATGAAGATGAATAAGTAAATTGGGAGCAACAAGTTCCAAGGAAGAAGAAGGAAAAGATAGTGCAAGTTTTGGATATTAAGATAGTAAGCACAAGGCAAGGGAAGTATAATAGGTATTTGGTATAGTGGGAAGGATTGAAACAAGAAGACAAAACTTGGATTATAGAATGGGAGATGAAGAATATTGACAAGGAAAAATGGTAGTAGTACAATCAAGGCAACTCATTAGAGCTAAGTTGTTTTTAAATATAGGAGAGTGATATAAAAATAATATTCTAATCTTCTAGAGGCCATAAATTTTGAGTCATAGCTTCATTTGAGCTCTTCCACATGCCAAAATGATTATCTCAAAAAGTTAATTTTTTTCCTAAGTAGTTCTACCTCCTTATGCATGTTTTTGATATTTTTAGAGGCCATATGTGATCATGTGAGGGTTTGAAATTGTAATTTATTTATTTTTTAGGCTTTTTATATTTTTAGAAATTATTTATTTTTAAGACCGAATGTTAACTTCAGTTGAATTTAATCCCATAGGATGATTTTAGAATTTATAATATTTTAGGATATTTTTATATCTGCATGTGCTTGCATGCAAAACTTACTATAAATATCAGCGACCAAAAATAGACATTTTCTAGATTTTAGTTTTTTTTTCAAATTTTTCATGTCAACTCTAAATTTTTAGTTAAGGAATATTTAATCATGGTTTTCGTTTGTATTTATTTCAAGTTATTCAATACAAATCAATTTTAAATTATTGTTTCAGATCTTGGCCTATTGGTAATTTTATTGTCTTGATAGTTTTCATGTTCATTAACTGGTATTTTGGAGCTATAAATTTTGTTTACCTACAAAAATTTAATGTTTTAGGGTTTATTTTAAAATATTACCTAAAATGTATTTGGTTTGACATAACTCACTTCTCCACTTTTCATGAGGGTCATGGTGGTACTAGTATCTTGGTTTCCCAAACCAAATTCCCCCTTAATTGTTGCCTCAAGGGGATATCCATCACATTAGGATATTTAGCTTCTATTTAATATTAATGGTCATTTATTAGTGTTCCTAAATATTTACACCATAAATTATAGTCCTAAAAAAATGATTTTATGAAATATTTGGCTAACAGCCTGCCCCTCATCACTTGGCTCATATGTGAAGACTTTAATATGATTGAAAGACTTGAAGACAATGTTGGCATGATCTCAATGTGATGGTGCATGGGAGAACATGAGGTGTGGTGTTATTTTAAAAATTGGTGGGGTCTTGTGGAACCTCTCCTCCATAAACAACCATTAACTACCACTCCTTGGTTTACATGGTCTAACTATCATGCCAACACAAATAGGGTCCTCAAAATATTGGACCATTTTATGATTTTGGAGGAACATGTTTTCTCTTTTTATTTTATGATGGATAACCTATCTTCATGCATTCTAAATATGTTTTTTAGACCACAATCCCATCACTTATAGAGTGGATTGACAACAAATTCAAAGCGCCATGTAATTATTTTTTCCTAAACACCTCCTCATTTTGCCATGAGGGCACCATCCATTCATTGCTTGATTTTGGAATCATATACCATGTCATCCTTACAATTATAACTGTATTAAGTGGTGGAATGAGGTAATCATCTGTTCCATCACCTTTCTCTACCATTATGGTAAACAAATAGTGTGAGTTTGGAAGCAATTAAATGTCATTGTGCTAAAATAATTTTGGAAAAATATATTCTATCCTTGAGAGCAATCCATTTGAATCATAATTTTAGACCATGGAAACCTCTCTCAAACACTAAATTAAAGTTGTATATAGCCATGCAACTAGAGGGGTGCAAGTTTGCATTTGCTTCATTGGCTCAAAATTGGGGATAAGGCCTCAAAAGAGGTATTTAAGTCTCTTAGAGCCAAGAAAGCTCAAGAATAGATCAATGGCATCAATGTAGTCCAAATAATACATATTGATGTCTCTAACATCTCCAATACTTTTTTGGATTACTATAAACTAGTGTTCCAATCTGAAGATGAAACAATGGAGATAACTAGAGATTTAAAATAATGTTTAAATGTTCTTCTCATAGGATCAGTGTTGATAACCAAAAACCATGTGATGTTCCTTTATCTAATGATGTACTCTTTCATGCTTTGCACTGCATGAGTAATTATAAAGCTCTATGCATTGATGGGTTCGCTTATTAATTTTATAAATATACTTTGGATTTTTTTGGGCCTCATTTACTACAACTATAAAAGAATATTTATAGTAAAAAAACTTTGGGATCTCGTATTAATAAAGGAAACATCAAATTTATACCCAATACTAGTGAACTTGAGCTTATCATTAGTTTGTGCCACATAACCCTCAATATGTCCTATAAAATCCTTTCCAAATCTCTTAGTAACCACCTTCATCTCATTCCGCTTACCATTTTCAAACTAGACCAATGTTTTTTATAAAAAAATAGATATATCTTAGATAACCTTATTTTTGATTGGCAAGGGATGGGTTGGATGAGATTATTTAATTAGTGAAAAATATTTTTCAATTTATAATTTAAAAAAAATTATGACAGGATTGAGTGGTATTTTATTTTTGCTATTCTTCAAGCTCCTAGATTTAGCCAATTATTTATTTTGGCTATACAGACTCTTTGCTCAAATGCCTAATCTTGTCTCACTATCTATGGGTTTAACTTTGATAGTTTTAACCTCTTTTGTTCTATATGGAAATGTTGTCTTATTATGCTATCCTTATATGTTTTATTTATTGAGGATTTTGGATATAATTTGGCTCGTAGATTTGAGAAAGGTCTCATCGAGGGCATCATTATTCCTAACATATATTCTCAACTCATCAATGGCCATTTTGTTGGTGATAATTTTAATACTCTTAAAAAGTGAGAAAAATATGGTAAGGATGATTTACATTACATATATAGTTTTTTCAAATATTCTAGCTACATCCCTTAGTGGAATAAAATCCAATGCTTCAAACAAAGTATGATGCCCATGCCAAAGTGGTTATACAATTATAAGTGTAAGTGGATTCATCGAGGGAATAAATTTAATTTTTTGGCACTACTTTTTCCATTAATTGTTCCCTTGCTAAGCTTTTACAATATGCGATGAAAAAAGTGGAGAAAGAGGTTGAGTATTAGGTCACCAAGCCCCTAATTGGTAGGGGAATTCTAAGTGTATACTAACATTTTGGATTCTATTCATTATTACTACTCCTCATGTTGTGCCCCCTCTAAATCCTCCTTTGAAAAATTATAAAATGTTCTCAGACATATTCTTTATTCTAATACCAAACAAAATTGAAGGTTCCATAGAGATGTTTGGGATATTTGTAGTCTTCTTTTTGATAAAGGAGTTATGAAAATTATTGATATTTATAGGTAGAGCATTTTCATTTGTGATAAGTGGGGTTTTAGAGATTTTTAATTATGTTTTGAATCTCCTTATGGTAAGTCTAGTTGGAAAAACATTAGTTTTCACACATTGCTTATCACACTTGTCCCAGTTAAGATTGAGGTATCTTTCATCACTAAAATTATTTGGAAAGTTTTTGAATCTATCAAAACCTATTTAAAATGGGTTGGAGATGGGTTTCATATCAATATTTCCTTCAATCACAATAACCTCTAGTGGTCTCCTATTATGACTAGTCTCCTTCTAGTATATTTTCATGGTATGAAAGCTTTGAGATTATTCAATAAAGGAATTAAAAATGTGAAGGATTTGGTATCATCTCATGATTGGATTCCTTGGCCTAAATTAAAATATGAATTCATTTTAAACAATTTATAATTACCCATCATTCTTTGTATTCAATAATTAATGTTAGATGTTATGCTTCACAAATTGGGTCTATGATTTCCATGTGCTTAGTGAAAATATTGTAGATGGAATTATGATACTAATTTCAAGAACTAATAACCATGCATACTATATTAAGTCTTGAGCCCATTATCACTATCCCTAGGTAAGATTAGGAGGCAATGGAATTAAGCTTCACTTAGGACTTGGCTTGTCCAACTCAATAGAATATGGATTGCTAAGCTTGAACCTATGCTTGCTCATTTTCTCTAGTGTCTAGATTATCAAGGCCTTCCTCTTGGAGAGTGTCTTTATCATCTTCAACTTTATCAACTCAAGTGTCAGCCTATTTTAGACTAGATTCCTTCAATCATATCTTTTGGACATGTCCCAAATCTTAATTTTATTGGCAATGGATACATAGTCTCTTTCATTTGTTTCACCCTGAGCCTTTCTCATGGCATTTGGACCTTTTTAAAATATATAGTTTTTTTTGAATTTTTTTTTAAAATCTATTATTTTATTTCAATTATGCAAATCTTTACACTCTACTTCATTTAATAATGAATAAAATTCATATTATTTTACCTTTAATGATAAGGTGTTTGTGATATCTACAAATTTAATGCAGATTCAAGCCCAAGATGAAAAGGTGACCATGAAACTCAAGAATTGAAAAATGTTACTTGCACATTAAGGGAGTGTTACCTATTTCATGAGCTGTGTCCTTCTAGATTATCCACCATAAGGCTCTCCACCACCAATGCCTAGACATTGGTGGATCTGCTCGCATATAGTGATCTAATAGTTTTGGGAATATTGGTGTATTATTCCTAATTTATTTAAAGGGTTTGAGTAGTAAAATCAGTAAATAAATATACAATAATTAATCTACAAATTTGTATAATTTTATTACAATTTGATTTTTTATAAAAATAGTAATAAAGGAAAGAAAACAAGACTTAGCTAGAAATTGACTGATATGACTGGGATAGAGGCTAAAATTCATTGTTCAGGATTGAGACACTATCAAAAACCAAGATATGAACTTAATTTTATGATTAGATAGGAGTGCCAAAATTAGACAGGAGTGGCACCAGTGCTATAGTGCACCTCTACTCTAGACACCTAAATCTAGCCACCAATGACCTCTAACCAGGCTTTTAATTAATTTATACTAAAGTGCATAATTTGGCCTAAAAACACTAAATCACATTAAATGAGTTGAAATTTACATATTAAAGTTCCAATTTTGGCTAGGGTATCACTAAATGGGGTAATGAAATTTATAGGCAAGCTAACTTTGATCAGATCATTTTGAGTCAAAATGCCAATTTTACACCTAAGTGCTCTAAATTGTTCTTTTATATCAAATTTATTATATGAGATGTGTGTATTTATTATTTGGTTTTCAAAACATCCTAAATGGGATAATGGATTCAATGCATCTGACATTAACTTCTAATTTCAATCCAGTCAAATTTTAGACCAATAACAAGGCATTCTAATCAATTTGAGTAATTTGTGCACAAAGTGCATAATCACGATTAAGAGCTAATTAATTCAAACCAAGGAATAATTAATAATTCCATGGAAAATTGTTAAAAACTTATTTTTGGAAATGAATATTGAATATCTACATTATTAGGTGACCTCATTTCTTGGGAAGACATTCCTAGACCATAAATGCCACAAATATCAAGATTATGGGTCTCCCATGATTATTTATTACCTTTCATGTCTCATTAATTTCCATTCTTAAAAAGTCATGATGAGGATAATTATGGATTTTAATTACATAATTCAATTAATCCATGACCACACATCTCAATCTTGAGATCGATGGTTATGGTTGATTCTGGTCATTATTGAAAATTTATAAATAGAGAGGCCATGAACACCATTTTTAATCTTAATTTTTGCAACTTTATAATGCAATATTGATTCCAAAAACTTCATGTAAACTAGTGTTACCATGCCAAATTGATTCCAAGCCAAGCCCAACCAAAGCCAAAGGTGTCAAGGAGAGATGGAGGTAGCCAAGCTTCCATTGCTAAGGAATTCATAAGCACAAAAATAAGCAAGCCACTCCTAAAAATTCATTTGAAGCATATAAGGAAGGTGAAACAATTCTTGTTTTTTCTTACTTTTTAGTTGTGTTTGTCATTTGTTTTTGTTACTAAGCTCACCCTAGTAACTAGGCATAAAGATGCTAGTTTAGTGTGTTTTTGATTTAGTTTCATTCACTAAAATGATACTAATATCCTCTTATTAATAAATTTATAGTTCACATAATGGAACTCCTAGTGGGACCATCTTTATGAGAGCACAATCCACAAATGTGTTTGTGTTTCATAGTTTTGATTCTTTTTTTTTTGTTGTTTTTGCTTTGAGTGAAAAAGGTCAATAAATAAGTCATAACATTTTATTTATTAAATATTTTTGTATAATTTTTTTTATTAATATATATATATATATATATATATATATATATATATATATATATATATATATATATATATATATATATATATATATATAATTTCACAAAAAAATTATTTATATTTTAGAAGTTATAGTTGTTTTAGTGACTATCACTTTCTATTTTATTTTATTTTTTGGTAAAAATGGTTAAAACAGAGTTTATAAATTTATTTTTATTGATTTTTTGGATTTAATTTTTTTTTATATGTGAAAAATATAGTTATTGACAACCTCTCAAAATTTAGTAGGAAACTGATCTATATTTTAAAAGCTATGTTAAAAATACTAGTTACAAGTTTTCATATTTTATGTGCAAGATTTTATGTGTTATGTGTTATATTTTATTTTTAGCCTTCTAATTTATTATATTCAGGTGTTCATATATTCAATATTATTATTTTTTAAATATTTTGTTTATATTTGTGTTAATATTTTCTAACCTAACACATTTGTTTTTGGGGTGATGCCTTAAGTGTAAACATGTAACTGACAGACTTCAAATTTCTTACAACATGTTTTAGACCATAGTTTGCATTCTTTTAAAATAAACTAGGAACTTTGTTTTAGTACTTAATAGAAAATTTATGTGCTTAAAATAATTTTTTTATAGTTATATTTTTAAATTTACAACTTAAGACCAAGGGGTCAAATGAACACCACCAAATCTTTCATTTGGGCTTAAAATTGAATACACTCGTCAATTTTGTTTTCATTATTTCAATTAGCACTTTGTTTTCAAAAAATATAAGGATGTTACATGTATGCTCTTCCATTTTTCCCCTTTAGGGAACCCTTGGAATGAAAAGTGCTTTCCTTATTTTCAAATTGCCTAGTCCAAGGCATAGAAATAACGTCATCTAAAGCACTCCCAAAAAACTCGCAAAAGTATTAGGTAACCTTGAAAATGACCCTAAAATATTTCTATTTTATGATCTCTTTATTTCATGTAAACTTGGCTTGTGAGGGGGACATCATTACCTCCCATGATTTCTTTAGGGAAGCTTTGACCTGGGGTTTCACCTCCGGTCATTGACTTCATTTGGCTCCATATTGTAGTTGTACACGGAACGTAGTGGCACTTTGGACATTGCACTACATTGAGCAAACAAGAAGATGTAGTGGTTGAAAAAATGAATAGACATTTTTATAACAAACCAAGTGATATAGAACCAAAATCCATGTTTTTATTTTGCATTGTTTTACGTGAAAGTCATTGTGCAATTGATTCCCATAAAATTTTTGAAAACTTATAGATCTTAGATAAATCCTCACTTTCCATGAAAGTATTGTTGGTGAAAAGTGCACCTAAAGGTCCATGTCATAGTACTATCATTTGAGAGAAGGGGGAGTTGTAAAAACCCTACTATACAATGTGCATTTACTAATGGATGAACACTTAAAATCCTCTCAAATGATGTATATTAACGGATTCCAACAATACCAAGCAACCTTGTCAGTTTAAGATCTAAGAGCGATTAATTAGTTGGTTTTATCCTAGATTAAAGTATTGTTTGGAATAAAAAATTGGTGTAAATAATTGATGCAAACCAAACACATGGTCCTCATTTTTCTTTGAACAAAGAGGCATTATGTTGCCCACATGAAATCATCAATTTGGCTTGTTTAAAGTTCATCACAACTTGGAGTCATATCATCCACTTTGGCATAGTTATGCTACCCAATTGAGTCTAGACCTTTTCCAGAGTTGTTTAAGTCCTTAATTTATAATCTAAATTAAAACTTGCACATTTATAAGTTCATAGGGTTGATGTGTTAAGTGGTTTCACCATTTTTAATAAACTTGAGGGAACTTAGGTTCAATTTCCAATTTGGGTTGAAGGCCTTTTAAGACTCATGATCGTTATCACCACTTGATAGACTTAAGTTATTTCATGCTAAACACTTCCAATTTGAGTCTATGCACCACAATATTTTGAGTCAAAAAAGGTAGTGTTATGCTATCAAATTTATGATAAATTATTTTTGCCTTAGAGATTTATTGAAACAAGCATTTTGTCACATATTTTGGGTAGTCTAGCACTGTTACACTACCCAAAATATTTCAAATATTATTTCATAGGCCCTCTTACATAGAGTTAAAATTTGTTCCTATATTTTCAAACCAATCCAAGTACACTTTTGTGAACCTTTATCTAGCACAGTTACACCATTCACTTTTGTCTAGCTTATTTGTCAAAAGAACCAAGTTTTACACCATTATTTGTGAGAAAATAAATTATCTCTAAAGTGCCTTTTGTTTCATACCTTATACCTATTTGATCGAGTCCATGTTCAAGAATAAAATGCCCAATGTTTTTCATAAGTGTTTCAAATCTGTTAGATTAAAAATTTCATTTATTTTTATAGTCTAGCTTTTGATGCCATTTGGCCAAGGGTCCTAGCACATGCCTTGTTTGAGCCTAGATTTTAACACCACATTTGGCCAAAAGACCTAATGACTTTTAATTTCCTAGATTAGAATGATTTGAAACACTTTGACCTTAGCATTTGTCATTTTGATTTTTGGTTCATTTACTTAATATTTTTGTGTAAGATGTGTAATATTAGACACTTAACGTTAGTTTGTGTTATCACAAATATTTGCATAAACCTTTTGATCCTTTTGATGAATCTCAACCAAGTTTGAATATCATATTTTTAGACATTATCCTTTTAAATTTTTTAAAACTCTCTTCCCTTTCTATCAAAAAGCATTGACTATGGATCCCAACATGTATTCCTACACTCGTAGTGGACTCATGTACAATCTGGGGATTAGTAATGTGGTTGTGTAGGAATAAATGGTGCAAGACCCCTACATAGATAATATTTCTTATGAGATGGATCTTTATCCCTCTTATAATAATCAATTAGGGGCACAAATTCAAGATACATTATCTAACTATTTGGTTAATACACCACCTTATTCAACACAAGACCAAGAACAAACCACACAATACCTAGCTATAATACTCACAGCCGATGAACCAGTTCCTCAATAGTCATGCTCTACTAATACACCTTCCATGTATGATACATTTTTGTTTGAGCATCATTTGTTAGAGAACAAAGATGAGATTTTAGTTCAATCCATAGAGGTAGGGGCCAAGTTTCCAATAGACTTCCCTCATGAGAATTTACCAAGCCTAGTAAAAATACCCCACAACATAATTTATGATCTATAGGCTTCTTCTAGCAGTCCTTTGTCTCTAGTACAAATAACATATCAAGACCTTAATATGCCTAATAAAGGAAAAAACCTCATGGAATACCACTTTAACCAAATGCATATGGCATATCAAACCTACCTGAATCTAGCATGCAATTTCAACTAGATGACCATGGTAAGCAAACCTCTTATTGACTTAGTCCTTCAACATGAGTTTTGATAGAGTTAATTGGTTAAGACAATCAAAGTTTAGACCCATTCATGTAAAACACTTTGATAGAAAACTTGATGCATATGCCCATTATTGAAGAAGTGTCTTTTGCTTCTACATAGAATAATGAGAAAAATATAGTGGATAATGTACAAGCAACATACAATCCAAATAAAAGTGGTACTAACACACAAATACATAGTCAACAACATGTGCCTGTAGTTAATACCATGAGTGGACCATCATATCATGGAGTAGGAATTTTTACATCCCAACCTCAACCAACTGCTTCATTAAGTGTGCAACCAATAGGATTAGGAAGTCAAATATCAACCAATGTCATGCCTCAACAACTAAATGTGATGAATCCTACTCCTCCTCAACAAGTGATGAGTAGTATTCCACAACATCAGGGATAATCTAGTGTACTAATGAAATAAAGGTTGAATATATTGCCACCTCAACAAAGGGTAACTAATTTTCCACTTCATCAGGTAGTGACAAATATACCTCCTCAGTCATAGACCAGTGTACTAATACAAAATCAAATGATGACTATCCAACAATGTGTAAATATTGGTTAGCAATAGATGTAAAATATTCAACATAATTTTGATTCCCAACAAGGATTCATGTAACAAGGAGGTTACCATGTTTCTCAAGTACCTACTAGACAAAAATTGGTTCAAAATGTGACATAAGTTTAGAGATAGGGTCTTGGTCCACAAGTTACCACTCAACAACAAGGTTCGATTAGGTAACATGTCCCTTTTCAACCATAGTAGGCATAGTATAGCTATATCCCTCCATCCCAACCACAAAATCCTCCAGGTCAAACTTTTATAGCCAACCCAAAATAAAATATCACAAAACTAAATGTGCAATTTCAAGTGCATCCTAATCCACGTATGCATATTCCTGGTCCATTTTCAAACCAAACCAATATGCCTCAACATATATCTCCATCATACCTTGGTCAAAGTGTCTGACTTATGATCTCCCAACCATTTACCTAAACTAATATTCTCCTTCAAACCAATGTTCCTTCCAGTTTCCTATCCCAAGAATTACAATATGTGAAGGATGTAATTATTACCATTTAGGCTGGGAAATAGACTAAAAAGTTTAAGTTGGATGACATGTGTTCTTATCCATTCAACATGGAGTACTTGCAGCTACCATTTCCTCCAAGATAAGAACCACCAAAATTTGATAAATACAAAGGGAAAGGTGACCCTAAGGCCCATTTAACTGAGTTCTTTGTTGCATGTCAACCCGTGGCATATAGCGATATATACCTTTTGTTCTTGTTCCCAAGGAACTTGGTTGGACAAGCCTTGGAGTGGTTTTTAAAGTTGTCCAAGAATTCAATAATAGATTCTGATTGTCTTTCTGATAATTTTTTGTAGCACTTTTCATATAATTTCAAACATGAGATTTCATTTGTTGACTTAACATAAACAAAACTAAAGGCCGGTGAGAGTTTTGCAAGTTATCTACAATGATGGAGAGCCCTTACAAGCTGATTCACCCATAGTTTACCCAATAAATAATTAGCCACTATGTTTACTAAAAATTTTCATAGTGAGATAGCTTATCATTTAGAACTACAATGTGCACATACTTTCAAGGAGATCATCAACAAAGGCTTGTTGATTGAGTGAACCCTTATTAATCAAGGAATAATCAAGATTATGTCAACTAATTAAAATCAAGGTATTAATCAGGGAAGAGGCCAAAACCAACATCCAATTCAAGTGCAAGCATCATAACCAGCATAGGCCAATAACCAAGATAGACCAAAGCAATTTAACCATAATATAAATGTTGTGGATAATGGAGTAACCAAGTAACGTCATGTCCAAATAGTGCAAACATTGTTTGCACCACCTTTTTTGCTTACTCCTACCCAACAACATCTCCATACAACACATCAAGCACAAAAACCAAGACCCACACAAAAAATATAACAACCTTTACCATTACAAACCCCTCCTCTAAGGAGAACTTGCTTACACATCATGTCTTTAGTGACTTAGGAGAGCCTATTGAGTATGTATTTTGCAAACTCATCACTACTAATCTAATTATTTGGCCTATACCAAAGCATTCTTTATCCTAATTGGTACCATGAAAATGAATTATATGAATATCATCAGGTCAACAGGCATAATCTATGAACATGTGTGCAAATCAAGCATTTGATTGAGAATATGTTAGAGAATGGAGAGATAACATTCGATAATGGTGCTTCCATCTCCAATAAAAATCTTGGGATTTATCAAAACCCCTTTCCCTAACATAACACAACAAAAACATAACAATTAGCAACAACAATAACAACACTGACCAGTGCAATAAAAAAATTAATAGTATCAAAATCAAAGGCCGAACCAGTAGAATCAATAACAAAACCCACAAAATTAAAATAATGAACAAAAATAAGGTCAGAATGATAACAAACAACAAACCTACCATGAATTTTCACATGACTACAATAACATTAATACCATCTCCATTAATCCTAGACTGAGCACTAATCAATCTAGACCATTGCTAAACAATACCACTCAACCAAATTACATGGATAATATTTATTTGACCTAAGACTGCACATAGGTAAACCAACAAGTCAAGACTCTCACTTTTGGACCATATATCGATAACTCTCCCTTACAACGTGACCACATACAAGTGCACTAGCAAATGAGACTTGTCCTATCTGGTCCCAAACCATTCCCAACATTTGTTAGCATTTATGGTCTAACATCTAATTCTGATTGTGCAATCACAACTTGGAGGTTAAATATTAATATCCTAGGTCCACAACCATCTACAAATTTGCTTGTTATCCAACTAACCATTTATCCTTGAAATAAACCATTCATGATTGACCAAGATAAGAAGTTGATATTTTGAAACAATTACAGAAGACACTAGAATAAATTTCTATTTTAGATCTACTATGAACGTCAGTAATACACAAGAACATTTTGAATGAGTTTCTAACACAATCTACTATTGCTAATGACATATCCCCTAATAAATTTCAATCTTTGGTTGACACCTAGCTCCAACTCAACAAGTCACATTCAACCAAAGTGATATATCTTCCCTTGGCCCACAACATAATAATCCATTGTACATAGAAGTTTATATAAAGTAGCATAAAGTGAAGTGTGTCCTTATAGAAAATGGATTAGGCCTTAACATAGTGTCTCTAAAGCTCATCTAGATTCTTGGGTACACAATGGCAGATCTCCAACCAAAAATGATAACTATCAAAGCCTATGATAATCAAGAAATAGAATCATAAGGCACCATTAGCTTACCAATTATCATTGGGCCTTTGACCCATGATACACTTTGCCATGTGCTTGATCTTGAGTTATCATATAATATGCTTTTAGGTAGGCCTTGGTTACATGATATTCATGAAATCTCGTCAACACTACACCAATGTATCAAGTTCTCCCATTTAGGGATAAAAGTGAATATTCTAAAATATTTACACCCATATGAACATTGCAAACATCTTGAGGTCAAGTTTCAAAGCTACAATTACCAATACGACATGAATCCAAGTTCCAAGTAGGATAAAAAAAAGACCATACTTATTGATCCTCCATGGCATAATTGCATATATCATAATACCTTGGGTTCTATTTCTCACATGCCACCTCCTAAAGCTTCTAATCATTTCACCATTTTAGATAATGGCCTAGGGGAGTATGTGACCCATGATAACTTTCATATTCCCAATCTTCTTCAAAATCCAAAGACCTTTGGGTGATCTAAAAATGTTCCACACATGAATTGGCAATAAAATAACAAAGATAAGGGACCTATCATGTTTGTACCAGCATCTAGCCTAGAACTAGACCCTCTTGAAGGGGATGAATCATGGTTGTACAATGACAACCAAGCTGATTGTTATAAAAGTGAAAAGTATCGTATTACCATTAGAATCATGGAGCATCAAAATTATGAAGGAAGAGGCCTCAGACTAAATCAATAAGGAACCATTGACCTAATTTCCATGACTAAGTACAAAAGACCCTATGGAATTGGATTTAAACTGCTTGGGGGTGACCCCACATATCTTATTCGAGTTCCATCACTGGTGGCTAATGATGATGTTGATAGAGAAGTAGAGTCTGATCATAACCTCACCTTTGATGACTTAGCTAAGACTAATATATTCGATAAAAAATCCATATGTACTCTTACCCCAATCATTTGTCACAAATTATTGCCATTATACTATCCCCAACTGATAGATTGGGACCAACAAGAATCCAATTTGCTGATTAATGAGTTTTAGAATACTGAGGCATTATGTACTTTTTAGGCCTTAGAGACAACAATCTTTTGGGAGATCATAAATCAAGATTCTCAATTACATTAGATCCTAAAGCCTATTTTGGAGAGCGGGTGAACACCCTTAACCAAAAACATTCCCCAAGTGAAAACCTCTTTGAGGCACTTTTTGACCAAGGAAAAAGTAAAGATAAAGGCTAGTATAGTGGTGAAAATTTATTTTAGGCACCGTTAGATGGGGTTGTTCATTCTTCTTTGAATTTGGACGGAGACCACCAACAATGAACTTGCCTATGGATCTAAGTTTATTTTTTCACAATAGCAAGTATTTAATCAAATTCTTCAAGAAATTTTTATTGTTTTTTCCACATGGCTAGATATCCCATTGAGAGACTCATATTCATCATGCCTGGGAGATGTTGAAGTGCAAGTCATAATAAAGGACCCTGATATAGTCCAACAGTTCAAGTCTTTGCCTACTATCTTAGAAGATGCTTCAACCCTTATAGTCAAAGATATAATCAAGGTAAATATCAAGACTCCATCAGACCCAAAATGGATAAAATTAGGTGAATCCCTCACTGAGGAGGAATGTAAAGTCTTTACAATTTTGTTGAGAGAATTTATAGATATCTTTTCATGGGCTTATTATGACATGCTAGGTTTAGACCCCACCTTGGTTTTGCACTACCTTGTGGTCAATCCTAATGCCAAAATAGTGAAATAAAAGCTATATAAAATGCATCCTGCCATTGTTGTCTTGGTAAATAAAGATTTGAAAAAAATCTTAGAAGAAAGATGTATCTGGTCCATTGACTACTCAAAATGGATATCTAATATTGTACCTGTTAGCAAAAAGATTGAAGGAATTAGAATTTGTATTGTTTTTTGAGACCTAGACAAAGCTTGTCCTAAGGATAAATTTTCATTGCCTAATATTGACATGATCATTGAATTCATGGAAGGTTATAAAATACTTTGACTCATGGATGGTTTTTTAGGATACAACTAGATCAGAATATCACCAAAAGACCAACATAAAATAATGTTCACCACTCCATGGGGAACATTTGTTATTAGGTAATGCCATTTGGTATTAATAATGCTGGATCTACATATCAAAGGGCCATGACTATCATATTATATGATATGAAGCATGATATTGTTGAAGACTATGTTGATAACATATTAAGAAAATCCAAAACCAAGGTCGACCATCCAACAGTGCTACATAGGCTATTTAAAGGATTTTAGGAGTATAAAGTTAGACTCAATACAAATAAATGTGTGTTTAGATTAACCTCAATATATTTAATTGGATTCATTATGTCTCATAGGGGCATTGAAGTCAATTCGTCCAAAGTTCATGTTATAATCGAGATGCTTCCACCAATCAATTTGAAACAACTCCGTAGTTTATAGGGCAAGATCTAGTCAATTTGATGCTTCATCTCTCAGTTAACATAAAAGTGTCATCCATTTACACATATTATAAATAAGGGATTTTCATTTCACTAGGGTGGCCACTACCCAACAATTTTTCAACAACTCAAGGACTATCTAGTTAATCTACCTGTTTTGTTACCTCTTATGCCAGGAAGGTCATTCTTGTTGTATCTATCAACTACTAATAATGCCTTGGGGGAACTTTTAGATCAACATGATAACAATGGAAAATAACATGAAGTATAATACTTAATCCATACCTTGGTCACATATGAACACAACTATGCACCTATCGAAAAAGCTTGTCTAGCCATGGTCTTCACAACTCAGAAACTACACCAGTACATGTTGAACAATAAGACCATGGTCATTTCAAAATTAGATCCAATCAAGCATCTACTATATGAAATATATTTGCAAGGTATAATGGCCAAATGGATCATGCTTCTTAGTGAGTTTGACATAGAATATGTCAATTAGAAGGCAACCAAAGGACAGGTCCTTACAGATCAACTCACTGAAACACCCCTTGGCAGACACAAAGCCACTCACATTTGATTTTCTTGATGAATATATAATGACCATCATTGACACACCTATTGGGGAGTATCATTGGAAGCTATATTTTTATGGTTCATTTATTGCACATGGATCAGGGGTAGGTCTCTTATTTATTACACCATAGGGGGATCTAATCCCTAAATCATTCAAAATCAGTTTTTCTTGTACAAACAACATGGCTGAGTATGAAGCACTTATCACAAGACTTTGATAGGAATTACAATATAATATATATCATCTAAAGGTTCATGGTTATTCTAAATTAATCATCAATTAGGACACAAACCATTTTTAGACCAAAGATGACAAGTTGGTTCCATATAAGGCTATGGTCGATACCCTAAAATAGTAAATTGCAAATATCCAATTTGAGCATATACCAAGGGCTAGTAATAGAACTTTAGATGCCATGGCTATTATCATCTCTTTTATTTGAAAAATAGACAAATCTAGAGAATATTAGTTCCTTATTGAGAATTTGTTCATACCAACTCATGAACCTTCAATCATTGCAATGATTTGTGATATTTTTAGTCCTAATTATATCTAGTACTCAAACCTTTACAACTACCTTCATGACCAATTTATACCATCTAACCTATCTCAAAAACATACCAAATCCTTTATTCATCATTCCACTCGTTATAATCTACTTGGATCCACCCTTTACCACCATAGTTTTGATGGAAATATGCTTCACTTTTTAAATTTGGTAGAGTCTACACTAGCGTTAAGAGAAGTTCATGGAGTATGTGGATCTCATTCTAGTGAGGTAGTCCTATCCAAAAATCTCTTACATATAGGTTATTATTGGCGCATGATGGGCGTAGATGCAGCTACATATGTAAAGAAGTGTGACAAATGTCCATGGCATGCTAATATGATTCATGCCCCAACATAAAATATGAAAATGATGTTGACACCATAGCCATTTGCTACATGGGGACTTAACCTCATTGGGAAGATCAATCCCACTTCATCTAATGACCATAAACATATCCTTACTGCCATTGAGTATTTCACTAAATGGGTTGAAGCTATACCCCTCACTTACATGACTAGAAAGTAAATTTCCAAATTTATCTTCAATTGTCTCATTTGCTGCTATGGTATCCCCTCTAACATTATATCTTATGATGGAGGATCATTCAAAAAAAAGGATGTAGACTAGCTATGTATTTAATATAACATCACACAACATTTTTCTACAGTATATTACCCTAAAGGTAATGGCCAGGCTGAAGCCTCAAATAAAACCATTATCAATATTCTCAAAAAAATTGTTAATGATACCAATCGTGATTGGTACCTATAGATATTTCCTACCCTTTGGGAATACCATACCAATCATCGTACTCCTACAAGAGCCACTCCATATTCACTTGTTTCTGGTATTGAAGCCATCCTTCCCATTGAGTTGAATTGCCTTCACTATGCATATCTTTCAAACATGTCCTAGATGATCATGACTATCAAGTAGCTCCCCTGCAAGAGCTAGACCTACTTGACGAAAACTGCATAGTTACGCTCAATAATATTTAGTAATATTAAAACTGACTCAAAGGCCACTATAATTGACATGTCAAATATAAAAAAAATTAAACTTGGTGATCTTGTTCTTAAATAAAACCAAAAGAATATTATGACTGAGAAAAATCATAAAGGTAAATTCAAACCAAACTAGATAGGGTTGTTTCATTATTACTATAGATTGTGGATCAGAGGCATACAGGCTTGCCACACTAAATGGAGATGAACAACCTGAGCCAATGAATATTATACACCTCTAGCAGTACTATGCTTGAGCACTAAGGTGTATTATCTATAAATACTATTTCAGTGGTGCCATTTTATCACTATTCTTCTTTTTACAAATATCATTCTTATCCATCCTCTTAGGCTTATCCATTTTACCATTCCATTCTATCAACCAGACATGTTCTAAATCCTAGCCCATTAAACCTTGTTTTATGCCATTCATTATGCATTTTTAGCACCAAGGAATTTGATCAATTTTATTAGTTATTTCAAGTACTTCAAATAGAGATCATATTTTGGAGTAGTATGATAGAAGTTTCAATATTTGCATCCTTCATTTTTTATTCCTTTCTTATCACAAGTCTTGCTACTAATTATAGCCACATCTGGTCAAATCAATACTATTGATCTATGATGTTGTGTCTTAGTTATAACCACCTATGGGTAAATTAGGAGCAACATTTTTTTATTAATTCTTGACGTACCAATGGGTCACTTCCTATGCCATACTATGTCTTTTTACCATCTATGCCGGTTTTGTTTGAATTGACTACTACACTAGTCAAATTCCTCCATTGTAGGGTAGAACTATAGTGACTTGAGGTCTTACTCTGAGACTATGTAGGAAGCACTCGATACTTGTTAAGGTTAGCTCAGTCACCCTTTTCATCATTCTCTCATCATTTTGTGAACTACCTAAGTTTGAACGCTCTTGTCATTTTATGAGTTACCTAAGTTTGAATGCTTTTGCCATTTTGTGAGCAACCTAAGTTTGAACACTCTCACCATTTTGTGAGCTTGAACCATTTAATGTCTCATTATTCTTGTTGAGTTGAGATACTTTCAAAATTCCAAAAATATTTGTAAAATCGTTAGAAAAAACCAAAAACATTTGACCACTTCTTTACCTTAAGGATTATATAAACCCTTAATAAGTTGTAAGAAAACCACTTGTCACTTAGTTTCCCTATCCTTTTTGGCCTTTTCTCTTATGCACTTGCCATTTTGAAAGACCATTCCTCTTCTTCTATCACATCCATTATATTTGTTTTCATCAGTTATCACATTTTTCCCATTCCCTAGGAGAACTACATTTGATCTAAACTTTTTTATTGGATATTACATCCATGGAACTATGTAGGTAGTGCCCACTTACATAGTGCATATGGAGACAGCTTGGCCACCCCATTCCTTTTCTTCTATTCCCCCATTTTGTTCATTTATTAAGTTATCACCTATTTTCTAGGGCAATGTTCATATGGTTTCTATTACATTATTTTTTTGTTTATCTCTGCTTATTTTGTTTATTTATTTGTCTTCCTATTTGTTTGCTTTCAACACTGTTGCCTTGATTCAGTTTATGTGTGTTCATTGGGTGATTCCTCATCCACACTTATACTCGAATCCATACATATTCATATGTTTACATTGTCATCATGGTTTCTATCATTGGTGCATTATTTTCTATTGAGTATTGGATTATGAGAGTAAGTCCTCATGCACATTTCAACCAAGTCCTCATGTTATTATACCATGATGCCTATCGACACGTGCTACAACAAACCTCAACTTTAAGAGTTCTATTCAGTAGTGGTGGCATCAACCTCCCTTCGACACCAACATCTTGATTAAATCCCAATCATATCCCAAATAGAGTAATTAACCATGAAAGAATTTCAACCTTTATTAGTTTGGATGAGCATCTCCCTACTAGTAGGGTATTCCAATTCATCATTACCCTCTATGTTAAGTTATCATCATCCTTGGATAATTTTATCATGTTTGCCATTATAGAGGTCCAATGATTATAACCACCTATGGGTAAATCATTATACAATGTCCCACTTGCATTTTTCAATGATTATAACCACCTTTGGGCAAATCATTGTGTTCTTACCATTTTAATTTTTCTACCCATATAGAGGCACATTTTTATCATTTTTATCTGTCTTAACTAGGATAACTCCATATTCTTAATGATTATAACTACCTTTGGGAAAATCATTGTGTTATCATACCACATTGCCACTATCAGGGTATAATGGTTATAACCACCTTTGGGCAAACCATTGTCCACTATCCCACTTGCATTATTAGTGATTTTGACTACTTTTTAAAAATCATTATGTTTTGACCCCATCATCTTTCCTTTCTTTTCTCCCCTCATTTTGATTCTTATAAAGGGATCGTTTGCCGATGTACTTGTGTCAACCATTACCTTGAGGGGAAAACCATCATACAATTAGTTTATCATCATTACAATTATAGGCATATAAGACCTTTTAATTATTTAAGAAGATGTTACTATTCTTATATCTTTCAACTCCTTCCCAAATAGGGGTAAATTGTAGACACCTAAATCTGGCCACCAATGACCTCCAACCAGGGTTTTGACCAATTTCTATCAAAGTGCACAATTCGGCATAAAAACACTAAATCACATTAAATGAGTTGAAATTGACATATTCAAGTGACAACTTTGGCTAGGGTGTCACTAAATAGGGAAATGTAATTTATGGGCTACCTGACTTTTATCAGATCATTTCAAGTCAAAATGCCAATTTTGTATCTGGGTGCTCTAGATTGCTCTTTTATATCAAATTTCTTATACAAGATGCATGTATTTGTTATTTTGTATTAGCAACATCCTAAATGAGATAACATATCCAATGCATCTGACATTGACTTCCAATTCCAATCTAGTGAAAATTTGGACCAATAACAAGACATTATGATCAATTTGAGTAATTTGTGCATAAAGTACTTAATCGTGATTAAGATATAATTAATCCAAATCAAGGCCTAATTAATAATTCCATGGAAACTTGTTAAAAATTTGTTTTTAAAAAGGAATATTGAATATCTACATCATCAAGTGACCTCATTTCTTGGGAAGACATCCCTAGGCCATAAATGCCACAAATATCAAGATTATGGGTATCCCATGCCTCTTTATTACCTCCAATGCCTCATTAATGTCCCTTCTTCCAAATTCATGATGAGGTTAATTATGGATTTTAATTACATAATTCAATTAATCCATGACCACACATCTCAATCTTGAGATGGATGGTCATGATTGATTCTAGTCATTCTTGAAAATCTCTAAATAGAGAGGCCATGAACATCATTTTTAAGCTTAATTTATGCAAAATTATAATGTAAGATTAATTACAAAAGCTTCATGCAAACTAGTGTTACCATACCAAATTGATTCCAAGCCAAGCCAAGCCAAAGCCAAAGGTGCCAAGGAGAGATTGAGGTAGCCAAGATTCCATTACTAAGGACTTTATGAACACAAAACTGAGTAAACCACTACTACAAATGCATTTGGAGCATCCAAGGAAGGTGAAGGAATTCTTGTTTTTCCTTAATTTTTAATTGTGTTTGTCATTTGTTTGTGTTACTAAGCTCACCCTAGTAACTAGGCATAAAGATGTTAGTTTAGTGTGCTTTTGATTTGGTTTCATTCACTAACACGATACTAATCTCCTCTTCTTAGTCAAATTCCTAATTCACATTTACCATTATTATCTAGGAGATCTAAGATTTCTAGGTTTTATTTGCTATGGCTATGTGACCCTGTTTATGAAGTTTTAGTAGCTGGAAGTATGAACAACTCACTATAGAGTAGATTATCTCTTTAAACCTTATATTCCATTATTTTTTGACCAATTTTAAGAAAGAGGGGTGGGGTTAGTGTGCGTAAGATTCACTGAACGTGTATCCATACCCCTTGTGTGGGCATGCTACCTACATACTAATACTTTGAAAAGGGATCAAGCTATATGTAGTTCTCCCACTTGATGTGCTTTGTGAAATAGAGTGTATGAATATGTAAAATTCTAAACTGGATGTGATTGAGGTGGCTAGGGACTAGCGTAAGCATTTGAATAAGATTATAAGTATATTGATTGGCTTTATGCAAATAATAGGGAAGATTGCTTGAGTAGTATTGCTTGTATTCTTGCTTACTTAGTGATAATTTCCAACCCTTTCCAAATGATCTTTGAATGGGATTTTATAGGGATCTATTGGTCATGGGTTAAATGAGCTCACATTAGGCCGATAAGGAGAAGGATGGGGGATTGTAAGAAACTAAACATTGGGCCCAAAAATACATTTAGATAAGAGCACTAAAATCAGATAAGAGTGGCATCGATGCCATAGTCAAAGTGTGGCACTATTGTCCTAAGCTGATGAGGCCTGAGGGATGGATTAGTCATGAAAAGAGGGGTCTGGCTTAGCTAGGATCAAGTTTGGAAGGCTATGGATGATTGGAAATTATAAAAAAGATGCCTATGAGGGTCATGAGAGCAAGAAAGAGGGACCTATGGGTTGGGTGTCATTATCTACTTTCAAGTTACCATTTTTTGCATTTTATATGACTATATTTTCCCCCCTTTATTCTATTGATGAAGCAAAGTGAAATACTAGGATAAAGGAAAAATAGAAAGTGTACTTGAACTTACCTACAAGGGTGAAGCTTATGTAGTTGTGTGATCATTGTGAAGTATGAATCTGAAAGAGAAAAATAAAGAATAGATCAGTTCTTACTAGATATACTATATCTAAAATAAGAATGTACAAAGCTGGGTAAGAGAGAGAGAGAGGAAGAGAAAGGAATGAATACACCTCACTAGGTATGCAAACCAATAAAAATCTTGTGATCTTGGATGAGGTTATGTAATGTTGGATGATGCTATATCAAGAGTAATATCATGAACAGAGCTAAGTGCTCAATTTCATAGAAGTGGCCCAAGAATGTAAAGACTTGCCCTTTAGCTCCATCATCACCCACTAAGTGAATATAGGTGGTCATACATGTGCTAATCGATGTTTGGACTATGTATCCAATCCCTTTGAATAGGTGGCTCAAAAATACAAAGGCTATCTATTCCTTTGGCTCTATCATTTCCTCATAAAGTGAAGTTATAAAATGATACCAGTATGAAATGTATGTCATATGAAATGGATACTGAAGCCGATGAATGTACTATGATCTAAAAATGTTGGCATGGATATTGAATGTATTCTGGAAACTAGGACACTCTTAGACACTCTTAAAGATAGAGATTAGGCTTGTATGATAGCCACTCCAAAACTATTGAACTAGGCTTATATGAAAGCCACTTTGAAATGTGGAGGTTAGACTTGTATGAAAGTCACTTTGAAATGATGCCAACCAATTGAAGATGGAAAAAGGTATGCAACTATTGAGAATACCTTGGTAATGTTGAAATCAAAAAGAAAATAAAAAAAAATTGGCACACATATTACCCCCAATCACTAGTGTCTAAAACATGGATCCTGATCTAGAATTTATACTAACTATCATATCTAAAACTAGAAGTGAGATCCATCATGTCATGCATGATGCCCCTTATATCTAGATTCTCTAAGTAAAAGTGTACTAAAAATTTCTAATTCTAAAATGTTCTAACTGGGCAAAACTATAATTGAGCCTACTTTTCTACCTACTTTTGGAAAGTCTAGTTTTTTTTACTATTTGGATATGAGTGCTGAAAATAGATAGTAGTGGCATCAACACTATAGTCCAATCTTGGTGCTATTGTCTTGGGCTGAATCTAATAACTGTTATGATATTTTCATTATCTACCTTGTCTATTCTAACTATTTTTATGTTTGGTTTCTATTTTGGGTGTTTTGAAACTTGGATTTTTGACTATTAGGAGCTATGATCTCTGTGATAAAACTCCTATTTGTTTCCCTTTTTTTGAGGGTAGGAACGAAGACCTCATAATCACTACCCTCAGAAGAAATATCCCTAAAATTGTGTTATACTACAAAGATACATGATATAACAATGATAATTGACAAGATATCTCAAGATATAACATGGTTTGTATTGACAAATTGTTAGATCAATAGGGGTATGTCTCTCTCTCTCTCTCTCTATCTCTATATATATATATATATATATATATACCCCTATTGATCTAACAATCTATCAATACAAACTGATGTCCATCATGGTATCCAAGATAGCAAGATAATGCATGATTGGGATCATGGCATTGAAAACAATAGAAAAACAATCAAGCAACAAGTATACAAGCATACAAGAGTGGCCAAGGAGCCAAAAAAACAAGGGACATGGGCACGTGCCATTCAAAATGAAAATTAAGCATAAAAGACATGTTCAAATGCTACATACACATACAATTGAAAAAAAAAGAAAGGGTTGGCATGAGGGCCACAATTACATAAAAGAGTATAGGCAACAAACATTGGCATATGCCTTAAGGTACACACATGAATATAAGTAAATGATATTAGAAAATGTCCTAAGGCACATACAAGAGCCAAAATAGGAACTGAGAAATGCAATCACATCAAGCTATGCCAAGCAAGAAAAAAAGAATGTGAATACTAGAAATACAATCACATCTAACTAATCAAATCAAGAATATGAAATTATGCAATACATGTTAGTATAAGATTAGGTATATGCTAGGAAATATACAAGAGCTATATACTAGTAAGTGTTGATAGCATAATCTATGTAAGCTAGTAAATAATCTACATCATCATGATAACTAGAGTGTGTGGTGTAGGAATGACATAACCTAGATGGTGTAGTCATGTGGAATATGCCTCTAGTGGGTATACATATCGATGGGTATCTCAAATATATAATTAGGATTCCCCTTCAATGGGTAGAGTGAAGTAATCAAGGATCTAGATGTCACTGTACACACTAAAAAAAAATCATGTGAATCATGGTAATGTAGATAAATCAACAAACAATAGCATAGAATAAAAAATGTGACTCTAACATAGTAGTAAAAATGTAAAACACGGATAAATGCATACAATCTAAATGTTTTTGGTGTTTTGACATATTTGAATGTTTTTAGAATTTTGATATATTTGAATGTTTTTATATTTTTGAAATGTTATATTATTTTTGGATTTTTGAGATTTTGAGATATGTATAATCAAGAATAAAAGAGATTATGTACAAGAAAAATTGATAATATATGATTCTAACTGATGAGTCTCATGGGAGACTCCCTATCATGGTGTATTGTATCAATGATAAGAATCGTGCATGATCATGAAGCATGATGGAAGTGTTGAGACTGTGGCTCTAAAAACTATATATGTTGTAAATGCTCTAAAATATCTAAAGTAGAAACCAACTATGGGGTCCTCCTATAACTCTGAGATGGATGCAACTATATGTCTCTTAGGGATCCATCTAGTAGTAGGAAAATCTCTCTAAACATGTGCTCTGTGTAGACACTTGAGATCTCAATGATACTACCTTGGGTGTGAATACTATAGCTAGAAGTTGTGAAGAATCCTGAAACTATGGAGGCGTATAAACTCTCTATGTTAGTGATGGATGCCTTAACTATGTATGAATCAAAACTAGAGGAGGAACTATAACTGGTGGCAAAATTAAAAATAGTGACTATGGAATGGTAGATGGATCTAAAGTGGGGAGTGGTAACTCATATGGAACTCCACCAACTATAATAACCTAATTATCATGAATGAATTTTGTGTATCTATGAACTATAGAAGGTACTACTCAATTTTTTTGAATCCATGGTCGACCAAGTAACATATCAAAAAATCCTGCACTAAGAACAATAGTGAATGGTATGGCCACGTGTGCTGGACTAACCTATAGAGGAATTACCATCTCACCCAATGAACTCTATATGTGCCCATTGAATCTGTTGATAACTGTGTCTGTCAGGGTAATATCCTACTTTCAATATCCCAAATGCTATAATAATGTCATAATGCACATGTTCACACTAGATCCATTATCTATGAGAAAACTAAGAATAGAATGATTATGAATGTAAGCTCTAATAAAGAGTGCATGATAATCTAAATCATCCTCGATGATCTCATACTCTAAGATGGAGATGGAAGGTCTAGCTAGAACTCTTGAATTATATACACCAATCATGTTCCTCAAAGGATGTAAATCAACTAAATGTGCCTTATATGTATCTGGTGGTGGATGTACATGATATGCATGGTGAACCCTTGATGTGTCCCTTGTCTCCTATTTATAATGCTATGGAAAAGGATCTAAAAACATTTTCAAATTTTTATCTTGTGTTTGATTTGCCTCAGGAGGTGCAACTGAAATGCCAGGATCAATATGATTATCATCTATTAAATCTTGTAACTTGTGTCTCAAATTGATGCATCTATTTATTGTATGGCCTGGTGCCCTATGAAAATCACAAAATTCATGTTGGTCATATCCCTGTGGAAGAGGCTTTGTTGGATCAACTTATTGAATAGGAGGGAGGGATATGATGTTACATTCTAATAGCTACTATAAAATGTTGGCTAGATAAATTGGTAGATTGGTAAAGGTTCATCGAGGAGGTGCTAATAGAACCACATGTTGAGGGGGATCTAAATATGTATTAACTACAGGTTGATTTTGACTCTTGCTATCATTAACCTTTAATTTATATGGGACATTGTTGTTACTCTTATTTGTTGTGTCTGAGATACTTGTGTACTTGAGTTTTCCCATTGACATTAAATTGACTTCTCTTTCCTTTAGTGTGTGACACAATTTAGTGAAGGAAGAGAATCTTTTGAACATAATTTATTTATGCAAAGTTGGTAGAAGACTCTATTTGAAGAGATTTTTTAACTCTTGATTGGCCACAGGGCTAGTCATCTTAGCCAAGATAGTCTTATATCGAAGAACATAATATGTGAGATGCTCATTTTCCCTTTGTTTCTATTATGAAATTTGTGCATAATAAATATTATCCCCAATGTTAATACTATAATGAGTTAAGAACATGTTAGCTAAAGGATTGAATGCATTGAATGATTGATTTGATAGACTATAGAACCATTGTAAAGCATAATCCTTTAAGCTCCATGGAAATAGCTTGGTAAGTATCCATTCATTTGGTACATAGTCTGAGCATGATACGTGAAAGGCTCTCAAATGTGTCTCTGGATCACCCTTACCATCATATAGAGTAATCTTGGGTTAAATTAAACCTTGTGACAAGAATGTATAAGCAATGTGACATGCCAATGGTGTGTGCAATAGAGAAAAAGAATCTAAAGCCTGTGTAGGTCTAGAGGCACCTTGCTCATGATGTAGCACCTTGGATTGAAGAGATATTATCTCTTATACAAGCATTGTCACATTATGAGACAAAGATGTACTCATTGTAGCTGGTGGCATAAAGGCAGGATAGATTGCTATAGGGGGTTGTTGAGACATAGTTTCCCCCATAGTGTCATTTGTAACTGGTTGCTCTATGGTTTGATAATATTGACCATTGTTAACTCTTTTTTGTTCTTCTTGTAGTATTATAAGCATGTCATTTTGCATGTTAGGGTGTTTAGTTAAGAGTTCTTGAAGTTCCATTTTATCAATTTCATCAAAACTAGTGTATTGGGCTATTGTTAATGTAGGAAAATAATTTGAAATTTGATTGATTTTTTTTCAATAATTTGTAATAGACAAAGTTATAGAGAAGGAAAGCACTGAATATAGGAAATATAAAGTCCTAAATACAATGAACTAGAAATTGTGTAAAAAGGATACTAAGCTCACAAACATGTAAGGTGATACCTCAAGAAGCAATGGGACCTAGTATATGAAAATAGGGTTTGAAAGATGATTATTTTGACATTTACCATGAAATTTTGAAATTTAAAGTGAATTTTAAAGCTAAATATGCAAGTAAAAAAATAGAAATTTATTAAAAAATTTGTGATTTAAAGAGACCTACTAGATGCCACTAGGATTTTGAAAAATAAATGTTTTTAAAAAATAGTATTGAATTTTTGATTCTAGTATGCTAATAAAAAATCAAAAAATTATTGGAAAATTACTGGGAAAATATTGGGACCTAGTATGGGAAACTAGGGTTTGAATACAAAATTATTTTAAAATTACTATGAAATTTTAAAATTTGATGATTTTTTTTGGTTTTATTATGCAGGTAAAATATAAAAAAATAAAATAAAAATTAGTAGGCAATTTACCCTAGGGTTGATAGGGTTTTTATGTACAATCAAAGTAAGTCATGTTCACCAAATGATTTAAATTTTTTGGGAATATTGGTGTATTATTACTAATTTAGTTAAAGGGTCTGAGTAGTAAAATTAGTAAATAAATATGAAATAATTAAGCTCCTAATTTGTGTAGTTTGATTTCAATTTGAAATTTTATAAAAATAGTAACAAGGGAAAGAAAACAAGGCTTAGTTGAAAATTGATTGATACGATTGAGATAGAGGCTGAAATTCATTGTACAATACTGAGACACTATTTAAAATTAGGATGTAACCTTCATTTTATGATTGGATAGGAGCACCAAACGTGTAGGAGTGGCAATGGTGCTATATTCCATCTCTACTGCTATTGTTTAGGAGATATGAGCTTTCTGAGTTTTGTTTGTTATTCTTGTGTGACCCTGTTTGTAAAGTTTCAACAACTGGAAGTCTATAGAGATCCCTATAGAGTAGATTATCTCTTAAAACCCTATAATCCATTATGATTTGACTAATTTCAAGAAAGAGGGGGGTTAGTTTTTATAAGATTTAGTGAACGTGTATCCACACCCCTTGTACGGGCACACTGCCTTCATACCAATACTTCAAAGAGGGATTAAGCCATATGTAGTTCTCCCACTTGATGTGCTTTGTGAAAAAGAGTGTATGAATATGAAAAATGGTAAATTAGATGTGCTTAAGGTGGCTAGGGACTGGTGTAAGGATTTTAATAAGCTTGTAAGTATATTGACTGGCTGTATGCAGAGAATAGGGAAGATTACTTTAGTAGTCTTTCTTGTATTCTTGCTTGCTTAGTGATATTTACCAACCCTTTCCAAATGATATTTAAATGGGTTTTTATATAGATCTATTGGTCATGGGTTGAATGAGATCGCATTAGGTCAATAAGGAGAAGGATGAGGAATTAGAAGAAACTAACCATTGGGGCCAAAAATGCATTTGGATAAGAGTGCTAAAAGTGGACAGGAGTGGCACTGATGCTATAGTCCAAGTGTATCACTATTGTCTTGAGATGATGGGGCCTAAGGGATATATTAGTCATGGAAAGAGGGGTCTTGCTCAATTGGGATCAAGTCTAAAAGGCTATAGATGATTGAGAATCAATAAAAAAGATGCCTATGAGGGTCATGAGAGAAAGTAAGAGGGAACTATGGGTTGGTTGTCATTAGCCACACTCAAGTTACTAATTTTTTCATTTTATATGACTACACATAGTTGTTTCTCATCCCTTCCCCCTTAATAGGGGGTTGTATTCTACCACCTTCTTATGGTAAATCCACCACTAGTCTGTATTAATGGGGTTTTCCTACTCTTGGTCCTATCCCTACTAATAGTGTGGTCTAAGATCCTCTTGAGTGGGACATTACTATTTATTTGTATCCTCTAGACCCCATGGATGGATGGGTGGCTATGGATCATCCCTCAATTAAGGTTTCCTCTTGGAGTGCTCAACCATCTAAGGATAATCCTCCATCTCCTCCTTTTGGTGAAAGACTTATGTTAAATGTCTTGTTGTTTCTTATGTATTTGCTTGGTTGTTATTTGAATTATCATGCTTTACCGATGTTTGTTTGTTTTGAGTTAGATTTGATCATCTAGTAGGAAGTGTGAGCCATTAATTACAACTAATTTCTTTATTTTGTTACCTTGTAAAATTATTATTTTTTAGTAACAATAGTTTTAAAAAAGCATTCAAAAAGAAAACATTTAGTGCAAGATAAGAGATATGAAGTAAACAGTTTTGTTTTGTAAATTTTTGTTCATATAAAATGTAATAATGTGAAGAGATTGCATCACATCAATAATTTGGATCCACTGGGTGATATCTGACTATAGGCTTGCTCAAAAATAAACCTATGACTTCAAGGTTTTCAACCATTTTATTTACAACTATGTTATATTCTATTTAGAATATAATTGTAAAAATTAAATGTGTATAAATTCTTACCAAATATAAAATATCAAGCATTATATACACACTATAATATCAAAAAATAAATATTATAATATATATAACTTTTAATATTTGATGCAATAAGTTAAATTTAATAGTGTTCACTTTAACATGATGATACATCGGGGAAAACACTATTCATACAACATTATTCATGAGTAATATTCATTGATGATGTGGTAGACACTATTCATCCTAGTGAGATGTCCATAACACTATTTTTAAGTGATTAGGTGGCATGGGTATAATTTTTCATGTGGGGCATGAAAAGGGTGGTCAAAAGGCAAACTACCCCTTTTTTAAGCTTGTGCTAAGTGGGGAGACATGAATTGCTATTTCAGATTGGCATCTTGCTTTTCCATGTGACCTTTCTTGAAGGTGGTGCCAACTTTCCAAGATGATTTATCCTTGGTCAAAGATGATACCATAAATCATGTGGTGTGGTTTATCTTTGGGTACATCTTGTCTCTTGACAATATTCCCTCCATGTGAAGGAGTGGGATGAAATTTGGACCTCTTTGTGTTTCTTTCACTCATTCTTCCTTTATAAATATTTAAATGCATATTTACTTTTTATTTTTGGGTAGGCTAAGTTGGAATGGGATAAATTTATGAGGATAGGCTTGTGTGAATCCTTTGAAGAAGCCTCTTTTTCATGTTGGCCAAGCATATAACTTGTTGAAGCTTGTATATGTTGAGAGAAATATTGAGATAGATTGATTATGTGTATGTGAGGATCATTTATTAAGTTGAATGAGAATTTGTGAGGAGATTAAATTCTAAATTTATGATTTGTTTATTTATTTTGTGAAGGCTATTGATTGTTGAATCCATTATTTGGTTGGAGGCCACATCAACTGGTATCAGAGCAAATTCAAATCTTGCTGGGATGAGAAGAGGACATTGTTAAAGAGAGTTTGTGTTTTATTTTATAGGTATGAAGAATTTAAATAAGAGTGGTAGAGTGCCACTAGAGAGAGAATGGGAAAAGATGTTGAAGATGTGGGGTAGACTATTGGAGTTGCTATTGAAAAGAGTTGAAGATTGTAAAATTGAATAGGAATTTATGTGGGAGATATGTGACTCCTTGAAAGTAAAGGTTGTTGCACTAAAGATAGAGATATCCACATGGAAGAAGGATCAAGAGTGTAACCATGGAGAGTTGCACAAGAGAGAAGAGAATAAGAAGAAGATTTCCATGAAAAGCAATGTGAAAGAGGAAGAGCCTTATGATCAGCCCATTATTAAAGACATCCTTATAAAGGATGATGGAGAGATGGAGTTTGAGGTAGAAGAAAATTACATCCATATGGGGTTGTAAAAGAGTGAAGAAAATTTTAGAAAAAAGGGGTTGCATGAGAATGAAGAGGTAAACAAGAGAGAGTTATATGTTTTCATGGTGGAAACATTGGATGAAGAAATTATGCAACAAAATGCACAAGAGGATTTCTTGGTAGAGTTGTAACCAAGTGTAGGGGTTGAAATTAAAGCTATGGAGGATGAGAAAAAAATACGAGATTTGTTTTGGATGGGACATTGGTAGACCATAGTGAGAGTGAAGAGCATGAAGAGCATGCTGAAATCAAAGATGAGTTGAAAGCATCTTTAGAAGAATCCATGGATAAAGATTTGGTTGGTGTTGATGTTCCAGACATAGAGAATATTTCTGTGCAAGAGAGTGTACATGTGGACGAGAAGATGGATATATTTGCAGCCATGAGTGAGAATCTACAATTGATGATGATGTGTGACATGGAAGATGATCCAACAGGTGGTTGGATGATGGATGAATATAGCTAGGTGGGATTCTAGTGGAGGTGGATAGATAATAGGGGGATAGAACTCACATGGGTTGATAGGATGCATGAGAGAGCATCTTGGTGGAGGTGGTAAATTTTGGGTGGTTGTCATCAAATAAGTGTTTCAGTTTGTAGTGGGTTAGATCCCATGAATTCGTCCATTGGGATATGAATGAGATTTTGGTGGACGAAGATGGTTTTAGGTCCATTACGTAGATGCTATAAATGAAAAAGGGAAAAGGATATTCTTTGGGTACACTGGTATGTTGGATGTGGATGATGTATTCATTAATATTCATGACCAAAAGAGTGTTTATACCAATTACCCCATCTATGTGATCAAG
>JARHVA010001243.1:2155000-2215000 GCA_037957365.1 Torreya grandis | reverse complement strand
TCCTTCAAGATTCACATTGATACATCTAACTATACACTCATCATGGACTCACATAGCATGAAAATCTATTCATCTACCATTCAAAGACATCTAGTGACATGTTCAACAATAATCCACCTATGAGAAAGAGATGTACACTATTGTATGAATAGTAAAGTAATGGTGTCACTACATCTTGGATAAAGAAATAATCATCCATTCAGATAATAATCCACCTCAGTTCTTATATACATATATAAAGTTAAAAAATGCAAAGTAAATGAAGTGAATGAATTACTTGCAGTATTTCCATCTAGTGATAAAACATAACAAGGGAAAGGATAATAAGTCTATACATTACCTTGTTCAAATTTTGGCACACATACTCATTAAATTTATAGATATACACAACCATAAATTTACTGACAAAGTAACTCTCTAATCAATAGATAATGAATAGAAGAATATATTGCCCTTACTCAAGGTGACTAGTTCAATATTTATAAATTTATGATAAGGTTCTCTACAAGCTTGGACATCTTTGTGTCCTTGATGGCACACCTTGACAAAGATTCATATGGGAAGTACACTATGTCAATATAATATGACACTTTGTAAATTTTATTAAGACACTAGTTGTGCTACATCAAAACATCTATTGGCATCACATGCAAAAAGACATTGATTTTTTTCATTCCTTGTTGCATATTGTAGTCCACATATAGGAAGTCAGGGCTTTATAAAGCTATGCCTAATTTCAAATGGTTATTATAGCTCTTGATATCCTTGGGTTACCTTTAGAATCCTCATTTTAATTCTATTTTGATGAGGTTAGGTTAGATCTATATATGATAAACACAAAATAAAGGAGCCAAATACACAGGTAACAAAAATATTTTAACACATTATATTATTATTTCTCACACTCTAACATAAAACCATATGAGACATTACATATTTATAGGAATATTATTCCTATAATCATGGAGATTATCTCTCCATCAATCTCTCACCCAAATCCCTTAATCTTCTATAAACTCTCATACGTAAATAACAAATTTATTTACATACTATTGTTGTAACTTACAACAATAATACAACTAACAATATATTCTTAATCAAATATATTCTAACAACTAACTATATGAATAGTGAATTATTACTCATAATTATTCACATTACGATATAAAAATTACTGTGAGGGCTAATTATTCCTTGACATTCTCTCCCTTAGGCCTTACATGGTAATTTGTGTTTCACATGACTTAATGAAAGTAATGAAGGAACACATCAAATTTTTATCAACCACTCACTATCAAGAATACATCAATCGAATCAATGTGGGAACTTCAAACAAGAAAATATACCATCAACTATTTACTGAGGGAATCATATCAACCTAAACAGTGTGGGAACCAAGACAAGAGCCATTTTTTCAACTTTCACTCCTATTTCCAAGAACTAGCATGAACATAATTATATGCCAATGCATAGTCTTAGGTCTGCATACTACTATTTGGATCTTGCTGCACATGACCAATACTATACAAAATAATGCATCCTACATTTACTCAACATGACCGCAATAGATGTGTCACTTACGGATCATCTCCATATATAATTAACATAGTTTTTAGGATCTATACAGTTAGCTGCTATCATAAATTTTTCTACTTTCTTGTTTCTATTAAACACCTTTTTCATGTAGTGAATTATGTGGGAAAATAGGAAATAAACCTCTTATTTGTCATAAATATAAACAAGTGATGTGTGTGTGTGACTATAGTAAGAAGCACCATTTCATTAGTGGCTAATGAGAGGTGTAGAAAGCCTCCATCTTCTAGTATCCTCCAACCTCCAGTAGATGAAGCTGCTTACTTATCAAATTGGTCTTGGACGCTCAACCTTGGTATGTCATTTTTGAAGACACAACCCCCCAATAATTTGGACATATGAATTATAAATTAGATGTCGGCGTAACCTGATATTACATCCATACAAGAGATTTTTTGATTATTTTTGACATAAAAATAACTCTTGACATACAATGGTTTTATTGACATTTTTAGAAAGCACTTAAAACTATGGAATATATTGACATACCAAATGAATACAAGAATTAGATTGACACACATCATGCCTCTAATATATTCCAGATGAATACTAAAAGCTATCACCTAGAAAGTAATATTTAGTTACTTTCTAACAACAAATATATATACTATAAAATTTTGACTCCAAAACATATAGTTTGACTATACTATGACCACTAAAAATACTATAAAAACTAAAACTATATTATGTAATTCTTAATCAACTCAATGAATATTAAAAATTGACAAACACTAAATTTTAAGACTTGTAACCAATAAACATAAAATAAAACCTTGTTAACTATTGAAAATGCATGAACCAGCAGTACGGGTAGAAAGGAGCTCAATTTGGATTTCTCAAGCTATGTAGGGACCTTCATATGAATAGATTTATGTTTGAATGGAGGATATGATATATTACATCTTAATATGTATTCACACAAAAGAGTCACTTGATAGACTAAAAAAATTTCTTCAGAATACATCTGTGAATATGAGATAGATTATGTGGATAAAAAAGACTTAATTGAAGCGACTAGAATAATCAATGTCTGGAACGATGAATAACCTCATGGCATAAATATATCAGTTGCATGTGTGAATATTTGAAAGCATAGAGAAGATCACATTGGATAAGAAATAAGTCTCCATGAGGATGATATAGGCCTCACAGCTCGAAGAGGAGGTTTGTCTATGGTGGAACAAGTCTCCATGATGAATCACTAAAATAGATCAAATGGTGATGTGGTAGTATATAAATGTTGTAGAGGTCAATATAGTAATTTATAACTAATCACAAATCATGTAACAATACATCACTAATTCCTATCATGAACACCTATCAAATCCTCTTGTATTGTAAGGCAATTATATCTGGGCATGTAATGTATAGGCTATATGGCAGATCTCGCTTAAGCTAGCAACAAAGCCACAAAATTTCATTTGAGTCAAAGATAAAACCCTGCCAATGACTATACAAATCAAATAATGTGGTCTAACTCTTAGATCAATAAGTGAGAAAGATAAAAAATGGGCCCTTTCTCATCAGATGGATGAAATATTACCTCAATAATAGACAAGTTGTTATTACTCCATTCTATCTTTGATCTAAGAGTCAAAGATAGAACCCTGCCAATGACTATAAAAATCAATAATGTGGTCTAACTCTTAGATCAATACGTGAAAACGATAAAAAATGGGCCCTTTCTCATTGGATGGATGAAATATTACCTCAATAATAGACAAGTTGTTATTACTCCATTCTATCTTATGTATGAATATGGCTTAAAAATTATCTCATCACATGCACTTTAATAATTGATTTGGATGTATGAGCTCAGCTATTTGAATCACATATTGAATGAAAATAGAATCATATCTTATCATGCAAGAGCACATGTTAGTGAGGAACACAACAAATACACTAAATTGTACTTATATTCTTATAATACTAATTATTTAGTATAAAATTCTTCCTCCATCATCCGAGGCAATAAATAGAATATTGTGGTTTCCCCTTAACCAAACATTAAAAACCCATAGCCACTTTAAATGCCTACTCTGATACCGAATGATGAGGCTGGTTTAGATCTATGTATGATAAACACAAAATAAAAGAGCCGAATACATAGGTAACAAAAATATTTGTAACACACTATGTTATTATTTCTCACACTCTATTATAAAACCATATGGGACATTATATATTTATAGGAATATTATTCCTATAATCATAGAGATTGTCTCTCCATCAATCTTTCACCCAAATCCCTCAATCTTCTATAAACTGTCATAAGTAAATAACAAACTTATTTACTTACTATTGTTATAACTTACAACAATAATACAACTAACAAAATATTCTTAACCAAATATATTTTAATAACTAACTATATGTAATAGTGAATTATTACTCGTCCAACTTGTTTAGCCCAATGAGCTTTAAGGGTAGTCCATCTATCCTTCTTATGACTTATCCAACCAACCCTAACTATTCAAGTTTCGATTTCTAAGAAGATCCCATTTAATGAGAATGTGTCTTGACTCACCCTTTGTTTTGACCTTTGGAAGGGGATCTTTGACATTAAAATAATCTTGAGAAGAAAATTCAAGTTTCCTTGAGAAACATTCCTCAAACGATAATTTATTCATAAAAATTCTATTAGTTTTTGGCTTCCAAATATTCTAGATAATCATATGATCAACTCCTTTTTCCAAGTGATGCTAACTTGGTCCCATCAACTATCATACAAACTAAATATTAAACCCTGTAAATTCCTAAAACACCTTGACTGACCTCTTATTATTTTATTAAATTTGTTTTGTCAAAGTATATATTTATGTGATACAACTTGAACATAAAATTGTAGATATAAAATTTTTATTATTTCATTATTTTTGGATTCCTTCAAATTAAATGGATCTTAAAATAAGTTATCAATCATAAATAAAATCATATATATATATATATATATATATATATAATAATAATAATAATAAAATTAAATTAAATTGAAAGAAAATTTAAGACATTCTAACACACCCTTCTAAAAATCTATTATCGTAAATACTTCAAAGTTTTAGTCATTTATATAATACTTTAATTTTATATATAAAATAATAATAAAAAAAGAAAATTAAAAAAGTAAACTTAATTCGTAATTTTAAAAAAATGTGTGTTTTGAGAGCTATATGTGTGTTAGTAGTATTATTAATTGAAAATAGAACTTTAAATTATATAAATAAATAAATATTTAGGAAGAAAACATCTATATGATAAGTACATCAAGATGTGTAATTTATATGGTAGTCAGGAGTGTAACGGTGTGAGTAGATAATTTTTATTTTTTTGAGTCGATATATAAAAATAAATTCTAAAAAAATATATAATCAATCGACAATTATTTTGAAAAGATGTAATAAAATGATGTGTTGTTTAGAAACAAATATACATACATACATACATAAAAATATAAGATAAAACATTCCAAAAAATATATAAACACATTGCATTGCAACCAGATTTTTTTATTGCTCTAGCTAGAGATTTTTGCATTGCAAATTTTACATCTGAATTTCTACGGTCCCATCAATCCATATTGTTGTTTTAACTTTTAACTTTATTGAAAGCCGGGTAAACTTTTTAACGTGACCGGCGCCGCTAGCTAGACATGACTAATACCGGTACCACGGGGCCGGTGGGGGACTTGAACACTGATGGGTAGCGCTGCAACGGAAGTACCCGACCAACCGACTACACCCCCCGACCCTAACTATTGTTTTAACTTCATTGGAAGGAAAAAGTATGTTTTCAAAAATATCTTATAGTTCGCTGTGTTATGCTGAAACATTCCTTAAATATATTAAATACTCATTGAAAATCTAAAACCAAAAATAAATCGAATACATTAAATAGTCTATTGTGTTCTACTGCATTGTAATATAATTTCCGATTGAAATTATGTTGAAAAAATATTTTTTATCTGTGTATTGACTTTTACTTTCACAAATGAAATTATTTTTTATAGTTAATTATATCGTGCACCATATTATAACTATATGTTTTTTTTATAGTTTATAATAATGAAGCAAATAATATTTTATTTAAATTAAATTAGTTTAAATGTTAATAATTAATTGTGTGTGTGTGTATTGACTTTTACTTTCACAAATGAAATTATTTTTTATAGTTAATTATATCGCACACCATATTATAACTATTACTTTCACAAATGAAATTATTTTTTATAGTTAATTATATCGCACACCATATTATAACTATATGTTTTTTTGATAGTTTATAATAATAAAGCAAATAATATTTTATTTAAATTAAATTAGTTTAAATATTAATTGGGAAAATAGTAACATAGATAATTTTATTTAAATTAGTTTAAATGTTAATATTTTATTTTTTATATATATATATATATAGTTTTAAAAAAAGTTAAAATATAAAATAATTTTATAGATTATTTTATTTATATGATATTTATTATGAGATCTATATTCTTACTTTTTATTAATAGTATATTATTACTAATTTTTTGTATTTATAAAAAAGGTTAATTGTAGTTTAATTTTTTGAAAAAATAGATTGAATATTTTATGTTTATATTTTATAGATATGGCATGTCCATGATTAAATTTTGAAAATGAAGAGTAGCAAATAAAATATCGAAGAGAATATGCTTGACAATATCAAAGACAACAATGTGAGCAAAGAAAAAAGGAAAAAAAAGATGACAATATAATAAAAATGAAAGAGAAAGACGTGCAAAACATAGGGCATAAATGCTAGTTCAATAATTGGAAGCAAAAATGAGAGAACATGCCCAAGAAATGATGGCATATCATGCATAAACATCTCAAGATGGTCAGCATAAATTAGGTATAATAATGTAAATAGAAATGCATTTGAATCAATTCACAAATGAAGAAAGAAATCAAGTACAAGAATGTAATCGTGAATCAGTTTGAAGACATCATCGAATGAATGCTAATGTTGATGCTAACTCTGAAGAAGTGAATTCATTGACCATAGAACATGTGTTAGAAATGCCATATAATAGAGAAAAAAATTAAATGGATGATGGTGTTTAAAATAATATATAAAATATACATGATAATAATGAAAATATAAAGGTAGATTTAAAGATGTTACAAATGATTTTTTGCCATTGTCTAGAAAAATTGGGTTTACTAAGTATGTGTTGTATTTGTCCAGAAAGTTACCTTGGAATAAATATCTCTATATCACTTGAAGGTCCAATTTTCCATAAATGTCGATAAGAGAAAAGAGATCATCGATTTTTAGCATCGAACAATATGGATCCTTGTCCACAGCCATTAGAGTTTGCATGCTTAACCCAAGTAGAAGAGATATTGATAGCATGAGTCAATCTAATCCTTTAAGTCACACATACAACTGGAGGTCAATATAAATATAAAGGACATACAATCAATTTTCCACAAGAAGTGAAATAAATTTCTAAGGTTTTACCACATCAGATAAAAGATTTGTTAATCATTATTATTCAAAGAAGAGATCGTGGAATGAATTATAATTTTACAATTAATAGAGAGAGAGAGAGAGAGAGAGAGAGTATATAAGGTAATAAAATATAAAATAGAGCATTAAAATTTATATAGAGATGTTTATATTGATGAAAATGCACTTATCAAACTTCTAATTCTGAGAAAAATATCTTTGACCAGTTGAACTTTGTACATATGGAGTTTGATTTAGATTTGAATGAATATGTATTTCAGGGACCGATGATGGAATCAGATGAAGGAAATATCATCAATCACACAAATTTAATGGCCTCTAAACCTCTAAATTCTATGAGAGAGATGGAATTGATCCATGCATGGGTGAATAATCCTAATGCAGAACCTGGAGATCTGATGGATTGGCTAAGAATTGATGCATCCCCTATAATTATGTCATAAAAATGTTAATTGATATTGCCTTCCCCACATTATTTATAGATAGAAGATGTGATTGGTTAGAACTAAGAATGAAATGAGTACATCTACATGAATTTTTCAAACATTTGATTCGATACAAGGATCACCATTTTGGATGACACCCGTGATTCACATATTACATGATGAATATGATTATGAGACATCTTGCAAAAAATTCATCTGCAGTGTTTGTGAAATAGAGTCTGCAAGACATGTCAACCACCATGAATGAATTATGTGATCATATGGATAACATGCCACACTCTCATCTAGCTAATCATTTTATTCATTTTGGTACTACATTGAGGAGTACAAGGTCTTATTGGGTAAAAAGTCATGTAGAATTAAGTGACATGTTGCATCAAATTGGAATGCCAAAACTTTTCTTCATATTGAGTGTAGATGGTATGTATTGGCTTGATTTGAATGCATTAATGTTAGGAACAACACCAACCAATCTCTAAGAATCATAAAAATGGTGTCGCCAAAATATTATTGACTATACTCATATAATGACATATTACATGCACTTGTGATATACAATTTTTTGAAAGGAGACACTACAAGAAGGAATGCAATTGAAAGATCATTGGTCTATATATCAATGGAAACATATAGATTCACCATATGTACATGGGTTCATATGGTTGGAGAGGGTACCAAATATGGAAAACCTTGATTGGACAAATAATCATGATTTACAAAATGCTCAAAAATACTTTGATTCTATTGTCCTTGCCTGGAATCCATGTGGAGATCCACATCAATGAAACATACATGTATGCTAGCAATATTTTTTGTATATAATTTTTGCATAATAATTAAGTTGTCTCATACTAATAGATAAAATTTAATATATGATGCTATATAGGTGTTACAATTTTTTTCACAACATCCATGTCCTCGAAATACACATCAATTGGCACAAGTGGATCTTGACCATTAATATGAAGATATGATCAATTGTGTAGAGCATCATACAATGTCTAGAGAGGGTGCCTACCTATGTAAGAAAAGAGGAAAGATATTTTTTAGGTAAGATATTCATACATTTATTTTTTCTATATATAAATATATCATAATGTGCTTACATAAACTATATTTTTAAATTTTTATAGGTACAATGCACCATGGTTGTTGAATATGAATGGATCAAAATTATTTAAAGACCCAAAAGTAGGAGATAAAAAATATGAGGATACAAGAATTGATGATTATATAAATACACATAATTGAAACAGACTAAAATTGTGAAGAGCAAATGTAGATTGACAACCTATGCTTTCAAAACTTGTGGTAATAAATTACATTGGCAAATATGCAACACAAGTTTAGAAGAGTTATGAAACTTCTCATCAAATGCTAATATGACTTTCAAACATTGAAAACCCTAATGAATTAGCAGATACATCATACAAAAGACTCCTAATAGAAACCCTTGCTGAAAGAGACATTTTGGCATATGAGACATGTCATATGTCATTGGAGCTCCCATTGGTAGAGAGTAGTAGAGTGTTCATCACTTTGAATGTTTTACATGAATTGTTCAAACTGGTCACACATACTAAAGAACTAAAAAATGATAAACCCTTAAAAGCTTTCATTGATGGATACATGAATAAACCTCATGAAATGGAATTTTTTTCACTTAAAGAGATAACTATATCATGGCCATATAATCCCAAGCGAAGGTAAGATCATAAATGGGAGGCTAGGAGTGTGGCAATTATTAGAATCTAAAAAGATGAATAACCCAAGAAACTAGTGTAAATGAATAAATATTAAACTATGAAAGAAAATGATACAAAAAAAAATAACAACATAGAGTTAGTCTCCATGAGAGTAGTACAAATGCCCCCAAATCAAAATACCAAATACAGTCTAGGTAGTATGTTTGAATAGAAAAGAGAGAGGGAGGAGGTGGAAACAACAACCAATAGAAATGTGACACCTCATAACCTACTCACCTAATTAAACATGTTTTATTAACCTAAGCATGATTAATAAAAGGTGTAGGAAAAGCCTATGGAAATAAATATCCCAACTAGGAAATAAAAACTACACCAACACCCCCCTTAAGTGTAAGTTAGGTGGGTGAAAAGATGGGTCCCAACAACTGAAGCCTGATGAGGTAACCAGTACATAGAATCCACTCCAAAAGAGAAGTATCCCCCCTCCAAAAAATAGAGTATGCCCCCCCCCAGAATAGAGAGAGAAAGAAAGGAGCTAAGAAGCCCCCTTAAAAGATGAGATCCTCCTACAGTGATAGTAGATGCCTGACACTGAATGTTGAAGACGATCTAATTACGTTGAACAAATATTCCTCCCTTTAAAAGAGTGAAAATAATCTCCCCATTCCAGAAAGGAATATGAGGAAATAAAGATCATCAAATGTGCCTCTAAAAACTTTTCAAATTTCACCATGTCCATAGGTGAAGATGCCACAATCCAAATATGTGCATGCCTAATCTAAGAAGTAGGTGACAAACTAGGACCATGTAGAAAAGAATGATGAGCAAGATATAGAGATGATGATGATTTGAAAACAATTATGATGAGGCTATCATCAAACAAGAGAGATAATCCCTCAAATGTGTCCTTTACATTTGCAATATGATTATCCACAAACACATTTGAAACACCTATCAAGAGATCATCACTTAATGCTAAAACTAAAAGACTGTGTATTTCCTACTACATAGAATCATTGAAAGCTCTCAATGAAGTAACTATGAACTCTAAAGTAGCAACATATGAAAGAGGATACAAAGTGTCCTCAATAATAGATGGGGTGTCAATGTATGTGAACCATATAAACTTATCATCCAATGAGGCTGTGTCCACACAAAAAGAGGCATCATGAATCTTAGTAGGTGCTTGGTCATCCAAGGAAGAATCAATTTCAAATGAAGATCCAATGTCTCCATACAACTACTAGATGATGGTCCATGTAGTGAAAGGGCACTGAGTATGCTCAATATGATGCATAATATCCTTAGATATAGTTAGACATATTAGGCCATAAACCATGTTAGTATTGTTAAACCATGCATTCTTCTATTCATATATAGTTGGTTTAGGAACACATCCTAGGAGATAAGACAATAAACCTTAATCTAGGAAATGATTATTTATCCCTTACTTTCAAGACAAATAGTTCTCTAAAGTAAGCCTTACAATAGATTTATGGAATTCATTACTAATATCCATGATTAAACCCCAAAAATGGAACTTTATCTTAGTTCATGATTAAAATTAACCCTATTAAATGTGTTAACCATGATGCAAAAAGAATGTGTGAAAAAGAGAAGATGTGCGAACAAGAACCAATACAATGACAACCCCCCTTTTCACTAGTCAGGTAACTCCCCCAAATTTTGGCACTTTATAAAATAGTGCATTTTATAAGTAAAATTGGTCCAATGCATGGGAAATAAAAAACAAACACTTTTGTAAAATATGATACTCAATTTTGAGTTACTGTTTACAAGATATTAATAATATAATTTCTCGTAAATAGGCCTATGACTAAAAACATGCACTTGAAACTTAAAAGGTACCGTTGGGTGAGATAAAATATGCCTTCCAACCACTTGTTGGAACCTAAATTTCACCATGGAATTAAAAACATTAATATAAGTGAAAAAAAGCTTTACCAGTTGCATTGATATGCGTGAAAGTAAGTGTGGCTTCTTCTTCAAGCAAAAAATTATAGCTTAATAACACAAATAATGAATATAAAGATATTATAAGAGAAAATAATGGTGGATCACTATTTATTTAAGGTATATTAATCCAATATAGGCACTCCAGATCTCTCACACACCTCTACCACATTCCATGTAGTCCAAGATACTATCAATGTAGACCACAAAAAGGCGTAAAATGCCTTTCTTACACACTCCAGTGTTCAATGTGCAAGTATAGAAAGAAATATAATAGCAGAGAAAGACCACGTTCAGTGAAAAAACTAATGTTATTCAATGCCCAACCAACATTTCAATGCATAACAACATATATCAACACTATACTTAGATTTTGACCAAATCTGATCATACAACATAGGTTCCCAACGCAACAAGATATAATTTGAATGCAAAGTGCCAAGTTCTATAGATTTAACCCAGGTTAGATCTCTCTAGGAGAAAAATTAATGCAACCCTTAACAAAAAACATGTAGAGCTGTAAAGGCAGTCTAAATCCAATGCAGGTTACACAACTCCAGTGTAGTGTGACTCCTTACAAGTAGAAAAATACACCAAATCCTTAGAGAATGAATCCATTCGTCAAGATTTGATCAAAGAAGCTTCCAATTTCAATGCCACTACTACCTTTAACATTGATCTCCCAGATCTCCCCACCAAACTAGATAGATTTTAATGCCAAACTAAGCTCCTTCATGCAAATCTAGGATTGTCCTCTCTCAAATGCCTAGATTTGAAAGAAGAATGTAGTTCTAATTTGTATAGAACTGATGCCAAGGTAAGATAGGATGCATACTAGAAAATAAATAATATGTTAATCTCCCACTCTGAAACAAGATGCTAGAATCATATTGCAATGTAACACTTCCAATGCTGATTAAAGGCATCCAGATCTCATGAAATGATGCCAAGGTAGATCAAAATGCGCAGAGCCAACATAAAATATCCAATGCCAAGTGAAGAATAAAAAATCTGAGTACGAAACCCCATATTCAACTTTTTCATATGATCTTCAAATTTGATGAAATGAAAGTGATTTCTAACTTTCTCGAACCTCTGCACCTTGCACATAGAACCAGTCTGATACCATGTTAGAATCTGAAAAGATAAATAACATAGGAAACTAGTGCAAAAAAATAGATATTAAATTGTGAAATAAAATGATACAAGATCAAAATAACAACACAAAGTTAGTCTCTATGAGAGTAATACAAATTCTCCAAAAGCAAAATAGTATTATGAGAATGCAAAAGCAAGATACCAAATACAAGCTAGGTAGCATGTTTGAATAGAAAAGAGAGAGGGAAGAAGTGGAAACACCAACCAATAGGAAGGTGACACCTCATAACCTACTCACTAAATTAAACATGCTTTATCAACCTAAGAAAAATTAATAAAAAGGTGTATAAAAAATATAAGGAAATAAATATCCCAACTAGGAAAAAAAACCTACACCAACATCAACTATTGTGAGAGTACTTCCAAGGTTTACTATAGTCCTAGTGTAGGAATCAAACAAATGAGATGATTTCTATTGGTTAGAGTTATTGCTTTACAAGACATTTCATAATATAGAAAGAGATATCAGACTTGATGATGATATAAAAACATCAAACCGGGAGTCATTGAATTATAATCCTTGGCATGTAGATAGGGGGACTATGCTAGATGACCATGAAAATCAAAGTGATGCTGAATGTGATGTGTTCAATATATTCATCAAAACACAATGGAACATGAGTGGGAATTCATATCAAGGCTACCTTAGGTGTCAAACAAAAAAATACACTTGATATAATCATGAGAAATTTTCTTTAGACTCATAATGTCGCACCACTATGCATGATAATTCAAGGAACAACAGGAACATGAAAATCACATCTAATCGCTACCATTCATGAAGCTTTTTAAAATGAATAATCAACTATGCAACATTGTCCACTTTTATTAATTGCACCAATTGGAGTTACAACATTTAATATTGGTGCTTCGATAATCCACTCAACACTACAAATCCCAATCTTGGACTTTAATGAATTAGAAGGAACAAGAAACAAGTTTTCAAGAAGAAATGCGGCATGTAAAATACATATTGATTGATGAAATGAGTTTCATTAGGGAAAAAATATTTTAGAGCATAGATGCACGACTTCATCAAGCATTTTTAGAAAATGCAAACATGAGTTTTAGAGGGATATCAATCATTCTAGTAGGATATTTGGGCCAACTACCTCCTGTGAGTGATAAAGCAGCGTACAATAGTAACAAACATGAAAAAATATTATGGGCAAAATTCAAAATAGTTGCTACTTTGGATAAGGTATTTAGACAATAAAGAGAAAGTGACAACCAAAAAAGGTTTCAACAATCATTTGTTATGTTTTGGAGCTAAAAGCTTCACTGATGCAGACATGGAGGAGAGTTGCGGAGGTTGCTAAGTTGCAGAACAAGTTGCAGGGCAACCAACGCCAGTCTGATCAACCGACGTCAGTCATATTACAGTGCAGAAGCAACCAACGTCGGTTATGAGTCGGCTGACATCGATCAGGAAGGAGCTGACATCAGCAACTTGTGTGTGTATGCGTTTGCATGTGGGTGCATTTTTGAACTGTTAGTTTGCATGTTAAAGGCTAATTATAGTCTTGGAGTTGCGTGTCTAATTATTGTAATTAAGAAATTCTAATTATTGTATGCATGAGATCTATATAATAGACTCATGGGATATATAGTAAAATTTTACTAGAGTGAGAGAGCAAAGATTAGCTCCTTCAGAAGAGAGAGAGCAAGAGTGCTAGATAGCCAAGAGGGCTTGTAAAAGAGAGCAGGGATTAGCTTCTCCTAGTTCCAAAGGGGTGCTGAGTGTGTATGATCAGATAGAGTTGCAAGTTGTGCAAGTTTTGGTAGAAGATCCACCGGGGTACTGGGTGAAGAATCATAAGGACTTGGTGAGGCAAGGACAAGGGTTCTTTAGGGTGTAGAGACATCTACATGGTAAGTAAGGTCTATTGATGTGCAGGGTGTTACAGGTTCAAGGGAGATCTACTTGGAGTACGGTTGTGTACTTGGTGTACTGGTAGCATTGTTACTGATTGGTGGAGGTGAACAACAACTCTGTGTTTGAGTTTATTGTTGTGACCGTGATGAGAGAGTGAAGTGTTGAAGGAGAATTACAGGTGAACCCTAGATGTCTGTGAGCTCTAGAGGTGTGAGAAGAAGAAGTGTGGCATATTCTTTATTGTATTTTCTTCTGAATGATTATTAATACAATTGGGTATTGTCTCTCATATTCTGTGTTGTTTCATATTTCTAGTTACTTATCATTCTGGTTAAATTCTGTGTTTAGTTGCTAATACAAAGGTAATCAAGTGTGTCCTTAGTGGGCAGTATGTTGTAGGTGTTGTTGTACAGGTTGCTCTGGATAAAGTAGAATCTTGGTCTATAGATTCTATTGCCTCTTTCCATGTAGCGTAAAATAGAGCATCTTTTCATGGGTATGTCTTTGGAGACTTTGTAGAGATTTATTTAGGAGCTGGTGAGCCTTGTCAAATGGTTGGCAAAGGGGAAGTGAAGCTGAAATTGCAAACAAATAACACACAGGTGTTGAATGAGGTCATGCAGGTACCAGTCTTAGAGATGAGTCTAATTTCTTCAGGAAAGTTAGGTGATGAGAGATGCACAATAACTCTCACAGCAGATGCACTTGAATTAGATGGTGATAAGAAAGTAGGTATCCTTTATCTATCTACTTATATTACTAATTCACCTTCTATTGTAGAGATATGGCTTTGTAGGCTTGGTTACATATGTAAGAAGAGAATGCATGTTCTTAAGTAGAAGACAGATATCTTTGACAAACTTAAGAACTGGAAAGCCTTGGTGTTCATAGAGGAGATGACGGATAGAGATCAGTTGAGGGGACTGAATTATTCTGAGTAAGGTTGTGTTAATTTGGACAGGGTTTTGATCCAAGGGGAGATCACAGGTAAAAAGTCATCACTCACATGCAAACACATGTATCGACATCGGTTAAGAGGAACTGATGTCGAACAGACAGGCACCGATGTCGGTCATGTGCAAATCAACAGAGTCGGTGGTGTCAGGAAGCAAGAATTGATTTTGGTCACATAAGAACCGACGTCAACAGCAGGGACACCGGTGTTGGTCAGGGAGAACCAACGTCGGTAGTAAGGGTCAGTCGTAGGGAATCGACGTCGGTCAGGTGCAAATTGGGAGATGGCTGAGATCAGTCACTAGAATGGATGTTGGGCAGACAACAAGCTGTCAAGGAGTCTCAAACGCCCATATGGAGGACTGAAAGGGTAAGTGGACCTCATATTCATTGTTCACCTTCTTACTTATTGCTTACTGATGGTCAAGAACTAGGAATACGTGAAGAGGCAATGCAGGTAGAATCCAAGAAATAGTGGGAGCATGGCATGAATTCTTTAGAAGAGAACCAAGCAAGAGATTTGGTAGAGTTGTCAGCCGAGATGAAAGCACTAAAAGATGAATGGATTCCCAAGTTAAAGAAGAGAGTGGATGGATACATGAGATGGAAGGCCAGGATATATGGTCTTGAAGAAGTTGCAAGATAGTGGTACAGGTTTTGACAGGTGGATGGCAAAGTAGGGCTTCAGTCAATGTCAGTGTAACCATTGTGTTTGTCTTACTAGGTGGATGATGGTCGCAACATTATCCTGTTACTGTATGTGGATGGTATGCTTAGTGCAGGTGCAAACATACAGGGAGTTGCTAAGCTAAGGGTAAGGTTAGTTCAGAGGTATGTCATGAAGAATTTAGGAGTAGAAAAATTCTTTGGCATAAGAGACATGGAGATTTTGTCTCCAGTGGGAGCTGATGTGAAGAAAGTGTTGGTGCAGTTCAATATGCAAGATGCAAAACTGGTAAAGACACCAAGGGCTAGACAGTTCAAGTTGAGCTTAGAACAGTGTTTGAAATCACATGAGGTCTGGTGTAGACCTGAGTTTTCCCAAGCAGTGGGAGTTGTCAGAGAGTTTAGAGCCAATTCAGGGAAGGTGGATTCTCAGGTATCTGAGAGGGACCAGTAGAAGGGATTCATGTTATGCAGGGTCAGGGACTTCACTACATGGGTTTGTAGGTTCCGATGTGGCAGGTTACTTGGATGACAGGAGGTGCACCACAGGTTGTGTGGTGGTTGGTCTTTAGGGTTGAGCTTGAAGAGGGATACAAGCCAGAAAATGAATTAGACTGTGTACAAGTATATGTATAGTGCAGCTGTTTATCTCCAAGTGGGAGATTGTTATGTTGTGGAGCTAAAAGCTTCACTGATGCAGACATGGAGGAGAGTTGTGAAGGTTGCTGAGTTGCAAAACAAGTTGCAAGGCAACCAACGTCGGTCATATTTCAGTGCAAAAGCAACCAATGTTGATTATGAGTCGACCGACATCGGTCAGAAAGGAGCCGACGTTGACAACCTGTGTGTGCATGCATTTGCATGCGGGTGTATTTTTGGACTATCAGTTTGCATGTTAAAGGCTAATTATAGTCTTGGAGTTGTGTATCTAATTATTGTAATTAATAAAGTCTAATTATTGTATGCATAAGATCTATATAATAGACTCATGGGCTATATTGTAAAATTATACTAGAGTGAGAGAGCAAATATTAGCTCCTTCAAAAGAGAGAGAGCAAGAGTGCTAGATAGCCAAGAGGGCTTGTAGAAGAGAGTAGGGATTAGCTTCTCCTAGTTTCAAAGGGGTGCTGAGTGTGTATGATCAGATAGAGTTGCAGGTTGTGCAAGTTCTGGTAGAAGATCCACCAGGGTACTAGGTGAAGAATCATAAGGACTTGGTGAGGTAAGGACAAGGGTTATTCAAGGTGTAGAGACATCTACATGGTAAGTAAGGTCTGTTGATGTGCAGGGTGTTGCAGGTTCAAGGGAGATCTACTTGGAGTATGGTTGTGTACTTGCTGTACTGACATCGTTGTTACTGACTGGTGGAGGTGAACAACAACTCTGTGTTTGAGTTGATTGTTGTGACCGTGATGAGAGAGTGAAGTGTTGAAGGAGAATTACAGGTGAGCCCTAGATGTGTGTGAGCTCTAGAGGTGTGGGAATAAGAAGTGTGGCATCTTCTTTATTGTATTTTCTTCTGAATGATTATTAATACAATTAGGTATTGTCTCTCATATTCTGTGTTGTTTCATATTTCTAGTTACTTATCATTCTAGTTAAATTCGGTGTTTAGTTGCTAATACAAAGGTAATCAAGTGTGTCCTTAGTGGGCAGTAGAGGATCCTGACAGTTGGTATCAAAGCTAAGGTTGCAGGGAGCAGGTTTGTGTTTGATTACAGGTCACTCTCAAGGGTTTCAGATTTAGTGAGAGTATAGCAATGGCAGAAGAAAGTAAGCTATGAATGGAAAAACTGAATGGCACGAATGGTCAAATTGATGGAAAGAAAGAGGAGGTAAAGGAAGATTGTTGGTCGGTAGAAGATCAATGTGTAGAAGTAGATGTTGCAGGTGTTGTTGCATAGGTTGCTATGGATAAAGTAGAATCTTGGTCTATAGATTCTGTTGCCTCTTTCCATGCAGCCCGAAATAGAGCATCTTTTCATGGGTATGTCTTTGGAGACTTTGGAGAGATTTATTTAGGAACTGGTGAGCCTTGTCAAATGGTTGGCAAAGGGGAAGTGAAGCTAAAATTGTAGACAGATAACACACGGGTGTTGAATGAGGTCATGCAGGTACCAGTCTTAGAGATGAGTCTAATTTCTTTAGGAAAGTTAGGTGATGAGAGATGCACAGTAACTCTCACAACGGATGCAATTGAATTAGATGGTGGTAAAAAAGTAGGTATCCTTTATCTATCTACTTATATTACTAATTCACCTTCTATTGCAGAGATGTGGCTTTGGAGGCTTGGTTACATATGTAAGAAGGGAAAGCATGTTCTTAAGCGGAAGACAGATATCTTTGACAAACTTAAGAACTGGAAAGCCTTGGTGTTCATGGAGGAGATGACGGATAGAGATCAGCTAAGGGGATTGAATTATTCTGAGCAGGGCTGTGCTAATTTGGATAGGGTTTTTATCCAAGTGGAGCTCGTGGGAAACACAGGTACCGACATCGGTTAGGAGGAACCGACATCGAACAGATAGGCACTGACGTCAGTCATGTGCAGATCAGTAGAGTCAGTGGTGTTGAGCAACAAGAACTGACATCAGTCACATAGGAACCAATGTGGGTAGTAGGGACACCAGCGTCAGTCAGGGAGAACCGATGTTGGTAGTAAGGGTCAGTCGCAGGGAATCGATGTCGGTTGGGTGCAGATTGGGAGATGGCTGAGATCGGTCACTCAAACAGATGTTGGGTAGACAGCAAGCTGTCAAGGAGTCTCAAACACCCATATTGAGGACTGAAAGGGTAATTGGACCTCATATTCATTGTTCACCTTCTTACTTATTGCTTATTGATGGTCAAGAACTAGGAAGACGTGAAGAGGCAATGCAAGTAGAATCCAGGAAATAGTGGGAGCATGGCATGAATTCTTCAGAAGAGAACCAAGTGGGAGATTTGGTAGAGTTGCCAGCCAGGATGAAAGCACTGAAATATGAATGGATTCCCAAGTTAAAGAAGAGAATGGATGGATACGTGAGATGGAAGGCCAAGATATATGGTCTTGAGGAAGCTGCAGGAGAGTGGTATAGGTTTTGACAGGTGGATGACAAAGCAGGGCTTTAGTCAATGTCAGTGTAACCATTGTGTTTGTCTTACCAGGTGGATAATGGTCGCAACATTATCCTATTACTGTATGTGGATGGTATGCTTGGTGCAGGTGCAGACATACAGGGAGTTGCTGAGCTAAGGGTAAGGTTAGTTCAGAGGTATGTCATGAAGAATTTGGGAGTAGTGAAATTCTTTGGCATAAGATACATGGAGATTTTGTCTCCAGTGGGAGCTGATGTGAAGAAGGTGTTGGTGGGGTTCAATACGCAGGATGCAGAACTGGTAAGCACACCAAGGGCTGGATAGTTCAAGTTGAGCTTAGAACAGTGTTTGAAATCACATGAGGTCTGGTGTAGACCTAAATTTTCCCAAGCAGTGGGAGTTGTTAGAGAGTTTGCAGCCAATTCGGGGAAGGTGGATTCTCAGGTATCTGAGAGGGACCAGCAGTAGGGATTCATGCTATGCAGGGTCAGGGACTTCACTACATGGGTCTGTAGGTTCGGATGTGGCAGGTTACTTGGATGACAGGAGGTGCACCATAGGTTGTGTGGTGGTTGGTCTTCAGGGTTGAGCTTGAAGAGGGATACAAGCCAGGAAATGAATTAGACGGTGTACAGATACAGGTACAATGCAATTGTTTATCTCCAAGTGGGAGATTGTTATGTTGTGGAGCTAAAAGCTTCACTGATGCAAACATGGAGGAGAGTTGCAGAGGTTGCTGAGTTGTAGAACAAGTTGCAGGGCAACCGACGTCGGTCTGATCAACCAACGTCGATCATATTACAGTGCAGAAGCAACCGACATCGGTTATGAGTCAGTCGACATCGGTTAGGAAGGAGCTGACGTTGGCAACCTGTGTGTGCATGCGCGTGTATTTTTGGACTATCAACTTGCATGTTAGAGGCTAATTATAGTCTTGGAGTTGCGTGTCTAATTATTTTAATTAAGAAAGTCTAATTATTGTATGCATGAGATCTATATAATAGACTCATGGGCTGTATTGTAAAATTGTACAAGAGTGAGAGAGCAAAGATTAGCTCATTCAGAAGAGAGAGAGAGCAAGAGTGCTAGATAGCCAAGAGTGCTTGTAGAAGAGAGCAGGGATTAGCTTCTCCTAGTTCCAAAGGGGTACTGAGTGTGTATGATCAGATAGAGTTGCAAGTTGTGCAAGTTCTGGTAGAAGATCCACCGGGGTATTGGGTGAAGAATCATAAGGACTTGGTGAGGCAAGGACAAGGGTTCTTCATGGTGTAGAGACATCTACATGGTACGTAAGGTCTGTTGATGTGCAGGGTGTTGCAGGTTCAAGGGAGATCTACTTGGAGTACAGTTGTGTACTTGGTGTACTGGCAGCGTTGTTACTGACTGGTGGAGGTGAACAACAACTCTATGTTTGAGTTGATTGTTGTGACCGTGATGAGAGAGTGAAGTGTTGAAGGAGAATTACAGGTGAACCCTAGATGTGTGTGAGCTCTAGAGGTGTGGGAAGAAGAAGTGTGGCATCTTCTTTATTGTATTTTCTTCTGAATGATTATTAATACAATTGTGTATTGTCTCTCATATTTCTAGTTACTTATCATTCTGGTTAAATTTCATGTTTAGTTGCTAATACAAAGGTAATCAAGTGTGTCCTTAGTGGGCAGTAGGATCCTGACATCATTCATAAATCTTAGAGATGCACATCTGACTATTGATGATTGGAAACTATTGATGTCAAGAACAAATAGTGCATTACACCTAAGCATCAAGGAAGATTTTAACAATGCTAGTCATTTATTTGTAATAAATGATAATGTGAAAAATCATAATATAATGAAATTAAAACCATTAAAAGCACTGATTGCACTGAGCATTAAAACTAGAATAGTAAGTACCAATCCATCAGGAGGTCAGAATGATGAATTGGATGTGGAGTTATTAATAGCTAAGGATGTAAGGTTGATGTTAACCTCCAACATATGGATAGAAGCAGGACTTGTAAATGGATCTCTAAGATATATTTGAAGTATAGTATACATACCTGGAACTTCTCCACCAGAGCCACCTATATATGTTATGTTGGAATTTGACAGTTACTCTAGAATGCCATTTACAGATGCAACTCTGTATACAATTACAATTACATCAATACAAAGGGGACGGACACGACAACTGCCTTTAAGACTAGCTCGGGGATTATACATACATAAATCAAAAGGATTGACTCTTTCTAAAGAAACAATTGATATAAGGCATATAGAAAGACTAGGGTTAACATTTGTGGCCATCTCATGTGTAAAATCTATGTAAGGACTCATAATTTGGTGTCCATTTTCATACGAGAGATATGAGAAGTTGAAAATAGGAAAACAACTTTTCAAATTGAAATCTGAGGAAGAGAGACTCAAGTCCTTAGAAATACAATAGTGTTACATATTTAATATCATATATATTATACTTATTTTCACATTTCGATGTATATGAAATTATTTTATTTAATTATCATTAAATGTAATATATATTTCTTATTTAGATGAATATGAAATGATGCATTAATTGGTATTCATTGTTAAATGTGCATGCCATATCTGTGGGTGCTACTAGCATATACATCTAAAATACATTGAGAGATATCAATCTTAAGACGCCTATCTAACCTACATCATAATATAAGCACCTCAAGATTAATATCTCTCAATGTATTTTAGATCAATGTATTTAAGATATCTATACTAATAATAAAGATAAATTCATACTAGTAATATTATCAATCAAAAATAAAATTTTAAATTATATAATTAAATATATATATGAAAAATATTTTATATAATAATAATAATAATAATAATAATAATAATAATAATAATAATAATAATAATAATAATAATAATAATAATAATAATAATAATAATAATAATAATAAATTTTTAATTTTAATAATATTAATATACATATTTTAAATAAATTTATATAAAATATATTGAAAGAAATATTTATTTAAAATATATATTAACAATATTATCAATAATGACAGAACATAATATTTATTTAAGATATGTATTCTAATTTGAGAGTACTGTATTCTAATTTTTGCATTCTATTTTAGGGGTATTGCATGCAAATGTTTAAATTGCATGTTTTTTATTTTATTATTATCAACATTAATGGCAGACCTTCATGATACCAATACGGAAAAAAGATGATGACATAAGAGAAGAAGACATACCCAAAACAATTATTTAATTTCAATACAAAGATAAAAGAATTAACAGCAAGTGTGAATCAATTCTGTTTGTTTTGAAATATTTATAAAGTTGTGAATACCAAATATATTTGGTAAGCAAAAGTAATCAATGTCAAAATAAACGTATCTTTTTCTTTCAGATTTATATTATGTTATTTAGTAATTCCTTATTTATCTCCTTATTCTTCATTGTTATTTGTAAGTGATATATATATATATATATATATATATATAAAATAAGATTTTTATTTTTATTTTTTAAATTTTTAATTATTTTTAAAAATTGCTGTATAATTTTTAAGAATGTCAACTGATTGTGTCCCATCAAGAATTTGAATCCACTTGTTGACATGTTGACAGTTGATGCAGGATTTGCAGAACTTCGTATACCAAAGAAGAAAACGAATGATATTAAGATGAAAAGGAACATTTTAGATATTAAAATGTATATAAATTTTTGTTTAAGAATGTCAAGTGATAATTTGAGTCCACTTGTTGACATTTGATTGTAAGCTTTATTGTATTTAAAGAAGTGAATGAATAAATAGATTGACAACGATATGAAAAGGAACATTTTAGATATTAACATGTATATAAATTTTTGTCTTGGTTGTAACCGAACATAGCATACTTCATATATATAAAAAGACAGAAATATTTTGTTTTGTGTGTGTACCTTTGTTTTCTAAACATTGGTATTTTTTACAGCAGTGTTTTATTAAAAAACAAAATATATAATAAAATTAAGTATACACTTAAACACACTTTACAGAATGGTATCAAAGTTTCTTTTGTGTGGTTTTGGTGACGATTATTAGCAGTAACTTGTAGTCACAAATACCATTATTTGATGGAAATAAATATGATGTATAGAGTATTAAAATCATTTTTTATTCTAAAAAATTATGAGAATTTATTGAAAATAGTTTTTTTAAGCCTGTTGATCAGAATGCATATAATGTACTAACATAAGTTGAAAAGAACTTGATGTAATAACATAAGTTGAAAAGAACTTGTTGAAGGAGAATAAAAAGGAGGATGCCAATGATCTTTGATTCATACAAATGGCACTGGAAGACTATTTCCCATAAATAGCAACAGTTACATGATCCAAGCAAGCATGGGGGATTTTATGAAATACATACCAAAGCACCAATAAGGTAAAGCTAGTTAAGTTACAATTAATAAGAAGAGAATTTGAAAATCTACAAATGAAAGAATCCAAGTCTATACATTATTTCTTTACTTGTACTATGAGTTTAGTTAATCATATTAAATTTAATGGAGATACATTAGAGGATGAAAGAATAATAGAAAAGTTATTAAGAAGTCTTCCTACAAAATTTGATTATATTGTAGTAGCAATAGAAAAATCTAAATACTTAACAAAAATGGCTGTTGATATAAGTTCCTTGTAAATTTATAAATAAAGATTGAATAGAACAATTAGCTTTTTTCTTAAGCAAGCTTTTCAGTCTCACGTTACAGTCAGAGGTAGAGGGAGAGGAGCCAACAATAGAGGTGGGATAAACTTTGGAGAAGGAATAACTAGCAGTAACTATAAAGGAAGAAGGCACAACTATTCAGGGTCACACGGAAGATAAAGGAACATCAACACTTCGCATGGAAGCTCGTCAAATGTGCAGTGTTACTAATGTAAAAAAAATTGGATATTTTTCAAGTGAATGTAAACAAATGTTGTATGATATGGATCAAAATAATGCAAACTTGGTTAAAGAAAGAGAAATTGAAAATGAATAGAATGAAAATTTGTTTATTGTTTGAAATATAGCAAAAGAAATTAATAGTGAGGATTGGCACTTATATAGTGGTTTCAACGATCATATGAGTGGAAACAAATAAATATTTTTAAATATTGATGAAACTATAAAATCTGAAGTAAAAATAGGAAACAATAATAAATTATCAATCATAGGTAAATAATACATCTCTATTTGCACTATGCAGCTTTCGATAAGAAACAAATACATGTATACTATGTCCTTGGATTAAAACATAATATTATTAGTATTGGACAATTGGTTCAAATATGATATAGGGTTTAATTTGAAAATGGATAATGCATTATTTTTTATAAAAATGGTAGCATTAAAAAATTGAAACTTTTAAAATAACAAGGAATAGAATGTTCCTCTTAAAAATGTAAAATGAAATGTTAGTTGCATTTAGAACTATCACAATAAATCAATCTAGGTTGTTGAATTTTAGAATTGGTCACTTGAGTTTCAATGGATTGAATTTGTTGTATGAAAAATAGATGGTAAGAGGATTTCATTTGCTTGAATGACCTAATAAAATTTGTGAAGGTTGCATTTTGAGAAAGTAGCATAGAAATGTCTTTTCCTCTGGTAAATTATGGAGAGCAAGAGCTCCATTTGAATTGATTCATTCAAATCTGTGGGGTCCTATGCAAAACCTCTTTCTTAGAAAAATAAATAATTTAGAACGTTCATAGATGATTTTAATAGAAAGATGATTTTATTTATTAAATCATAAATCTGAAGCCCTTGGAATCTTCAAGCAATTCAAAAGCCTTGGTTGAAAAATAATGGACACTTTGTGAAGGTCCTTCAAAATGATAGGGGAAATACATCTGAAATTAACTTTTAATTTTTTTCAAAGAAAATAGAATTAAGAAAGAATTTACCACTAAATATACACCATAAAAAAATGGTGTTACAGAAAGGAAAAATAGAATCATTCAAGAAATGGCCAGGAGCATACTAAAGGCTAAAGGATTATCAAATGAATTCTAGACTGAATGTATAGCATGTGTTGTTTATTTAAAAAATATATGTCCCACAAAAAGTGTTCTTAATATGACTCATCTAAGAGATGGAATAAGAAAAATCCAAATGTTAAACATCTAGAAGTTTTTGGTTGTATAGCATATGCACGTGTTCTTGAACAAAGGAGGAAGAAATTAGATGATAGAGGAGAAAAATACATTTTTATTGGATATAGTGAGATATCAAAAGCTTATAGGCTATATAATCTAGTCATAAAAGTGATAATAATCAGTAGAGATGTCATCCATGATGAAGATACAATATGGGATTAAAATAATGATTCAACTTCAATACCCAATTGGAATCCTATTTCATCAGTAATAACACTGTAGATTTTTCAACAAACAACAATCATCTTGGAGCTCAAGGTGTACACCTTCATCTATTAATTCATCACCTATAAGGTTTTTATCGTAATTTATTGCTCAATATACTAATCCTAACATAGGAGAAAGGTCTACTCCATCATATTTACAACATCACTTATGTGATACTTCATGGAAAACAAGAAGCTTGGAGGGGATATATGAGGCATCTAGGTATGAAGAAGATAATAATGAATTTGTAAATTTTGATTTATTTTTTGATGATGATCCTATTTATTTTGAAGATGTTGTAAATGATATAGAATGATTTGAATCCATGGATGAAGAAATGAAAGAAATTGAGAAAAATAAAACTTGGGAGTTAGCAAGCCTTCCACCAGGAAAGGAAGCTACTACTATTAAGTGGGTTTATAAAACCAAGAACATTGCATAAGGAAAAATCAAAGTCACAAGGCAAGTTTGGTTATAAAAGGATATAAACAATAACATCAAATAGACTAAAATAAAACATTTTACCTTGTAGTAAGAATGGAAACTATGAGAATTATTTTAGAAATTATAAAATCTCAACATAAGTGGAAGATGCATTAGATGGATGTCAAATAAACCTTACTAAATGGAGTGTTATAAGAAGTGTATGCATATCAATATCCAAGTTATGAGATTTCATGTCACATGAAAAAAAGGTATATAATTTATAGAAAGCATTGTACAGGATCGAACAAGTACCTAGGGCATGGTACAATGACATCAATTCATACATGTTGAGTAATGGTATTAAAAAGACTAGTAGTGAACTGACACTATACATCAAAGCTAGTAATCAAGGTGAAATTTTATTTGTTTGCTGATATGTAGATGATATAATTTTTAGTGTGAATGAAAATATATCCATATAAGAGTTTAGATTAGAAATGAAGAAATAATTTGAAATGACAGATTTAGGATAACTAAAATACTTTCTTGGTATTAAGGTTAAATAAACATTAAATGACATTATTTTCATATCTCAATCCAAACAAAGAAAAGATATCTTGAAAAGGATTAAAATGTTGAATAGTAAAATTGCATGAACACCAGTAGCAATAGGTTCAAAGTTGAGTAAAGGTGATCATATTAGCAATGTGGATCCAACATTATAAAAGAGTTTGGTTGGAAGTTTAATATATTTAACAACAAGAAGATCATACATTATATATGCAGCTAGTGTAATCTCCAAGATCATGGAGACTCTAAAAGAAGTGCATTAGTAAGTAGGAAAATGAATAGTAAGATATATCATTGCCATAAAAGGCCATGGAATTTTATATACTACATCTAATAATTTTTTATTGGTTATGCACATAGTGACTGGGTAGACAATATTGATGATAGAAAGAGTACACCTAGTTATGTTTTTTAGATTGGGTCTAGAGCTATCTCATGGTCCTCTAAAAAACAACCTATTATATCACTCTCTACAACAAAAACCAAGTATATAACATCGAATTCAACATCTTGTCAAGATATTTAGATAAGAATAATCTCATTAGATTTAAATGAGATGTAGAAAGAAGAAACAATAATATTTTGTGATAATCTATCTTCTATAGCTCTATCAAAGAATCCAATTTTCCATGGACACAACAAACACATAGCCATAAGAATCAATTTATAATATAAATAGTTTAGAGTGGATAAATAAATTTATAGTTTTGAAACTCAAAGGAACAACTCACAAATATATTTTAAAAAACATTGTCAAAGGAATATTTTGAGTGACTAATAAGGATTTTGGGCATCATTGATCAGTCTAAAGTCAATATTAAGGGAGTGTGTTGAAGTTAATAAGATTGGCTTCTTTCAAAATCCACTCCTTCTACCTATATATTGTCATTAAATGTGATAAACTACCCCATCCATGTGCAAAACCTTATAGAAGCTTGTCAAATCATCTAGAATGTATACCAAATAAGCAATTGAATGATCTAGATGTTTTTGGACAAAGATATGAAAATGAACATTCTAGATATTAAAATGTATATAATTTTTTGCCTTGGGTTGTATCAAAACATAGTATCATAATAGAATGAGAAGATCGGAGTTGATATGAAAGAGAAGAGAATAGCAGGTGTGAAAGAGAAGAGTAGGGTTGTAGTATAAAAGAAGAATATAGAAAATATAAAGGATTACTAGAACTTGTATGTAACAACAAATCAACTAATTCTGATTATCATTATGTAAAATTTGTTTTTACACACTTTTATATATAAAAAGGCATAGAAAACTTTTTTTACATACATACATACATACATACATACATACATACATACATACATACATACATACATACATACATACATACACACACACACACACACACACACATACATACATATTTTAAACAAAGGTAATTTTTATAGCATATTTTTATTAAAAAAATAGAGTATATAGGAAAATTAAGTATACACTTAACACTCTAATAGGTTTATCTAGAGTTAAACCCATGAATTTGATCTAAACATGATAAAAATGTCAATGACCTCTTTACTATAGACTTTCCATATAATCCTCCACACACTTCAATTACACACACCCCACCACTAAATATTCAAATGATATTATAATTTTTTTTTCATAAAAGTTTTGAATGATTTTGTGAACCATTGGCAATTTTTTTAAAAACCGTCTCCATTTTTAACCACCTGGATTGTGGAAGATTAAAGTCTTTAATTGTGAATATTTTTTAATTGTTAATAAATTATGGGGATGCAAATATAAAATTGTAAATTTATTATAAATATGGTAAATAATTAAAACAAAAAATTATTGATAATTGTTTCATTGACCAGTGGTGAATCAATGTTAGTTGAGAGTTTTGTCCCAAATTCTATAGATATAAACACTGGAGTACAATCATACAATCTAATTTGCCTAACCATGATTTTATAGATTTTGTTTTGGATAAAAAATAAGTATAACCAAAATTTTAACATTATTATAACTCTACACCTAGACAATATTGAAGTAACCCTAGATTAGTCATTTTAAACATAGAATAGATGTCAACATTCACTTGTTTAATCTAGATAAAATTGATCCCAGTGATGGTAAGATCATCAACATAGATAAATAGAAACACTCCATCATCACTAACTAATTTAACATAGACAACAAATTCTACATAATTTATTTTTTAACTAGACACTAAAATATTTGTCAATTTTCATATACTAAGCTCGAAGATCTTTACTTAACTCCATACAAGGAATTCACTAATCTGCAAACCAAATGCTCTTTTCTAGGAATATGGAATCCCTATGGTTGTACCATGTACACTTCTTCTTGTAAGTCTCAATCAAAAAAGCAATATTGACATCTGTCTAATATACCTTCCAACCAAACTAAGTAACAATAGTAATAACCATTCTGAATATAAAGAAATACTATATAAGAAAATTTTTCTTCATAATCTACTCCTTCCTATGCATATCCCTTAGCAATACGATGAGATTTATAATTATATAAATAACCATCTGACTTACATTTTAATTTATAAATTGACTTACTTTTAAGCGAAACATTACTTTGTGGTAGATTAGACAAAATCAGAGTTTCACTTTTCGTTAATGCATCATACTCCACCTTCATGGGAGATTTCCATTCAGGATTTCCTTTACCATCTGCATAAGTATGTGATTCAAATATCTGTGAAACAATTGAATTGAGAAAAAATATATTTTTACAAATTTCCACTACTTATTTCCCAAATTTGGGGGATCTACCTTCCATTATGAGTGGTAGTTCATCTTCCTTCACATATTTAGGGTGTCATAAAAATACTTTGAACTTTTGTATTGATTAGTCTGATATGATTATGAATCACTATTAGATTCACTAAATCCTTCCATGGAGCTTGACTTCTTTGGTGTTTACCTTTTTAATTCTTGTCCCACTTTAGTTCTTGAGCTAGATTTATAATCATCACTAGCTATCCACAAATTACTAAGATTAGTGGGTTTAGCATTACTTGAAAAATATGGGATTTTATCATCTATTATGACATATTTATTTATAAACTTTATTTGTAGAGATATCTAGTAATCTATATACTTTGGGTTGTTTACTATAACCAACAAACATATAAATTTTACTTTTTGCATCTAAACCACTCTTTTTTTCTTTAGGGATTAGTACAAAAGTAGTATAACCAATAAGCAGAAATCACTTACATCAAGTGTTATACCTAACCATACTTCTTTAGGAGTGATGTTCTACACAACTTTACATGGACTTCTATTCAATATGGACACTTTATTATTGATAGCTTCTACCTAATAATGAAAAGGTATATTTTAAATTTGAACCATACAATGTGTCATCTACATGATAGTCATGCTTCTCCTTTCCACTACTAGGCCATTTCATTGTGGAGTGTAATGAGTTGTATACTATTTGTGTATACCTTCTTGTATGCATTATGCTTTGAATTGGTTTGATAAAAACCTGACTCCATTGTCAATTTTGAGAGTTTTAACATGTTTCCATGATTATTTTTCAACCAATGCTTTACATGGAAAAAAGTTAGCAAAGCATTATGATTTATTATCTAGGAAATACACCCATATTTTCCTAGAATAATCAGCAACAATCAACAAGAAATAAAGTGTTTCAAACATTGTACAAGATTTCATTGGACCATGTAAATCTATATGATTCCAAAAATACAATACATTTTCTACCCTCCATGTTTTACCGATAGGAACTGTATTTCTAATCTGATTAGCAAACTGATACTTGTGTAAATATTCTGTCTTAAATGGATGGAATTACATTCACTATTTTTGTCTTTCTCAAAAAAATCAAATACTCGTAACTAGTATGATCATATATTTCATTCCAAATTGTATTAGTATGCTTAACTAATGTTATTTCACGTTATTTTGTTATTTCAAGATCTATGAGTTTGTATAAACCTCTTTCCCTAATGCCCATATAAATTATTGTATCATTGATTGTAGTTACTATACACATATTTGTTTCAAACTTTACAACAAGATTTTTTTGGTTATCTCATTAATAGATAGTAGATTATTGCTCATATCAAGTACATGTATAAAATCAAAAAATGTATATATGAAAACATTAATAAAAGTGATATGAACTTCCCCACTACTTATAACAAAATGAGTTCACCCATTACCCAAGGAAACAGATTATTTACTAAGTTATTATCCTCAATGAAATTCACATACCAATCTTTGTGACACGTGTAGTGTCAAGTGATTCAAAGTAACAAATGTCTGACTTGATGGATTGGTCATGTGATGCTACAAAGGTAAAATCATTAGGTGTTTTCTCTTTAGATTTTTCTAAAATATGAGCATACCTAGGCTTATTTTATGTATTAGCAATATCTTCTTGTCGCTTACGATAGTATTTCTTGAAATGACCAAGTTGCTTACAATAAAAACATTTCTATTTGGACTTCTTAGAATCACATACATTGATTTTAGAGGTGTTTTTTTGCAAATTTCATATATTCCACTATTTTACCTTTCCCTTTGATCGTACCATGAAAACATTTCTTTTAGAAACTGATGTTGAAGAAATTAAATGTCTTTGCCTTCTTTCTTTCTTCATGAGAAGCGCTAACAACTTCTCAAAATCAAGATTCTATGTCTTTGTGATCATGTGAAGTGTCTCAAAAAAAATTCATATGCTGGCGGCAAGATCTACATTACTAGAACAATCAGGGCTTGCTCAACTACAAGATTCTCAACTACTTTTAATTGATCACAAATATCCTTAAGTTGTAATAAAAATTTAGAAACAAAACCACCTTCCTATATTTTAGTCAAAAACAACATTTTTTTAAAGTACAACACCTTATTAGCTTTAGAAACATGGTATTTAGTTTTAAGATGCTTCCATAAATCAAAAGCAATGGTGGCATTCTTAAGTTTGGTATTAATTCTTAGCTACTGAAAGTTTTAACAACACCAAACCTTCTCGATGATGTTTATCATAATCATTAGGTTTATTATCTGGTCTAGTTTCTTTAGCAAGTACAATTTGATCAAGATTTTGATACTTATAAATGATAAATATATTATAACTCTATAAACTAAAATTTTTCCTTGCTATTTTTTTATAATATAAAAATAATAAATATTATAAACTAATCATTTTGATCTATTTTTTATTAAAATAATTAATTTGTAAAAAATATAAATAAATTTTAAAAAAATACTTTTACATATAAATTGTACACTAAAATTGGATAATACTAAGTTCAAACACTTTGCTGTTTATAAGAAATTTAATTAACCATTTTTTATAAAATTACCCTGAAAAAGAAAACAATTAAATTTCAAAAGTTACAATCTTTTTGATATTACTTTTGCATACGGTGTGGTTAACCTAACCGGACAATGTGGAAACTTTCTCAAGGTTATGTTAGTAAGTTTTATGGGCAGCTATAGGTACATATATATTTAACTATTTCTAAAGTATCATTGAATAATAACAACAACAACAACTACTGTCTTGATTTTTTTATTAAATTTGACCAGTCAATGAAATTTATCCTATACATTTTTCACCAATGATGTCCTCTTTCACCAAAGCGCTTCATTCATCAAGAGAACAACAATAATACCAGATGATATTCGTATGAAGATCAGTCTCCTTACAATGGATCTCTCTCTTGTTCCAGGCAAGATCATGGCTCACAACTTCAACCAAAATGCGCTAGACTACAGATAAACCTTAGAATGGTGTCTTAACAGAATGCAATAGCATAATGGCACCTTATAATGGATCTTAGTAGAATGCAACATTAGAATGGTGCCTTATATTAGTAGAATGCAACATTAGAATGCAAGATTAATTTCTTTAGGGTGCATGATTCATGCCACGCTTCCCCACTTTTACCAAAATCACTCTTTCCTTACAACTTCCTTTTCTAGGCTCCATAAACAATTTCTCTGAAACCATAAAGTTATTACGTTAAGCCATAAGCCATGAAACTACAATAGAAAGGAGCCATATAAATAGCTCAGAGACATACATAAGCTTAACTTAGATTTATAGTAGAATAGTTAACGAACCAATCATTTCTCATAGCTATTAGGTTAACTTAGATTTATAATAAACTTAAAAAACAAATTTATTTAGCTTATTAATCTAACATGAATTATAGAATGTATTACCCCACACACACACACATATAAAGCTCATGTTTTCTTTGATATTATTTATTTATCTTTGGTTTTCAATATTTATAAAGAATATGATAATTTCACACAACATTTTTGAAATTCTTGTTTATATTTAGTTTCTTTTATTTTTATAACAACTAGTAAGATACATCTTTTAATTAATTGGTATTTTCATTGATAATACTAGTATTCATATTTTAGATAAATTTATATTAAAAACATGAAAACATATTTATTTAAAATAAATATATACTACTAATAATATCAAATAAAAATAGAACCTTAAATTATACAATTATATATATATATATATATATATATATATATATATATATATATATATATATATATATATAATTATAATGAAATATATTTAATAAATATTTATATAAAATTTATTAAAATATATACATCTTTATTATAAAATTGTTGTTAATGTTAACTTTTCAATCCTTTTATCTTTAGTATTCTTAAAATTAATTTATATTTTAACATTAAAAATTATATATAAAATAATAAATACATCTATTTATGTAAACTCACAATTTAAACTATTATTTTAATAAAAGTTTATATTCAAAACTAAATTATCAAACTACATACTCTTTAATTCTAGACACACATTACATTGATGTTAAAATAAATCTACATTTTATATATAGAACAAATTAAATAAATAATGTAAGACATACAATCTTTTAATTGGATATTATATTAATTTTTTTTTCTATTATAATAATTTTATTTAATATGTAATTTTTTCAGCTAAAAAAATGAATTGAAAATTTAGACACAAGATAAAATTAATAAATATTATAAAAATAAATTATAATAAAAATTAATATTCTTCAAAATAATTCATATTAATTTTAAAATTCAATTATTTGAATTAATTAATTTACTTATAAATTATTAAATCTAAACATATATTTTATTTTAATATTTATTAAAACACACAAATCTTTAATAGAATTGTGGTTAATATTAACTTTTCCATCCTTTTATCTTGCCTTCTTCAAATTTATTTATATTTTAAAATAAAGAATTATAAATAAAATAGTAAATCCTTATATTTTTGTAAACTCCAATTTGAACTTTTATTTTAATAAATTTTTATATTCAACATTAAATTATAAACTATATACTCTTCAATTCGAGACATATTACATTTATTTTAAAATAAATTTACACTTTATATACAAAATAATTTTGATAGATAATTTATGATATACAAATTTTTAATTAAATATTTTTTAAAAAATTAATTAATTTTTTCTTTATTTATTTTTATTTATTTTTTATTAATTAGTATGTAAATTGTTCACATTAAAGAGAATGAATTGAAAATTTAAAAGCAAGATAAAATTAATGAAAATATAAAATTTAATTTTATTAAAAATTAATATTCTTCAAAATAATTCATTAATATTAATATTAAATTAATTTATTTTTAAATTATTATTTTAAAACATAATATTGAAAAACGTTAAAAATATTTTTAAATAAAGATTGCTTTTAAGATAAATAACTCATACATATTAAGTTTACATTATAGTCATATAGAGAAGTTCAAATAAATATGATGAAGATGGTTACAATTAATTTAATTTTGGTTGGAGTATTTTGGCTTACATTATTGTTTTTAAAGGTAGTGGTTGCTTTTCAGCAATTCATTGTTCAAATCGCTGTCTTGTCATATTTTATGTGTGAAGTCATGTTAAGTAAAAATATATGATATTTATGATAGAAGGGATTGGAAGCAAATGAGATGGTGTGTTCTTTCATATAATGTGACAATGAGGTGTGCACATAGGAGATGTTCTGTTTGACAATGAGTTTGAATATTAGTGAAGTAGTAGGGAAGAGAAAAGTCATACAAGTTTTTTACAAAAATGATGAAAGATTTAAAGGTAATTTGGGTGGTAATGGTAAGAAATAATGGCATGGGACAAATAAACCTAAGTAAATACATGTTACATTTGTCAATTTGTAAATTTCATTGAACTATTTTAATTAACCAATACATGATTGAAATATATGTTATCTAAATCAAAACATATGTTAAATATCCAATAACTAATTTAAATGAATTAAAAAGTAATAAAACAAAATTTTTAATTGCTTTAACTATATAAAATTAAATTAAATGATTCTAATACTAATTAGACTAAAAATGAAAAGACTTCCTCAAATAAAAACACCTCCCATATAATTTAATAAACTAATACAAGATGATATCTATGCGGAGATGTCTTATCATAGATTTTGTAGGCAAGTATATATGTTGTGATAATATTATTTTTTATGAATATACACAAAGCTGTTAAAAGAAACAACCTTTTTCTATACATATATATATATATATATATATATATATATATATATATGGAATTCATAGGGATTTCCTTTCATCCCACCTTCATCTTAAAAGCTAGCAATTTTCTAAAAGTATCTGGAGTAAATTTGGCAGTAGCAGGTTGGACGGCATTGGATTCTTCTTCCTTCATTAGTAGAGGTTATTAGTGAAACATCTGTCCTTAGAATCTTGAGGTTATTAATGAAACATATCTTTTTAGGTGTTTCAAAAATCTACATGTGCCCAAAATTCTGCAAACCATCTCCTGCTAATGTAAAGCTCTTCTAGCTTTAGTTTTAAGTTAATTAAGCTCTTCTTGCTTGGTAATTATTTTCTATTCAACGATCTTAAAGTGATTTTATTCACGAGGATGTTTTGCAAGTGATTTCACTGAAGAGGATGTGTAACTTGAATAGTTATTTTTTATAAATCTTTTCTTTCTTAGCAGTTATTTTCTATTCAATGGTTTCAAATTAATTTCACTCAAGAAGAGGATGTGAGGACTATTTTTTGATAAAGCTGTTCTTCTTTGGCTATTATTTTCTATTCAATGGTCTCAAACTGATTTCATTTAACGAGGTGTGAAGACCAATTTTAAATAAAGTTCTTCTTACTTCGCAATTATTTTCTCTCAAACTGATTTCACGTAACAGGGTGTGAGGACCATTTTTTAAAAGCCTTGCTTGTGATGGGTGAAATAAAAGCAAATGACTATATACATGCCACTATTCATTCAAAGCCGTTGTCACATATACAAATATTTACTCATCATAACTCAGACTCATACAGCTCTAGAGGTAACACCATTATAGACAAATTTTACTCATCCTAGTTTAGACACATACACCTCTAAAGGGAACACCATTATACACAAATTTATTTTGCTCCAGAGGATAAAATGCAAGTAATTGAATGTTTTATTCTAGACAAATTAATCTATAGTATAAGATATCGATGTTTTAAAATTTGATAAATAGTTGAAGTTTTTCGAGTCTTCAATTTTATTAGAGATGGCTTATGTGGGATCAAAATTATATTCAGCTTCAAAGGTAGCTGTGGAGATGAAAAGTGTCATCTGTATTTCCATTAGTTTAGGGGTATTTGGTCAAATTGTATTTTTCCTTCAGTGTAAGCTTTGATTGTATGATGATATGAGAGTAAAAATATATATTAAAATAATTACATTTTTTAAGTTAGCTATTTACTTCTTGATTTTAAGTTAAGAATTAAAATTAAACATGATTCTCATTTTATCATTTATATTATGATAGGTTTTATTAATAATCAAATATATTCACCAATTAAATTAACAATTATTCATAAAATTAAACATGATTCTCGTTTTATCATTTATATCAAGGTAGGTTTTATTAGTAATCAAATATATTTAACCATTAAATTAACAACCATTCATATAATTAATTAATAATCAAATATGTTATACATTAAAGTTGTATAATGGCTTCTCTCAGCCTGTTCCCGTTTCTGTCTAATTCAAATGACAAAAACCCTAAAAGTTTTCCCTCGCTGTCTGGTTCTCCTTTTCCATTTGGTTTGGGTAGTGCTAAGACTGATGCCAATGGTTTAGAGGAAGGAGCTCACACACTTTCTTCTGATGCTGAACCTATTTTCCAATCGGCGTCCTTGATGTTGGCTTTCTTCCAGTGTTGTCCAAGCCTGCAGGGTCCTCTAAGGCAGCAACAGGGGTTTCTCCTAAGGTAACTATGTTGATTTTTGTAGCTCGAAAGGTGGAATGTGGAATTGTTTTAAAGCAACTCAAGATTAGATATGCTTTAAAACAATTCGAGTTGTATTTTCAGCAATAGTAGTTTCTATTTCTGAGTTTGTAAGGATGAGATAAACCTAGTGTGATTTTATGTGTAAAAATAGAAAAGCCAAAGAAAGCAAGGAAAGCTTCTTTTTCTTGCATGCTAAGGAAAGCTTCTTTTTCTTGCAAGCTAAGTAAAGAAGCTAGGCTCTCTATAAAAGTAAGATTGCTATAGCAAACTCAAATATTGTGTTTTTATGAAAGAGAAGTTTGTTGTTAGGCTGATTAGAAGATCCAACATTTGTAGGTTTTTCCCCGTATTGGGGTTTCCTGGGTATATCTGTGTTATTGTCTTTTTGTATTGGCTTATTGTTATTTTTGCTTCCGCTGTTATTAGTTGTTAATTAACCCAGTTGTATTAATCATTATAAATCAGATTTATGTCTGTGAATTAATTGTGGAATTAATATGTTGCTGGGTTATAGAAATTAACATGGTATCAGAGCTCTAAACTCTGAATACGAAGCCAAGATTTGTAACGCAGATTACATAAAAAAAAATCCTCAATTCTTTTGTGGCTATGGCAACCAGCATTCGATACGAGGACATGCTCGAGGGTGTGTCTAACTTCATGCAGTGGAAGGTTTGGATTACATCTGTTCTCAAGGAGAATAGGCTGTGGATCTATGCTAGCACAGAAGTGACTCCACCAACAAATGATCCTATTGCCTTAGATTCACATGAAGTTAGAGAGGCCAAGGCTCAGAGGATTATCCTAGATGGAGTAAGAGATCATTTAATTCCTCATTTATCGAGGAAAGATACCGCTAAGGAGATGCGGGATTTGCTCACAAAACTTTATCAGAGCGACTATCAGAGTCGTAAGATGATGCTTAAGGACAAATTTCATAATACCAAGATGTCCAAAGGCGAGAGTGTGACCTCTTACTTGTCTAAGCTGACACAGGTTAGGGATGAGCTTGGTGTTGTTGGAGAGATGATTATAGAAGATGAGTTGGTGCGTATAGCCTTGAATGGTTTTTCAAATCAATGGGAAGTGTTTGTCAAGTGTGTTGTTGGCAGAGATCGGCTACCTGATTGGGAAAGACTTTGGAATGATTTTGTTCAGGAGGAGATCCGTGAAGATGCTCATCAGGGAGATCAGACAAAGAAGGGTCAAGATGAAGAAAATATTGCTCTTGCAAGCAAGGGTAAGAAGAAGTCCAATAAAGAGCAATCGAAAGGTTCTTCTTCCAAGAGTGGGAAGAAGAAAGAGCTGAGCAAGATTAAATGTTTTTGCTACCATCAGATGGGTCACTATGCTAGTCAATTACCGAATAAGAAAAATAAGGACAAGCAAAAGAAGCAATTTGTTGCTACAACAAAAGTGGATGATTTTGCATCAAAATTTGAGAATGAGTTTTCACTCATTGCCTGTCTCTCAAGATCAATTGCCAACAGAGTATGGTATATTGATAGTGGGGCTTCTCACCACATGACGGGAGTCAAAGAATGTTTCACCAAGTTGGAGGAGAAGAAGATGGATTTATATATTGAGCTCAGAGATAATGCCAAGTACCATGCAATTGGTATTGACACCATCAAGTTTCAGAGGGAGTCTGGCAAACCTTTGTTGCTGGAGGATGCGTTGTATGTCCCTGGGATGACAAAGAATTTAATCTCAGTCTCTACCTTGGAAGACAAGGGTTACATCATGACCTTTGAGGGGGAAAAAGTCTATATTCTTCCTAAAGATTCCAAGATTGCAAAAGTGATTGGTGTCAGGCATGACAGCTTGTTTCGGTTCCAGTTTGAGCCAACACATGCATTGGTTAGTAGCTGTAAAGGGATAGGAGAATTGTGGCACAGGAGGATGGCTCACCTTCACCATGGAGCACTTAATATTCTTAAGGAAATAGTGATGGGGATGCCTGAGATGAAGACAAAATAGCATGAGGTGTGCAAGGGTTGTGCTCTTCAGAAATATGCTAAAACCAATTTTCCAAGCAGTGACACTAGATCCAAAGGGATTTTGGATCTTGTACACTCAGATGTGTGTGGACCTATGTCAACAACATCCTTGAATAGATATGATTATTATGTTACCTTCATTGATGATTTCTCTAGGAAGACGTGGATATATTTCATGAAGAATAAAGATGAGGTCTTCAATAGGTTCAAATAGTTTAAGGCTCTCGTGGAGAACCAAACTGGAAAGAAGATCAAGATACTAAGTTCTGATAATGGAGGTGAGTATACCTTGAATGCCTTCAAAGATTTTTGTGCTCAGGAAGGTATCAAGAAAGAGTTGATAGTTTCGTATAACCCTCAACAGAATGGGGTTCCTGAATGAAAGAATGGAGCTATCATTGGAGTAGCCAAGGCCATGGTTCATGATCAGGATCTGCCTTGGTTCTTATGGGTATAAGTTTGCAACACAGCTATGTATTTGTAGAATAGGAGCCCTCACAAAGTGTTGGGCAAATTGACTCCAAAAGAGGCGTTCACTAGTAAGAAACCAGATTTGGGGCACATTCACATCTTTGGATGTTTTGTGTATTGTCACATTCCTAATGAGAAGAGAACCAAGTTGGAACCTACTGCAGAGAAGGGTATCCTTGTTGGGTATAGTGAAACTTCTAAGGCTTATTGGGTTTACATTACTACTCTCAGGAAAATAGTGGTTTTCAGAGATGTGAAGTTTGATGAAGAGAGGGCTCTTTAGAAGTCAAGTAACTTGATGAATGAGGAGGAACAATCATCCATAGTTGAGGTAGAACAAATTATTCAAACTTTAGTCACACAAGTTAGAGAGCAGAACAAGTAGGATGATCAGATAGAGGAACAAATAATTCCTCAGCCTCAGATTCCTATTAGTGAGAAGAGGAGAAACAGAGCAGCTGAGCAAACATTAAGAGAGGCTCAAGAATATGTAGGTGATCCTCAAGACTCAGTCAGACAAAGAAGGGCTCCCAGACGTTATTCAAATTATGTGGCACTTATGAGTGAATTAATTGAAGTAGTGCCTTCCAGCTTTCAGGAGGCATCCAAGCACCAAGTATGGAGAGATGCCATGGTGGAAGAGTATTCTTCCATCATGAAGAATAGTGTGGGGGAGGTAGTACCAAGACTAGAAGATAAGTCTGTGGTGGGCTTGAGATGGCTATATAAGATTAAGCATGCTGCAGATGGTAGTGTGGAAAATTTCAAAGCTCGATTTGTGGCTAAGGGGTTTTCATAGAAGGAAGGAGTCGACTATGATGAGACTTTCACTCCAGTAGCCAGGTACTCATTCATAAGAGCTATCATTTCTATAGCAGCACAGATGGGTTGGAGGATTGATCAGATGGATGTAAAGATGACCTTCCTCAATAGGGTGATTGAGGAAGAGATTTACATGGAGCAACTAGAAGGGTTTGAAGCACACGAGAGGGATTTTCATGTATGCAGGTTGAAAAGAGCACTGTATGGACTCAAGCAGGCTCCTAGGGTGTGGTATTCACTTATTGATAGTTACTTGTAGAGTGTGGGCTTCATCAAGAGTGAGGCAGATTTAAACTTGTACTATGTTTAGGTGAAGGGTAAACTTCTCATATTATTGTTATATGTAGATGACCTATTTCTCACAGGGTCAGAGGAGCTCATAGCACACTGCAAGTGGGATCTTGTAGGAGAGTTTGAGATGAAGGACTTGAGGTTGATGCACTACTTTCTGGGATTGGAGTTGTGACAGAAAGAGGGATAAATATTCCTTGGACAAGGGAAGTACTTAATTGATATCTTGAAGCGATTCGAGATGGAAAACTATAAGCCTATGTCAACGCCACTTGTGACCAATTGGAAGAAAATTGATGCTTTTAGATCAGAGGCAGTGGACCCTAATTTATATAGATAGTTGATAGGCTATCTTATGTATCTGGTCAACACCAGGCCAGACATTTGTTTTGTAGTGAACTCACTCAGTCAGTTTATGGTGGAACTTAAACATGTTCACTGGATAGCTGCAAAGAATGTTTTGAGATATCTTGAAGGCATAGTTGATTATGGGCTGAAGTATGTTTATTATGATGGAGTGAAGCTCAAGGGGTTTACTGATGTAGACTGGGCAGGTAGTACAACTGATCAAAAGAGCACTTCAGGGTGTAGTTTCAGGTTGGGATCAGGAGTAGTTCTTGGTACAGTAGGAAACAGAAGCCAGTTGCACTGAGTTCTGTAGAGGCTGAGTATATGGCAGCCAGTATGGCTACATGTGAGGCTATCTAGCTTCAAAAACTTCTAGCTGGGCTCTTTAATTAGGAGATGGATCCTACAGTCGTTTATTGTGATAATCAGAGTTGTATCAAACTCTGAGAATCCAGTGTTTCATGACAAGTCAAAGCACATTGAGATCAAGTATCACTTCATTAGAGATTGTGTGGAGAAGGGGATAGTGAAGCTTAATTACATTCCTACAGATGAACAAATTGCAAATATCTTGATGAAGGCCTTGATGAAGATCAAGTTTGAATTCTTCAAGGACAAGTTGGGTGTGGTGCAGAACACCTTCCTCGCTAAGAGGGAGTGTTGATTTTTATAGCTTGAAAGGTGGAATATGTGTTATTGTTGTTACCTTTTTATGGTTATTTTCCTGCTCACAAATTCAAAATAAGTATATTCAAATTATTTATTATTTATTTTATAACATATAAATTTTATTTGTATTAAGTTTATTGTAAAATTGATTAATTTATTTTATTAGTCAATAAGTTTGAGGCCTTATTCCATCCTTTAGTAAATTTGAGGAATTACATTATTGATCTCATATTCATTCATATTCATATACATAATTAATTCAAGGAGATTTGGCTGGAGAATTTGTAAAAAACTTGATCCGCTAGAGTTTTATGTCAAGACCTTGCTTTGTTTTGATTTCTTATTTTCTTTGTCTATCACATTGTGTTTAGGAGAGTTTCAAGGCTAATCACACATTTGTTATATGTGGCTCATCACTCTTAGGTTGGATTTTTGATATATAATTTCTTCCACCCATTATATTTCAATTATTATTGTAGATAGTAGAAAGGATGATGCATAAGTGAGCCAAGAAATTTGTTCTGAAAGTTTATGATGAGGTATAACTTCTGAATCTCCCTTTTAAAATGATGTTTGATTAAAAATTGATGATGTTGATAATGTTTGTAAGTGTTATGAAAATTATTGTGTTATAGCTTATTATGTATGCCACATCCCCTCTAAGGAGTCCCTCAATTTGGTTTCAACTCTAGTGAGAACCTCAGGTGTTCATGTCACATGCATTTGAAACCTTAAAAAATGTTTCTTTTGCTTATCCTTTAAGGATCTATCCCAAGTCCAAGTTCTTCATTCTAAGTCAAGATATTGGTTCTTGAGGAACACTCATGATTTTATCCCCATGGACCTATACATTCAAAATTTATGACTAAGCATCCCTTCGTGTGTTAGTCTAGATTGAGCTACTCAACCTCCCACTTCCTCTTTGGGCCTTTCTCAATGAAATAATTAAAACCATAGGGCATGCTTTGTGTCATGAAAAAAACAAGTTTCATTCTACAGACTCCAACAAGTGTGTTTACATCGAGGTTGACTTGATTAAGTATTTGAAATAATCCATCGATATTCAAATTGGCCGAAAATGTTAGGTGCAAAAATTCATATAATTCAATTTTCAAAACACTTGTTTCCATTTCCAATCCCCTAACCATTGGATTAAGGTTTGTCCCCTCGTGGGGTGGTCAAAACCCTTTTTTGAAAAAACAACATTTGATAAGCCCAAGGTGGAGGAGAACAAGAAAAACTACATGACGATGATTAATAAAATTTCAATTGGTAACAAAAGGTCCCAACATGTCATTATCCCTTGTGTGACAAAACTATCTTCTAAGGGGCCTACAGACAATCCTCTTAGTTTTATAATGACATCTTAAATTTGAGTTGCATAAGTTCTTCAACCACACATGAGTTCATCTCATGTCGGGGCATCCTCTACAAGCAGTCCTACCTCTATAAATTTTCATAACCCACCTTGTGGTGATGATGAGTATACCTAAGAGGATAATGGGGCTACATTTCTCTCCATTTTGATTGAGGATTTCAGGTTACCAAACCTAAAAACTATTTTGGGAAATAATTTTTTGGCTTTTGAAGATATTGAAGATGGTCAGGGCGAACTCCTCATGGATGATACTCCCCAATGAATGTTTTATCTTAGAATTTTTGAGGTCTCACAAAGTCTTCTTGTAAATGCTCTATGAAAACTACTTGGATTGGTATTTTGGAGCTCTAGATTTTGTTTACCTATAATAAGTTAATGTTTTAGGGTTTACTATAAAAGCTTCTCTAAAATGCATTTGATTTGACACATCTCACTTATCCATTTTACATGAGGAGGGTCATGGTTGCACTAGTATTTTGGTTTCTCAAACCAAATCCCCCCTTAATTATTGCCTCAATGGGAGATTCATCACATCAGGATATTTGGCTTATCTTTAATATTAATGGTCATTCATTAGGGTTACTTAATATTTACACCCCAAATGATAGTCCTAACATAATGATTTTATAGAAATATTTGGATAATAGCCTACCCATCATCACTTGGCTCACATGTAGAGACTTTAATATGATTGAAAGACCTAAAGACAATGTTGGTGTGCTCTTGATGCAATGGTGAATGGGAGAACATGAGGCATGGTTTTATTTTAAAAATTTATGGGGTCTTGTGGGTCCTCTCCTTTGAAATAATCATTAGTCACCACTCCTTGGTTTACACGATCCAACTATCATGCCAACAAAGATAGGTTCCTCAAGAGACTGGACCATTTTATGATTTTAGAGAAATTGCCTTCTATTTTATTGTTTTAAATGAATATCCTATCTTCACACATTCTAAATATGTTCTTATAGACCATAGTCCCATCACTTGCAAAGTGGAGTGATAATGAATTCAAAGTTCCATATAATCAATTTTTCATGAACAACTCCCCCTTCTGCAATGAGGGTATAATCCATCTCATTGCTAGATTTTAGAATCTTGCATCATATCTGCCTTACATTTCTAATTAGATGAGGTGGTGGAATGAGGCAATCATTTGCACCACCACCTTTCTCCATCATTATGGTAAACAAATGGTGTGAGTTTGGAAACAAGTAAATGGCATTATGCTCAAATAATTATTGAGAATATATTCTCTCTTTGAGCTCAATCTATTTTAATTACAGTTTTAGACCATGGAAATCTCTCTTAAACACCAAATTGAAATTGTAGATATCCATGCAGCTAGAGGGGTACAAATTCACATTTGCCTCCATTAGCTCAAAATTGGGGATAAGGCCTCCAAATATGTCTTTAAGTATAGCAGAGCCAAGCAAGCTCGAGACTAGATGATCAAAAGAATCAAGTCATTCCAACTAATACATAATAATCTCTCTAACATCTCCACTAATTTTGTAGACCACTATAAACTAGTATTCCAAGCCCAAGAGGAAACACTGGAGACAACTCAAGCTTTGAAATAATGTTTAAATGTTATTCCTCATAGGATTAGTCTTGATAACCAAAAATCATGTGATGCTCTTTTATCTCATGATGAGCTCTTTCATGCTATAAAATACATTAGTAATGATAAATCACTAGGCATTGATGGGTTCTCTTGTGAATTTTATGAAGCTATTTTGGATTTTTTTGGGCCTGATTTAATACAAATTTATAAATAATATTTACATGAAAAACTATTTGGGATCTCTTATTGATAAAGGAAACATCAAATTTATTCCCATTGCTAGTGAGCTTGATCTTATCACTAGTTTGTGCCCCATAACCCTCCTCAATGTGTCCTATAAAATCCTTGATAAAGCTCTTAATAACCACCTTTGGCTCATTCCACTTGCCATTGTCAAACTAGAGAAAATGATCCTTATCAAAAATATATATATCTTAGACAATACTATTGTTTCTTAGGAAGGGAGGGAGTGGGTGAGATTACTTTGTTAGTGAACCATCTTTATCAAGTTATATTTAAAAAAAACTTATAATAGGACCGAGTGGTATTTTATTCTTGCTATGATTCAAGCTCCTAGCTTCAGTGAATTCTTTAGTTTGGCTATCCAGACTCTTTGTTTAGATGCCTCGACTTCTCTCACTATCTAGGTTTCAGGTCCGATAGTTTTGGCCTCTTCTACTCTATATGGAAAGGTTGTCTTATTATGCTAGCCTTATATGTTTTATTTATTGAGGATCTGGATATAATTCAGCTTGTAGATTTGAGTAAGGTCTCATTAAGGGCATCGTTCTTCCTAACAGATCTTCTCAACTCATCAATGGCCATTTTGTTGATGATAATTTTGTTACTCTTAAAGATCACAAAAAATATGGTAATGAGGATTTACATTGCCATTACATTTTTTACAAATATTCGAGTTTAATCTTGTAGTTGAATAAAATCCAATGCTTCAAACAAAGTATGATGCCCATGCTAGAGTTATTACACAATTATAAGTGGAAGTGGATTCATTGAGAGATGCAATTCAAAATAATTTTCATTCTCTTTGTCATCAATAGTTCCTCTGCTAAACTTTTTCAATATGTGATGAACAAAGTGGAGAAAGAGGATGAGTATTAGTTCCCCAAACCCCTAATTAGCAGGGAAATTCTAAGTGTGTACTAATATTTTGTCTTATATTCATGTTCAATACTCCTCCTATTGTGCCCCCTCTAAAGCATCCTTTGAAAAATTGGAAAATGTTCTCAGACATATTCTCTAGTCTAATATCAAACAAAATTGATGGTTCCATAGAGCTATTTGGGATATTTGTAGTCTTCCTTGTGATAAGGGAGGTATGGAGATTATTGATATTTAAAGTCAAAGCATTTTAATCTATGCTAAGTGGGTTTTTATAGCTTTTGAAGGATGTTTTGAATATCCTTATGGTAAGTCTAGTTGGAAAAACATTAGTTTTCACGTAATGCTAATCACACTTGTCCCAATTAAAATGGAGGTATCTTTCATTGCTGAAAGTATTTCAAAAGATTTTGAATCTATCAAACAGTATTTAAAATGGGTTGGAAATGGATTTCATAGTGGTATTTTGTTTAATCAAAATAACTTCTAGTGGTCTCTTATTATGATAAATACTAGTCTTCTTCTAGTCAATTTGCCTGGTATAAAAGACTCTTCAAGAAAGGAATTCAAACTATGAAGGATTTGGTATCATCTCATGATTGTATTCCTTGGCCTATGTTAAAATATGAAATCATTTCAAATAATTTAGACTTACCTGTCATTCTTTGTATTTAATAATTAATGCGAGATGATATGATTCACAAATTGGGTCTACGATTTCCATGTACTTAGTGGAAAGATTGTAGATGGAATTATAAGGAAATACTCTACAAGAATCATGTATCAAGTCATGATATCATTCTCTCTAAATATAGGTAAGCTCAATATGCATTGAAATTAAGCTTCACCTAGGAATTGGCTTGCCTGAGTCAATAAAATATGGATTGTTAATCTTGAACCTAAGATTTCTCATTTTGTCTACTATTAGGCTTATCAAGGCCTTCCTCTTAGACAATGTCTTTCTCATCTTGGAATTGTTCAACCTAAGTGTCTAGCCTATTTTATATTAGAGTCCTTTAATAATATCTTTTGGACATGTCCTAAATCTTAACCTACTTGGCAATGGATATGTAGTCCCTTTCAGCCCTTCTACCCTAAGCCTTTCTCATGGTATTTAGCCCTCTTTAGGGATTTTGAAATTTGGTTGGAATATATAGTTTTTTATGGATATTTTTTAATGGTATATAATTTTTTCAATTATGGAAAGTTATAAACTATGATTCATTTAATAATGAATAAAATTCTTGTCATTTTACATTTAATGACAAGATGTTTGTGACAAATTTTGATTTTGTGCAGATTAAATCCCAAGATGAAAATGTGGTCATGAAATATAGGAATTGAAAAGAATAAAATGAACATTAATGGAGTGTTCCCTATGATATAGGCCATGTCCCTCCATATTGGCCACCATAAGGCTCTCCACCACCAATGCTCAGATGCTGGTAGAGTTGCTCACACATTCATAGTTGTTTCTCAACCCCTCCCCCTCAAAAGGGTGGTTGGATTCCATCACCTCCTTGAGGGGAATCTATCACTAATTAGTATTGATTGCTTTTTTTTGTAATTGGTCCCACCCTACTAGTAGTGTGGTCTAACCTCGTCATGAGTGGGGTATTATTATTATTTATATGGATCCTTCAAACCCCATGGATGGATGGGTGGATTTTGAGAATACCTCAATTGAGCATTCCTCTTAGAGTTATAAACCACTTAAGGATAATCCTCTACCTCCTCCTTTTGGTGTAGAGGCATGTGCTTAATGTCTTGTTGTTTCTTATGTATTTGTTTGGTTGTTGTTTGACTTGTCATGATTTGATGATGTTTCTTTATTTCAAGTTGGATTTGTTCCTCTAGTAGGGAGTGTGAACCATGAATTAAAACTAATTTATTATTTTGTAACATCATACACTTTATTTTTGTAATAATAGTTTTATCGAATCATTCAAATAGAAAACATTCAATGCAAGATATGAGATATGAAGTAGATAGTTTTGTTTTATAATTTTTTGATCGTATAAAATTTAAGAATGTCAAGTGATTGTGTCACATCAATAATTTGGATCCACCAGGTGATATTTGACTATAGACTTGCCCAAAATCAAATTTATTATTTCAAGGTTTTCAACCATTTTCTTTAGAACTACGTTATGCTCTATTTTGAATATAATTTTCAAAAATTAAATATGTATAAATTATTACCAAATCTAAAATATTAAGTGCTATGTATACACTATAATATCCAAAAACAAATATTATAATATATATAACTTTCAATATTTGGTGATATAAGTTAAATTTAATAGCATTTAATTTGACAAGCTATTTATATTTTATATTTTAAGTGTGGCCACTTTCGATATGATTTCAATATCATGCCAAAGGAAACTAATTTCACTATAGACATGACATAGCTACTAGTTTTAATGTTATGGTGTGATTGTTTTGTTTTCATTTGTGTATTATACAACCCATATTTTTTTGTCAAGACAAAGTTGTTCACTACACCAACATCCTAGGCCTAATAGTCCATATCATTGATGCAAGATAGATAACTCTCATATTCTAATAAACACATGAGTGAAATGTGTGAAACAAGGAATACTAATTGGATATGTTTGAAATTATCCATAATAAGTCCATAGCAAGAGTAAGATGGATAAAATCCAAAAATAAATTCATTAAATCATCCTTAGATGTGTAGAATTTTATTCAGGATTCCCTCAAGAAATATCACAATGAAATTTTTAGTAAAATGTTTCAACTCGTGATACAACTTGGACCATAATCCACTCCTTTCATGTGTCCTACACATATATTGTTTGAACAACAAACCCATTTAATATGCAAGTCATTCTTGAAAATCTAATGTTTGAAGGAAAAATAATTACAACAACATTTGATGGATGGAATATAAAATTTGAAGCATACAAACTAGTCAATTATTTCATTGAGATAGAGAATATCACCATCACAGTGTTAAAAAATCCATTTTAATATTCCACTAGTGGGTAAATTTCAACATGTAGTGTGATAAATATCATTATCCCATTGAGACATGGAATTAATTTATCAATGACTTGGAATAATAGTATTAACCCATCAAGAACTATAAGGATGAATAAATCAATTTCCATTAGTTTCACTTTCACAAGTAATAGTCATTTGAAGAGTATTCAAAATATAACTATGACTACACTGCATATTTTTGAAATAGTTTTGTATATAAAAACAAGGTGTTGAAGTACGTTAGTGGAATATCACCTTATATTCATGCAAATATGTATTTCTTGGCTTTTGACACGTTGGGGAAAGCATAACAGGATTTTTCCAAGATTGAACCCAAGGCATAGATGAAGTAGAAGTTCTATTATTCATTCAATGTTATGTTCAAGATCCAACCCATGTAAAATGTACCATATATAATTGCTATGCATAAGTAGAACAAGGAACCTAAGGGGGAGTAGCTTAAGAAGGCCACATAACACCAAAATTTTTCAATTTATTCTATGATAGACAAAGGCATGAAGAACCAAAGATAAAAATGTGTCATCAACACTACACAAGATCACATAACTATTTCTAATGTTGCATGTAACAATTACTGGTTGTAAAATATACATCAGTTCCCACATGAATAGATGATACTAGTCTAGATTCACTTGTTTGAACACTAACACTATGAGGAATGTGAACGCCTCTTCCACATCAAGTTTTGTGTGAAGGTATAGCCTCTTCATTTCATCATTAAAAATAGAGTTAAAAGAACATCATTGCATAAGGTATATATCCCAATATCTAAGCCTCATCACTAAAATACATCTGAAACCATACTCTTTAGGTTTGCTTTAACAAGGGAAGGATATAAAATTCTTACATAGATGCACTTTCTAGTACAACTTCAAGCCCATGGAGGGTAAAATCACATGACATCATGACACTTAAATATCTAATATTTTTTTGGGAAGGTTGTATGTGTATAACCACAACGATACATATCAATTCAAACTAAAAAAATGGATTGTGTTTGTCAATGATTAATTATTTAAACTTTTTGAGTCACGCCTAACTACAAAAATCAATTTGGTATCTTACAAACAATTTTTCAAGCTCATATTACATATGTAAAAGTTTGTGTTCCTCAAGGTTTTCCCAAAAACACCTGCACAAGAGAGAACACATGCATTATCATTGCACCAATCCATGTAAACATCATTGTAGCAACAACAAATATGTAATATATTATAGTACTATGGAGACATGTTTGAAAATCTAAATTATAATCCATAAAACTGAATGGTGAAGTGTCATATTAATTTGGTTCCTAGATCCCCTCTTCCAAATTGTCCACTATCCCATAGGTCTATTTGGGATAATGATGAAGTCTAGCACTAAATACAAGATCCTATTTACCAAGGAAATATTAGGCTTAAATCTTATCATTGTATAAGTCTAATAGTTATTATGTCAAAAAAATAAGTTACATAGTGTTTGCACATTAACTACCATGTGTTCAACAAGATAATAGTGAAGAATTGGTACACAATATCTCACATTAAATACCTCATGGAGTAGATATGAGGTACCAATAATTCACCAAGATTGACTTGAAGTCAAGTCATTATCATGTACTAATCCATCTTGAGGACATTTTAAAAAAAAAACATTCAAAATGTGTGAAGGAATGTAGGAATGGTTGGCTATTTTTTTTCATTTTGACTAGTTTTCAACAACTTTCACATGCTTGATGGATGGTCTATTGAGACCATTCTTCAAATACTTCATCATCATCTACTTGGTTGACATCCTCATCTTTAGTAAGATTTGGAAGGAGATTTGGAGCACATTTTAGACATCTTACACACCTTGTAGAAAAAATTACAATCCAAGTTAATAAAGTATACATCTGGTATTGCATATATTTAGTACCTATGCTAAATAATTGTCTATACAAACATACATGTAGATATAGATAAGATCAACAAACTTTGTTGAATTGAGGATTTTTATTGTTCTTTGTAACTTCTACCACAAGTGTTTTTTGGTTTCTTCCACATAGCATTGACTCTTTGTCAGATCATCCATGCCAAAGTATCATTCCACTAGACACATGCAAAACATATTAATTTTTAGGAACTAAAACAAAACCTATACATAGTACCTAGTCTATAAGTTCTAGCCATTATACAGTCCTTCAAGATTCACATTGATGCATATGACTATGCACTCAACATGGACTCACATAGCATGGATATCTATTCACCTACTACTTAAATACATTTAGTGACACATTCAAAAATTATCCACATATGATAAATAATTTTATACTATTGTGAAAATAGTAAAGTAATGGTGTCACTACATCTTGGATAAGGAAATAATCATCCATTTAGTTGATAAGCCACCTTAGTTCATGCATGCATAGAGTAAGCTGGAGAATGCATGGGACATGAAGTGAATGAATTATTTTCAATATTTCCATTTGGTGATAAAACATAAGAAGGGAAAGGATGCTAAGTCTATAGATTACCTTGTTCAAATTTTAACACACACACTCATGATAATGTTGGACATGTGTAACCACAACTTTGTTGACAAAGTAACTACCTAATCAGTAGACAAGGACTTCATAGGAGCATATACTTCCCTTGCTCAAGGCGACTAATTTAAGGTTTCTAAATTTATGATAAGCTTCTGTAAAAGCTTGGACATATTTGTGTTCCTAATGGCACACCTCACCAAAGGCTCATATGTGAAGCTCACTATGCCAAGATAACATGACATTTTGTAATTGTTAAGACACTAGTTGCACTACATCAAAACATCTATTGGACTCACATCCAAAAAGACATTGATTTTTTCATTCCTTGTTGCATCTCCAAGTCCACATATAGGAATTCAAGACTTTATACACCTCTACCTAATTTCAAATCGTTCTTCTAGATCTTGATATCCCTGAGTTACCTTTAGAAGCTCCATTGTAATTTTGTTTAACCCAATCATCTTTAGGGGTAGTCCAACTAGCCTTCTTACGCTTATCCAATCAACTCTAACTATTCAAGTTTTCATTTCTAAAAGGATCCCATTTAATAAATATGTGCCTTTACACATCCTCTATTTTGACCTTTAAGAAGTGAACTTTAGACTTAAAACAATATTGAGAAGAAAGTTCAAGTTTCCTTGAAAAACCTTCCTCAGAAAATAGTTTATCCATAAAGATTCTATCATTTTTTCCTTCCAAATATTCTAGATAATCACGATCAACACCATTTTTTAAATAACACTAACTTCGTCCCATCGACCTTCATATCAACTAAAATTAAACCCCATAAATTGTTAAGACAATATGATTAACCTCTCATTATTTTATTAGATTGGTTTTGTCAAAGTATATATATACTTATCATACAATTTGAATATGAAATTGTGGATATCAAATTTTATTATTCCATTATTTTTGGATTCTTCTCAATTAAATGGATTTTTACAAAAATTGTAAATCATAAATAATAAAAAAATTATATATAAATTTAAAATAAGATAAAATCAAAAGAAAATTTAGGACATTCTATTACACCCACAAGCCCCATCCCCCCCGAATTTTTTTCTAAGTTATTTATATAATATTTTAATTCTATATATATAGTAATTTAAAAAAATAAAATTAAAAAGTAAACTTAATTCGTAATTTAAAAAATGAAATATCAAAGAACATTGCAAATGTACGATAACAGAGTCAGCCAAACCCCATGACATGCAAAGAATATTGGTAAAGCTATCGTCGAAGATGCATAGTAAACATAATTTATAAGTTAAAAAAACATTTTAATCATTTTTATGATACTTTTAACTCTAATTTTATAAATAAAAATCAGAGTTGAAAAGTAAACATAATTTGTAAGTTAAAAAAATACAGAATTAAATATGTCACCTGTGTGAAAACAATAATGGTAATATGACATGCAAAGAATAATGGTAATTTGGTCATTTGGTGGGATTGTATTGAGAAAAGCCGATCAAAATTAACGTATTTTGTACAATGTTATCAATTGTGATTTACATTCTGTAGCAAGTTGAATGGTTTTTATATTCAGTAGAAGTTGAATAGTTTTTGTAATTTTTAAATTTTTTTATTTATTGGTATTAATTGTAAATTATATTCGGTAAACGTTAAATATTTGTATTACAGTGGATATCTCTTAAGACCATGCCTCACAAATTCAATTAGAATGCGCCAACACTTTTTATTTTTATAACAATTAATAATATACTTTTATATATATATATATATATATATATATATATATATATATATATATATATATATATATATATTCTAGCGATAATATTATTATATATATTTTAAATAAATTTATGTTAAAAAAATATTTACTTAAAATATATATATTAATAATATTATTAAATAAAAATAAAATATTAAATTATACAATTAAATATATACATAATTTTTTAAATAAAAATAATAATATATTTTATTTTATATATATTTTTAGAAAATTTATTAAAACATACAAATCCTTATCATAATATCTAATAGAATCATTGTTAATGTTAACTTTTCTATCCTTTTAACTATCTTGTCTTCTTCAAGGTAATTTATATTTTAAAATATATTTTTTAAAATAAAATAATAAATACTTTATATATGTATAAACTCATAATTTAAACTTCTATTTTAATAAACTTTTATATTCAAAAATAAATTATCGAACGATATATTCTTCAAACACATTACATCGATGTTAAAATAAACCTATTCTTTAAATACAGAACAACTTTAATAAATAATTTAGGATATACAAAATTTTAACTAAATATTATATTGAAAAATTAAAAGTGTGTGTGTTTTTTTTTTAACTTTTAATTATTTTGTTTAATATGTAAATTGTTTGGTTCAAAAAGAATGAATTCAAAATTTAAAAGTAAAGATAAAATTAATGAAAATATAAAATTATATAAAAATAAATCATAATAAAAACCAATATTCCTCGAAATGATTTATAATAGTTTTAAAATTAAATTATCAAATTAATTTGTTTTTAAATTATTCATATTAATTAAAAAATTTAAATATATCTTTAAATAGAGGTTGCTTTTAAAATAAAGAACTAAGGCAGGCAAAAATAATATGACATTTATGATAGAGAGGACATAGACAAATGATGTGGTGCATTCTTTTATACAGTGTGGCAATGAACTATGCACAAAGGAGATGTTCTATTTCATGATGAGCTTGAGCAATGGTGAAGTGGCGTGGAAGGAAAATGCCATACAAATATGAAAGCAGTGAAAAATTTAAAGATGATTTGGGTGGTGATGGTGAGAGATAATGATAATGTATTTTAAAACATGGACACAATGAAGCTTAGGTAGATACATGTGTAAGTTCAGTCATTATTACATCTATCACTCTATAACTTCCACTAGACTATTTTAATTACCTAATACCTAATTAAAACACGTGTCAAATATCCAACAACTCCTCTAAAAACCTAGAGAATATACTATGTATAATTTTAAATGATTTGAAACTTAATGAAATAAAAAACTTTAACTATATAAATCAAAGTTAAACAACTCTAAAATTAATTAACTAATTAGAAAAAAAAATAAAAAGGTTTCTTCAATTAAAAACACCTATTATATAATCTAGTCAATTAATTAGAAAATGTCACACACACACACACCCACACACACATAGAACATTATAGATGAATATATATGTTATTATAATATTATTTTTGTAAAATTATTATCTTCTATAAATTCATTAATGTATACATACTACATACCCAAGTTTTGAATTCAATGGGATTTCCTTTCATCCCACCTTATATTAAAAGGTGGGAATTTTCTAAAAGCATCTGGAGTAAATTGTGTATGAGTAGGTGGGACTGCATTGGATTCTTCTTCCTTTACCAGCAAAGGTTATCAATGAAACATCTATCTTTAGAATATTCTTCTTTGATGAGCAGATGTTATTACTGAACCATATGTCTTTGGGTGTGCAGATGGGATGGTTCACACAATTTCAAAAATATACATGTGCCCAGGATTCTGGAAAACATCTTTTTTCTTATGTACAGCTCTTCTTGCTTTATTTTTAAGTTAAAACTCTTCATGCATGGTGGTTATTTTCTATTCAATAGTATGAACGTGATTTCACTTCAAGAGGATGTCTTGCAAGTGATTTCATTCAAGAGGATGTTTTAAAAATGATTTCACTCAAGAGGATGCCCTGTTTTGTAGTTATATTTTATTAAATTATTTTTTTTTGGTAGTTATTTTTTATTCAATAGTTTCAAAGTGATTTTAGGTAATAAGATATGAGAACCATTTTTGATAAAACTCTTTTTTTTGGTTATTATTTTTTATTCAATAATTTAAAACTAATTTTATTAAATAGGGTGTGAGGACTATTTTTAGATAAAGCTCTTCTTGTTTGGTGGTTATTTTCTTTCATACTGGTTTCATTCAATAAGATGTGATGGGTGAGATATCATTTGTTTGAGGCATGATTCTTATATCATAATTTATATTATGATAGATTTTACTAATAATTAAATATATTAATCAATTAAACTAATAATTTGTCATGTTCACATCAATTGACACCGATATTTAATTGTTTTATTGAAGTCCAATAATATGTTGATATTGCGATCAGAATTAGACCCAATATTTTCCTTTTTAAATCTAATGATCTTTATATATACATACATATGTATATACAAATATATATACATACATATATATATACATACATATATATATACATATATATAAATATATATACATATACAAATACATATACATACATACATACATACATACATACATATATATATATACACACACATACATACATACATATATATATATATATATATATATACATACATAAATATATACATACATACATACATACATACATACATACATACATACATACATACATATATATATATATATATGCATGCATGCATATATATACATATATATATACATACACACACACACACACACACACACACACACACATACATATATATATATACATATACATACATACATACATACATATACATACATACATACATATACATACATACATACATATATATATATGTATATATGTATATATATGTATATATGTATATATGTATATATGTATATGTATATATAGGTACATATATGTACATATATGTACATATATATACATATACACACATATACACACACACACACATACATATATACATATATACATACATATACATACATATATACATATACATACATACATACATATATATATATATATATATATATATATATATATATATATAATCAAAAGAGCTTATCTCATCATATATTTTAGAAAGTTTATAAGCTTATGCTATGACGTCAGGGTTGTATAAGATATTTAATGATTTTAAATGCTTTTGTATTCTTTTTAAATACATTGGTAAGGGGATGTTTTGATTTGTTTTAAGTTGATGGATTTGTGTTACTTTGACTTGTGCAATAAAGGATATTTATTTGCTTATTGGTAAATTGCCAATACCAAGGCCACAAACCTCTTGTATATTTTTTAAGGAAATTTATTTAATTAAGACTTTTGCATGGCATTGTTTTAAAATGATTTTTGTGTTACAGTGGGATATTTTGTTAAAGGCATCAGGGTGAAAGTTGTCATTGAATGCCTATGTTGGAAAATAATATAATAAAACAAAACTTACTATTCCCCCCTTATTTGCCATTGGCATGGTATTCTCCATACCATATTTCGCCAACTAGGAAACAGATAGTAAATGCATGTAGGAAATTATGTTTCCTCTTTAATGTAAAATTAAATGTTAGACAAAAATTTATCTTTTAACACCATGGACTTGTTTTGGAATTAGAATTTAGCTTAGAGATTTGATGCTAGGGTTGCTGGGATGTCTTTTGCCTAGCCATCATTTTGGGTCGTTGACTGCAAAGAGAAAAGGCTGGTGATAGAGTGAGGAGATATTGGAGAATATAGAGGGTTTTTAGGTTTCCATTTTGGGGTGTCCTATTGGAGAGATGGGTTGGATGGTGACAAAGGAGAAAAATAGAAGCAAAATTTTAGGAGAAAAAAAGTTAGAGCTAGTTTTAGGGCACTAGAAGTAAATGTGTTTCTATTGGTGCTAGATATGATGCCATGGAGAGAGTCAGATTTAAAACCCTGTATGCATATTTTTTCCAGGCATGTGTTCTCTCTCTCCTTATAGGTTTAAATTCTATATTAATAATTTGAAAGCCATTTAAAAAATATGTTGGGTATATTCTTTTGTGGGAATATTGGTTATTCTCACCCAAGGATATGCCATGTCTAGGTGTGAATATGAGATTTGTGTGAAAATTGTTGGCATTTATGATTTAAATAAAATAGGGTATGACCCTAGATTATACCTAGTTTTCCTCTAATTGAATGGTTTCTTTCTAGAATTTGTTGGACCATGTTAGAAGGTTTAGTATTTGTCTATGATAAGAAGGGTTTTGCATGTTTTTGGAAATAATTTGTTATGAATTTACTTGATGTACGTTAGAATATGAAAAATAATATGTATTTTACTTTGGCTAATGATGGTAAATGTTCCTCAATATTTGACATTGCCTTGGTATGCAAATCCCATTGTTAGTTAAATAACTATGATGTGCAACTCACCTTTTAATATTCTTACTGGGTATTGAATATAACTAAAATATCTTACACTTGACCCACCTTACAAACATAATTAAACATGGGTTGTAGCTTTTAACAATGTGTGAAGTTTTTGCATAACACCCCCTGTTGATGTGGTCATATTATCATGGGATTCCACTTGTAGTGTAATGGTAATATTCTAGTATTAATGGTTGAACTGCATTTATTTTGTATGATAAAGATCTAGCTTTAGTTGATAAATAATAAAAGTTAACTCTAGGAGTTGATGTCTTGGTTGAGTAACATATTATGCATGTATAACTTATCTATGTGGATTTAATACATGATACTTGCCTATTAGAGATGGTATTTGCTGATCTTGCTGTGATTATGAATTGCATGGTTTGGTATGCAAGAAATGAAATAGGGAGTCTAGTATACAATTACTTTGTTTTGTGTTTATATATGGTAGCTGCCATTGTTTATGTGAGGAAAGGTGGAAGTTATTTCTATAGTATATTTAATAGATAATGCTTAAATTTATTTTTGATTTTGTGTATGGACCATGGTGAGAGGTTGTTCTCTTAATGATAAGTAGTACTACTAGTATTATACTTGCTCACATATATCCTATATTCGATATTACTTTTCCTTAATGATGGCTACAAATGATTGTAATTTTAGGTTTAAAAAAGAAACATTTGAGCTGAAATATGTATTCTATTATGTTATTTAATTTTATGGTATCACTCACTTGATAGAAATGATTTGATTAAAGTAACATAATAGTTATTATTGGATAAGAGTTGGAAACTCTTGGCTATAGTAGATTATATTACTGCATGTTATGAGTATTGTTGATCTTGTCCCACATGAGTTATTTGGGAGTGTACTACCTTGCTTGTCTAAAAATTTATGTAATGGTTCATTCATAATTGATCTTATGTAAGAAGATTAATTATAGTAGTAAGTAATATTGGGATGCTCACCTTTAATTTTGTGAAATTAAATTAGTTGATTGTTTTCCTTGTGAAATTTATGTTAGTAAAGTAGAATTTGATTCTCAGAATATTTAGTAAGAAGGAGACATTGCCAGTTTATGCTAACACATTATTATATCCTTTTAGTGTAGGGATTTTATTCAATTGGATTTTTCCTTCATTATTTGGTTCCCTATTTGACTAGTTACATATTGAAGGCTATGTACATCATTGTTAATCCATGAGGGGTTTTAGGATGTTAAAAATTTGATTGAGTTGTTGTAATGCAATAATTATTATAGATGATATATATTTTATTATTTTCCTAATTCAAACATTTGTATTGTATGATAACTCAATGGGTTTGTTGTGCAAAGTATTCAAAGTTACATATATACTCTTATGTTTAAACTATCAACCTTTGAAGGTTGTTCGAGTTATTATATTGAATCTATTCATGTGATATTAGACTTGGTGATGTAGTCTATTATATGCAACTACATGTTATATTTTGAAGTATTTCATTTTAAAATATAACCAACATCCTTATATTAAGGATTATCATGAAACCTTATGGTTGTACATTTGAATAATTTCCTCTTTTGAGCACTGTTATGCTATTGCTCTTTTCAGTTATCCTTACTTGAGGAGGGATATCCTAGTGGTTTGGTACATAAGACTATAATAGCCATGGCTAGAATAATTATACTTATGAATTAATGTTACTCAGTTAGCCATAATTATTAAATTATGTGTGTGAGATGACTATTATTTTCACTTTTTTGTTAGTTAATTGTAGGGTGCTTGAAGCATTCTAGTTATATATATATAATAGAAATCTTAATCTTGGGAACACTTATTGCTTAAGAAATTAAGTGTACAGATTCATTTCATATATGTATTAATGCATGTTGTAATATAGCCACATCATACTATTAAGAACTAAAAATTATATTGTAAGTACATTATGTTATGGCCTTCGGGAACTTGTTTTATAATGTTATTCTCAGTGGTTTATACCTTCACATTAACCTATGAATCCAACTTAATGAATGCATTTATCTCATGATAGTACCATTGTTAATATTGAATGATACAAATAGATTCTGTTTTGGTAGTGTAAGCATGAAGCCATGGTTAACTGGAAAGTTAATTTTATGGGTTATTCTTAACTTGGGATAAAATGAAATCTATTATAATAAATCATTGATAAATAAAATTGTGGGTTGATGATACAATGCTCAACATGACTCTAATTGGTAATTACTCTTGGTATGCATGGTTGGCCATGTACAAGCAACTCTTTTTTGGCAATCAGCTATTCATTAATATAGACATAACTGGTCTAAATTTATGACATGATAATTAGTATAATCTATGAATTGTCATTCAAATAAGTCATGCTATTTTAGTTAAATCATTCATTATTCTTAAGTTAAAGAGTTGGAATGAATTATTAGTGTGAGTATCTTATGGTTAGGAGTTCATTAATTTAATTCTGACCAGATAACACAATCAATGTTGGTCCACTTGAATCACTGGTGTTCATCTTGTGACGGTTAATAACTCCTATGGTTTTTTTCACAATTACATAGTGGGAGTATTAAAGATGCTATGACCCTTTTATGCATATGCACTATGGCTTGGTGGAAGTCAAGCGTTCATATTGCCAATTAGGAATTTGGTTATCTCATGCCATGATAATTTTTTCCTTCTTATTGTGCTATATGGGGTGGGATGGCATTAAATAAGCAATAGAGCATGGGTGTAATGACCCCTAAGGTTATGAATCATACTATCCTGTCCTAACAGATTAAAAACAAACTGGTCCTTACTTATGTGACCCCAAGGTTCTATGTTCAAAGTCTTATCTTGGGTCACCTTGGTAGTCGATTGATGTTAGTTACTGGGTGATCTTAAAATGTTGTAAGGTTGGCATAATCCAAAGCTTGGTTGAATGGTACCATTGCTCCTCTTTTTAGGGCTCATTACACTTGTTGTGGTACTTCTTTGTTATCAGGACTATATAGTTAATCATATCCAGT
>JARHVA010001243.1:2130000-2150000 GCA_037957365.1 Torreya grandis | reverse complement strand
TGGGGTCCATAGTAGTATGGTTCTTGTTGATTTTCATTCTGGTATGAATGAAATAAGTATGCATGAGATATAATTTATATGGTGGCAATGCCACATACCTATATAAATTTTGTGTTATTTAGAATTATTTAAAATGACACACACACACACACACACACACACACACACACACACACACACACACACACACACACACACACACACACACACACACACACACACACACACACACACACACTACTTAAATTTTTGTGGGAAGGTGACACCTTAGATACAAATATTTTATGAAAATTTGTTGAATTGATTTTAGGCAATTGATGTTTGAAGTTGCTAATTTATGTGATAATAATTCCTCATAATGAGGAAGGTTTTGCTAAAAAAGGTTTTAGTATTAAAATTCCATTCATGAGTTTGTGGTTAAGATGAAACTTCTGAATAGGTATTACTTTGTTTAGGTAAATAGTTGTAAGCTTGTTATTTTAAAGAGTACTAAAAATCTCCTTGTTTTTAATATTAGAATATATATTGGGTAATTGCAGCTTATAATGCATATTTTTACATGAATTGACTAATTGTCTAGCTACATAGGTGACTAAAAATTAGGAAAAATTTAGTGTTGTTGCATTAAAAGAAATATTTCACTGATAAAATTTCTTAGGTAAAGGCAAGATTAATCTAAATAAAAATTTATTGCTAAAACTTTTAATGTTCTTGAGCAAAACTATGGCCTTGAGAGGCACAAAAATCAGGGTTTACATTAAAAGTGTTAATGTAAAATCAAGATTTACATTAAGATCAAAAGTGTTAATGTAGAGTTTCATGGATAGAAATGGGTGCACGCAACACTTTGTCTTACTCACCTTGGCCTTAGAAAGAAAACCTAACTAAAAAGGGGCAATTTTCCAACCTAGTGAAATGTGGGGTTCTAGAGGTAACATACAAAATTTAGCAAGGTAAGGTTGTGTTTTTACTCATGGTGTGAGTTTGATAAACCCACTTGTTATACCAAGAATGTAATTGTATGTCAATATTTCTTATTTTTTTATTAGACTATGTAAGTGCATAGTATGCATGACTATTATGTTACTAATAATTGATAAAGTGTATCAATCTAGTTATTTTTATTCCTGAGCTATCTATTAATTCTTATAACATGTATGCATTTTATGAAAATAGTGATAAAGTCTCTTCTCATCATAACATGATTCCTGGTTTGGATTTGTCATCAGAATGGATCCTATTCAAGGAGGGGAGGATGTCATGACCCCACTAGTTGGCACTAGTGTATAACCATTTTTTTGAGGTTCAGCGGCATGTTGATATTATGGTCGGAATTAGACCCAATTTTTTTCCTTTTTGAGCACACACACACACACACACACACACACACACACATGACCAAAGGGTCAACATATGTTTATATATATGTATGTATGTATGTATATATGTATATATGTATGTATGTATATATATATATATATGTATGTATATATATATGTATGTATATATATATATATATATATATATATATATATATATATATATATATGTATGTATGTATATATATATGTATGTATGTATATATATATATATGTATGTATATATATATATATATATATATATATATATATATATATATATATGTATGTATATATATGTATATATATATATGTATGTATATATATATGTATGTATATATATATATGTATGTATATATATATATATGTATATATATATATATGTATATATATATATATATATATATAATTATAATAACACACATGTGTGTGTGTGTGTGTGTTATATTCAAAATACCTTATCTCATCATATATTTTGAATATAACACACACACACACACATGTGTGTGTTATTATATATATATATATATATATATATATATATATATATATATATATATCACACACACACACACACACATATATTCAAAAGACCTTATCTCATCATATATTTTGAAAAGCTTATGCTATGATGTCGGGATTGTGTAATCTATTTAATGATTTTAAATGGTTTTGTATTATTTTTAAATGCATTGGTAAGGGGATGTTTTAATTTCTTTAAAGCTCATGGCTTTATGGCACCTTGACTTGTGCAATGAAGAATATTTATTTGCTTAGTGGCAAATGACCAATACCTAGGCTACAAACCTCTTGTATATTGTTTAAGAAAATTTATTTAATTAAGACATTTGCATGGAATTATTTTTAAAGATTTTTTTTTTTGGTTATGGTGGGATATTTTGTTAAAGGCATCATGGTGAAATTGGTCATTGAATGCCTATGTGGGAAAACAATAAAAAAAACAACAACATAGTATTCCCCCCTTATTATCCATTGAAATGGTAGACTTCATATCCATTGGGAGGGAAGGAAATAGTAAATACGTGCATGAAAATATGTTTCCAATTTAATGTAAAATTGAATGTTGGGCAGAAATTTATCTTTTAAAACTGTGAAATTGTTTTGGAATTAGAGAATATAGAGGGTTTTCAGACTTGTATTTCAGGGCATCCTATTCGAGAGATGAGATAGATGATGACAAAAGAGAAAAATAAAATAAAAATGGAAGGAGAAGAAGGTAGAGTTGGATGTATGGTGTTGGAGGTAGAGGTGTTGTTGATGGTGTTGGATATGGTGCCTAGGGGAGAGTCACAGTGAAAACCCTGCACACATATTTTTTCCAAGCATGTGTTCTCTTTCTCCTTTTAGATATAAATTCTAGTTTTTAAATTTTGTATTAATAATTTATAAGTCAATTAAAAAATCTATTAGGTATATTATTTTATGAGAATATCTATTATTCTCACCTAAAAATATGCCATGGCTAGATGTGAATATGAGATTTACATGTAAATTATTGGTTATTTATGATTTAAAGAAAATAGGTATGTCTTTGGATTATACATGGTTTTTATCTGATTGAATGATTGTCTTATGAAACTTGTTGAACCATGTTAGAAGGTTTAGTATTTGTTTGTGACGAGAAGGATTTTGAGTGACTTTGGAAATCATTTTTATGATTTTTCTTGTTGTAGGTTGGAATATGAAAAATAAATGTATTTTACTCTAGCTGATGATGGTAAATGTTCCTGAATATTTGACATTGCCTTGGTATGAAAATCTAATAGTTAGTTAAAAAATTGTGATGTACAACTCACCTTTTGATATTCTTATTGATTATTGAATATAGTTGAAATATATTACACTTGACCCACCTTATATATCTGATTAAACATGGCGTATAGCTTTTAACAAAGTGTGAATTTATGGCATAACACATCTTATTGTTTTGTCATCATATTGGCCTAGAATGCCACTTGTAGTGTAATGGTAATATTATAGTATTAATTGTTGAACATTATTTATTTTTATATGACAAAGATTTGACATTAGTTGATAAATCATGAAATTTAACTCTAGAAATTGATATCTTGGGTTGAGTAACTTATTATGCATGCATAACCTATTTATGTGGATTTAATACATGATGCTTGTATATTAGAGTTGATACTTGTCGATCTTACTGTGATTATAAATTACATGATTTGGTATGAAATAAATGGAATATGGAGTCTAGTGCACAATTACTTAAATTTGTGTTTATAAATGGTAAATGCCATTGCTTATGTGAGGAAAAGTGGAATTTGTTTTCTTGTATCTTTAATAGATAATGCTTAACTTTAGTTTTGACTTTGTGTACAAATCATGGTGAGAGGTTGTTATCTTAATGATAAGTATTACTAATAGTATTAGACTTACATATATCTTATATTTGGCATTACTTTTCTTTGATGATGGCTGGAAATGCTTGTAATTATATTTTTAAGAAAGAGGCATTTGAGCTTTCATATCTATTCCATTATGTTATTTATTTTGATGGTATCACTCACATGAAAGAAATTATTTGGTTAAATTAATCGAGTAGTTATGATTGAATAAGATTTGGGGACTGTTGGCTGTAGTAGATTATATTACTACTTGTTATGAGTATTGTTGATCATCCCAGATGAGTTATTTGGGTGTGTAATACCTTATTTGTTTGGAATTTCATATAATGGTTCATTCATGATTGGTATTATGTAAAAAGGTTAATTATAGAAATAATTAATATTGGGCTTCTCACATTTAATTTTGTGAAATTAAATTAGTTGATTGTTTGCCTTGTGGAACTTATGTTATTAAAATATAATTTTATTCTCAAAATATTTACTAAGAAGCAAGGACACATTTCTAGCTTATGCTGACAAATTATTGGACCCTTTCGATGTAGTGATTAAATTCAATTGATTTTTTTCCTTATTTATTTGGTTCCCTATTTAACTAGTTATTTGTTGAAGGCCGTTACATCATTATTAATCCATAAGGGGTTTTGGGATGTTAGATTATTGATTGAGTTGTTTTAATGCAATAATTATTGTAGTCAATATAAATTTTAGTTTTGGCTCGATTCAAACATTTTTATTGTATGATAACACAATAGGTTACTTGTGCACATTGTATACATACTCTTATGTTTAAACTATCAACCTTTGAAGGTTGTTCAAGTTATTGTATCAACTCTATTGATGTGATATTAGACTCGGTGATGTAGTCTATTGTATGAAACTACATGTTATATTCTATAGTATTTCATTTGTAATTGTAACCAACATCCTTATATTAAGGATTATCATGTAACCTTATAGTTTTACATATGAGTAAGTTTCCCTTTTGAGCATGGTTATGCTTTAGTTCCTTGGAGTTCTCCTTACTTGAGGAGGGATATCCTGGTGTTTTGGTACATAAGGCTATGATATCCATGGATGGAATAATTATAATTATGTGTTAATGTTACTCATTCAGCCACATCTATTAAATTATATGTGTGAGATGACTATTCTATTCACTTCCCTATAAGTTAATTGTGGGGTGGTTGAAGAATTTTCGTTATATATATTATAGAAATATTAATCTTGGGAACACTTATTTTTTAAGAAATTAAGTGTATAGATTCATTTCATATATGTATTCATGCATGTTGTAATATTACGTACTGAAAATTATATTATAAATACACTATGTTATGGCCTTGTGGAACTTGTTTTATAACATTATTTTTAGTGGTTTATACCTCCAAATTAACCTGTGAATCCAGCTTAATGAATGTCTTTGTCTCGTGATACTACCATTGCTAATATTAAATGATATAAACATATTGTATTTTGGTATTGTAGGAATGAAGCCATAATTAAATAGAAAGTCAATTATGTGGGTTATTATTAATTTTGGATTAAATAAAATCCATTATACTAAATGATTATTAAATAGAATTGTGGGTTGACATTTTAATACTCAATGTGACACCAATTGGTAATCACTCTTGGTATGCATGGTTGCCCATGTGCAAGCAATGATTTTATGACAACCAGGTATTCATTAATATAATCATAGCTGGTATAAATTTATGACATGGTAATTATCCTAATGGTTGAATTGTCATTTGAATAAGTTATTATTTTTTGGGATAAATCATTCATTGTTCTTACGTTAAGGAGTTGGAATGAATTATTAGTATGAGGACCCTATGATTGGGAATTCATTAATATAATTCTAACCATATAACATAATTAATGTTGGTACACTTGAATAGCTGGTGTGATTTTTATGCTAGGTAACAAATCCTATGGTTGTGTTCATGCTTGCATAGTGGGACTAGTAAGAACGCTATGAACTTTTTATGTATATTCAGTATGGCTTGGTGGATGTCAAACATTCATGATAGTGATTAGGAATTTGGTTATCTCATGACATGATAATTGTTTTCATCTTGTTGGGACACATGGGGTGGGATGGAATTCACTAAGTGATGGAGCATGGGTGTAATTACCCCTAAGGTTATGAATCATGGTATCATTTCCTAACAGGGTAAAACCTGAACCGGTCCTCACTTATGTGATCCCAAGGTTCTATGTTCAAAGTCTTATGTTGGGTCACCTTGGTAGTGGATTGATGTTAGCTACTAGATGACCTTAAAATGTTGTAAGGTTGTCATGAGTCAAAGCTTAGATGGATGGTACCATTGATCGTTCTTTTAGGTTACATGTGTTAGGTACCTCCTTATTATTAGGATTATATATTTAATCATAGCTAGTAAGATAACTCATTGTTATGTTGAATCTTACCCCATGTCATTATCCTTGATAAGGATATCTGTGGGATTGAGTGAATCTCCTTGCCTAGTGAGATACCAAATCATAAATGTATAGGGTTATCAAATGCTTATATTGGGTTGAAGATCCCTAGGTGTCTGATGGGGAAACTAAGTGCCTTTTAAAGGTTAAATGAATATTAGCATGGAATTGTATACTAATGCTTCTCAGATGGTGTATCATCCATTAGGCAACCCATTTTCTCTATGGAATCCTCTAGTGATGGTCATCCTAGAATAAGTATCTCATTGACCCAATCCATTTATTGGTTATCTACACATTTAGTGTAAGACTGTGTTGATGCATCATGAATGGTAGAGTGGTGTAGTATGTTCTACACATGGTTCTGTTGTGTGCTCTATTAATAATTTTGAATTTTTTTGGGGGTTTTTTTATAACCATTTATATAATTAATTTTAATAAAATGAATTAATTAATTCAATAAAAAAATGATAATGTGTCTGTAAAATTGTGAATAAATTTTGTTATACATTACATCCTTATCTGCATTGCTACCACAATAAATTATGCAATTGATATAACTAATTTCTGCCACAATAAATTATGTCTTTTGACATAATTAATCATATTGTCACTCAAATTTCCACTTATCATAGATAAATCTGAGTTATTACCTTTTCGTATGGTTATTTTGGTTCACACCAATTCAAAACAAGTACATTCAAATTATTTATTGTTTATTTTAAAGCGTATAAATTTTATTTGTATTATGTTTATTCTAAAATTGATTTATGTATTTGATTAGTCAATATGTTTGAGGCCTTATTTCAGCCTTTAATAGATTTGAGAAATTGCATTATTGATCATAATTATACCAAAAAAAATAGTGCAAGGAGATTTGGTTGGAGAATTTGCAAAAATTGATCTGTTAGAGTTTTATGTCAAGACTTTGCTTTCTTTTGATTTTTTACCTTTTTTTTTTGTCTATCATATTGCATTTGTGGGAGTTTGAAAGCTAATCATACATTTATTATATGTGGATCACTATGCTTAGGATATATATATATATATATATATATATATATATATATATATATATATATATATATATATATATATATATATATGATTTCTTCCACCTATTAAGTTGTAATTATAGTTTCAAAAAGTGAGGATGACATGGAAGTGAGTCAAGAAATTTGTTCCAAAAGTTTATGATGAGGTATAACTTTCGAGTCTCCCTCCTAAAATGATGTTTAATTAAAAATTGATGATATTTATAATGTTTGTAAGTGATATAAAAATTATTATGTTATAGTTTATTATGTTGGCTACATCCCATCAAAGGAGTCCATCGATCTAGTTTCGATACTAGTGAAAACCCTTAGGTGCCCATGTCATTGGCATTCAAAACCTTATAAAAAGGTTATCTCTATTCTCCTTTAAGGATATATCCCATGTTCAATCTCTTCATTATAAGTCAAGATATTGGTTCTTGAGGAATACTCTTATGATTTTATCTCCATGGACTCGTACATTTAAAGTTTCTGACTAAGCATCCCTTCGTGTGCTAGTCTAGATTGAGCTCCCTGACCTCCCACTTCCTTTTGGGATTTTCTCAAAGAAATAATTAAAAACATAGGGCATGTTTTGTTTCATGAAAAAAAAAGTTTTATTCTACACACCCCAATCAGCATGTTTGCATTGAGGTCAACTTGACTAAATATTTGAAAGAATCTATTGATATTCAAGTTGGGCCCAAAATGTTGGGCATAAAAAGTCATATACTTTAATTTTTCCAACACTTAATTCTATTTCTAATATACTGACCATCAGATTAAGGTTTGTCCCCTTGTGGGGCGGTGAAAACCCTTTGTTGAAAAAAATACCATTTGATAATCCCAAGGTGGTAGAAAACAATAACTACTAGATAATGATGACTAACAAAACTTTTGTTGGTAATGTTCCCAATCTATCATTATCCTTTATGTGCCAAAACTATCTTTTGAGGGGCCTAAGGATAATCCTCTCCTAGATCATCTCAGTGTTCTCACAACCTCTCAAAGTTGACTTTCAAAAGTTTTTCAGCCACACATGAGTTCATCTCCTATTGGGACATCCTCTAGAAGAATTCCTACCTCTAGGAAATTGTATAACCCACCTTATGGAGATGATGAGTCTCCCTAAGAGAATAATGGGGTTACATGTCATACCATTTCTATTGAGGATTTTGTGTTCCCAAACCAATAAACTATTTTAGAAAATAGTATTTTGGCTCTTGAAGATATTAAATATGGTTAGGTGGAACTCCTCATGGATGATACTTCTCAATGAATGTTTTATCTTGGAATGTTTGAGGAATTAAAAAGTCTACTGACAAATTCTCTATGCAAACTACTTGGACTAGTATTTTGGAGATATAGATCTTGTTTACCTACAAGAAGCTAGAATTTCAAGGTTTATTCTGAAAGCCTATCTAAAATGTATTTGGTTTGACACAACTCACTTCTCCACTTTACATGAGGAGGGTCATGGTGGCACTAGTATCTTGGTTTCCCAAACCAAATTCCCCCTTAATTATTGCCTCAAGTAGAGATCCATCACATCAGGATATTTGTATTATATTTAATATCAATGGTCATTAATTAGGGTTCCTTAATATTTACATCCAAAATGATAGTCTCAACATAATGATTTTATGGAAATATTTGGCTAATAAGCTACCCCTCATCACTTGGCTCATATGTAGAGAACTTAATATGATTGAAAAACCTGAAGACAATATTGGTGTGCTTTCAATGCGATGGTACATGGGAGAACATGAAGCATGGTTTTATTTTAAAAATTGGTGGAGTTTTGTGGACCCTCTCCTCTAGAACTAACCATTAACTAGCACTCCCTTGTTTACATGGTCCAACTATCATGCCGACACAAATAGGGTCCTCAAGAGATTGGACCATTTTATGATTTTAGATAAACATGTCTTCTCTTTTTTTTTTCTTCCTATGGATAGCCTATCTTCATGCATTCTAAATATGTTCTTTCATACTAAAATCCCATCGGTTGTAGAGTGGAGTGACAATGATTTCAAGGTGTCATGTAATTAATTTTTCGTGATCACCTCCCCCTTCTACCATGAGGGAACCATTCATCTCATTGTTAGATTTTGGAATCTTGCACCATGTTCGCCTTACACTTCCAATTAGATTAAATGGTGGAATGAGGTGATCATTTGTGCCACCACCTTTCTCTGCCATTATGGTAAACAAATATTGTGAGTTTGGAAGCAAGTAAATGGCATTGTGTTCAAATAATTTTGGAGAATATATTCTCTCCTTGAGAGCAATCCATTTAAATCATAATTTTAGATCATCGTAACTTCTCTCAAACACACAATTAAAGTTTTAGATAGCCATGTAGCTAGAGTGGTGCAAATTTATATTTTTCTCTATTGGCTCAAAATTAGGGATAAGGCCTCCAAAGAGGTATTTAAGTCTCCCAGAGGTAAGCAAGCTCAAGACTAGATCAAGGGTATCAAGTCAGTCCATCTAACACTTACTAATCTCTCTGACATCTCCACTAAATTTATGGACCACTATAAACTAGTGTTCCAAGCCCAAAAAGAAACAATGGAGACAACTCAAGCTTTAAAATAATGTTTAAATGTTCTTCCTTGTAGGATCAATATTAATAACCAAAAATCATGTGATGCTCCTTTATCTCGTGATGAGCTCTATCATACTCTATAATGCATGAGTAATGATAAATCTCTAGGCATTGATGGGTTCCCTTCTAAATTTTATAAAGCTACTTTGGATTTTGGTGGGCCTGATTTACTATAACTTTACAAAGAATCTTTACAGGAAAAAAATCTTTGGTATTTTTATTAGTCCCGAAGGGATCTAATAGCTTTCACTATACTTTAACTTATTATTATTATCTTGGCTTTTGGCAAATCAAACCGTTCTATTTTCCGTGCAAAAAAATACATGAAACTTTTGACAAAACAAGATGCAAGATCTTTACCAGGGTATATAAAATATAATATATGCTGTAAGTTGATTGGATAATTATTTTTTATGTTATGAACGCTATACTCGAACCCTGTATCAGATTAAGTTTAAAATAATTAAATGTCAGAGATCGTAGTGAGATGATTATTGATAAACTACATCATTGATAGCTGTCATTACTAAAACATCATAGCTGTCATTACTAAGACCTACGCGTGGTGCACTGTCATCGATCATTACAATTTGCATTTCATTTTTCAGTGTTTCATTCGCTGGGGTGGAATCCTCTTTCGACTTGTTTCAATTAAAAATAAAAATTCTATATCTCCGACCTTTGTGTTCCTCAATTCTTAAAGCAAAATTTACAGTTCTTATCGTAACGGTTAGGATATCATCCTTAAAGCTTTAGCATTATCTTATCAAATTTGATGGAGATTTTTCCAGATTATAACATGAAGTTCTAATTTGTGCTCTTCAAGCATTTACAAAAAAAGATCCAGAATTATTTATGAATTTGAAGGAAAAATAGAGGAGAGGGCACTGGTTGAACAATGGCTTGAAGATGAAGGCCAAAACTTCAACTTTCATGCTAATTCAATGCTTTATCAGCGGATATTTGCCGCCAGAATTGGTTTCCCTTACGGCCAAGCATTGATTGAAACAGTGCAGAAAAGTTGGATAAAGTGCTGGATGTTTATGAAGAGAGGCTGTCAGATAACAAGTACTTGGCTGCTGATCTGTCACATCTTCCATTTACATATTACAGAATCAACGCTACTGATAAAGGATATTTAATCAGAGACAAGGAAACATGTGTTCAAATTTATTACAATCAATCTCACTTCAAGCTGTTAACTTTTTCATTTTTCTTCCCGGAGGGACTTGACGCTCTGCGCCCTGGTTAATAAAGGAAACATCAAACTCTGAATTAATTCTATTTGTTTCGAAATGTTTGTAAAGTTGCGAATGAATTTTGTAAATGTCAAATATCTTTGGATTGTGCATTATTTATGTAATATCTAATGTCAAAAATAAACGTCTTCTTCTTTCAACTTTAGATTATGTTATTTAGTAGTTCTTTGTTTATCTCCTTATTCTTTATTGTTTTTTGGAATTGAATTGCTCTTTTGAAAAAAACAAAACAAACAAACATTGATTGGAATAAAATCTTCGGCTCAATTTTAAAAAAAAAAAAAATTGATCAGCCAATGAAATTCAACCTGTACGTTGTTTACGAAAGCACTTATCTCATTCGGAGAACAACAATAAGACTTGATATTAGTATGAAGATAAGTCTGCTTCTTATAAGATAGCTGTTTACAGTGGATATCTCTTAAGATCATGCTTCACAAATTCAACCAGAATGCACCAACACCTTTTATTTTTATAATAATTAGCAATACATTTCTTTCTTTCTATTTTTTAGTATTTTTATTATACATCTTTCGTATAATTTCTAGTGATAATTTTATTATACAATCTTAAAATAAATTTATGTAAGCCAAAAATTTTAATTTTTTATATTAATAATATTATCAAATGAAATAAAACATTAAATTATACAATTAATTATATGTATAAAAAAAACTTTTTATAAAATAATAATGAATTTTATTTTTAATTTATATATTTATAAAATTTATTAAAACATATAAATCCTTATTATAAGATTTAATGGAATTGTTGTTAATCTTAATTTTTCTATTCTTTTATTTATCTTATCTTTTTCAAATTAATTTATATTTAAAAATAAATAAATTTAAAAATAAAATAATAAATGCTTATATATATGTGTAAACTCACAATTTAAACTCCTATTTTAATAAATTTTCATATTAAAAAATAAATCATCAAACTAAATATTCTTCAGGCACCATCGATGTTAAAATAAATCCACTCTTTAAATATAGAACAACTTTAATGAATCTTTTAGGATATACAAACTTTTAGATATATTTATATATATATATTTAAATTTATTTAATATTTAAATTGTTCGGCTAAAAAGGATGAATTTAAAATTTAAAGGTAAATTTAATTTATATAAAATTATATAAATTGTAATAAAAATCAATATTCTCACATGATTTTTAATAGTAAATTATTAAATTAATTTATTTTAAAATTATTCATATTAACTTAAAAAATTAAATATATCTTTTAAATAGAAGTTGCTTCCGAGATAAAGAACTAAGACATATATTGATCTTACATTATAGTCAGATAGAGAAGTTCAAAGAAACATGATGAAGGTGGCTACAATTTAGTTAGTTAGTTTTGGTATTTTTTTTGGTTGTACATTACAAAAAAAATTATTTATCTTAATAGTAGTGTTTGTTTTTCAACAATTCAATGTTCTGATCTCCATTTGGTATTTTTTTTGGTTGTACATTTAAAAAAAATTATTCTTCTTAATAGTAATGTTTGTTTTTCAACAATTTAATATTCTGATCTTCATTTTATTATAAATTTGTAAACGACTATATATTACTAGGAGTTATTTTAAAAGTAAAAATTATATTAGAAAGGATGTAATTTCTTATTTTTAGTTAAATAGATTTTTATAAAGTGAAAATGTGAATCAACAATCATATCTTACTTAAATTCTATGAAATCTGGTCATGTATTACCTTTTATGCATGAAAAACTATTGAAAGAATTTTTTTAATTATACAAAATAAAATTGAACTTTAAAACTAATTTATTTTAGTCATCATAGCTTAGACTCATACAGCTCTAGAGGTAACACCATTATATACAAATTTATTTTGCTCTAGAGGATAAAGTACAAGTGATTGAATGCTTTATTCTAGATAAATTAATGTATAGTGTGGGATATCGACGCTTTAGAACTTGATAAATAGTTTCATGTTTTTTATGTCTTCAGTTTTATGGCTTATGTGGGATCAAAATTATATTCAGCTTCAAAGGTAGTTGTTCAGATGAAAAGTTTCAATATTTCTTCCATTCTAGTTTGAAGGTATTCTATGCAAATGGTCAAATTGCATGTTTTTCTCTGTTATCCACATTGACTATAAGTTTTAATTATATTATGATTTAAGAAGGAAAATATATATTAAAATAATTAATTTCTTTTAGGTTGATTATTTATAAGGTGATTTTAAGCTAAAAACTAAGGTTTAAAAGATATTTATTCTATCAAATTTAACACTTATAGATTTTACTAATAATTATATATCTTTACCAATTAAATTAACAACTATTTAGTCAATAAAAAAATAAAATAATTAATAAATTCAATACAAAGACAATGGTGAGATGTTTGTTAAGAACTTTCTCCCCAGTATTACTATGGTAAATTATGCTGATTGAGATAATTAATTTTTGCCATAATAAATTATGCCTTTTGACGTAATTAATGATGTTTTAAGCACTGTGAATTTTTTTTGATCAAAATCAAAATCACTCAAATTTTCACTTATCATAGAGAAATCCGAGTTATTACTTTTTCGTATGTTTCTTTTTCATTGAATTTATCTAGGGCACGATCTTGGCCTCATCCCTTTTTTACTTCTCACCAATTCAAAATAAGTACATTCAAATTATTTATTATTTATTTAATAAATTATAAATTTTATTTTTATTATATATATTAATACCTATTGGTACCTGTTGTAAATGTTAGACATAATTATTAGTATATTCATACAAATGGAAACCAATAAAATGCTTGAATTTTTTGAAAATTGACAATTTTAAAAAGCTTTACTATAGGTTACGATTAAATTATCATTTCACTAATTAACAGTAAACAATGAATAATGGTAACTGCCACCATCCAATGAGAAGCACTACCAAAATTAGATTTTAAGAGAAGGACAAGTCCTTGCAGTGGCTATTGCCAACACATACACTTCATTGACAACTTCCCCATGTAGGCAATTTGCATTTTACTTTAGTATGTTAGGAGAAGTTTATTTTCCCCTCTCAATCTTGTGCCTATTTCCTTTGCTTGTGACAAACTAGGGGGTGAACTAGCTTTAAAGGCTAGGACAATCCCCTTCAACAGTAAATCAATTCGGTAGATTTTCACTTGGCAACAATTCTCTATAAACTAGACTTTAAAATGGGTTATTAACACACCTCCTCTGAGATAAACACCAATTATATCCACATCGAGTCATTTGTAATATGATTAAAATATAATGGGTTGCAGTTTTTATTGCCATGGACAAAAACAAAACACAAAAAAAGGGATTATGGTCCCCTAAAGAGGATTGAAAGTTTATTAATTATATTACTAGCTCACTTGGTCTTTGTTGTTTCCCTTGTCCTTCCCTTTTTCTACAATAAGTACAAATGTTGTAGACATAACCCTGAATCCTTCTTTTCAAAACCTGCTTATTCCAAGAAGTTGCAATACAGGGTTACACATAAAGTGGCCCTGCTAAGTTTTGTTTCTCTCACAGTCTTGTATCTAGCATACTGGGTATATGGATATATTTAAATTAGTGGCCAAATGAAAGGTTTAAAGATGTTGGATTTGAAGGAGAGTAAATTGTTATGGATATGGCTTGGGCTATCATCTCAGCTTATGCATATTAATCCCTCACCAAAAAAAGTAAAGAAAAGCTACCAATTTTACTACACATGTGGTGGATCTTGTCATTGATTCTTTATGCTTTCTTCTTCTACCTCAATATTGAAGAGTTCAAGAAACAAAAATGCATTACCCTCAGTATTGTTGTTGAAGTTTGGGTTCTTTTCCTTTCAACCTTTTTGTGTTATGATAGTTGTTATGGCAGAACTGGTGAGGGTTCTTCGAATTAAAGTGTCGAATAACCTCTCTTCAGTGAAATTCTCAAAAATTGTGAAAACCATAAACTAAAGGACACTTCTTACACAACAATAAGCTTTCTCTACCAGATGTCATTTTCTTAGATGAAGCCTTTGCTTGCTATACCTCATTGTCTAAGTTAATTTTTTAGTAAAATTTTTGTCCAATGTCAAATCAATTGCAATCACTTATATTTATTATATTTTCATTAGGTTGTCACTTGGAATCAATTATCTATAAATTAGACCTTAAATGGGTTATTAGCATAGCTCCTCTAAAATAAACACCAATTATATCTGCATCAATTCATTTTTAATATAGTTGTATTTGATTTTATAATGGGTGACAGTTCTTCTTGCCATGGACAAACACATAATAAGAGAATGTGATCCCCTAAAGATGATTTAAAATTTATCGATTATATTTCCATCCATGGTCATGGAAGTAGCCCTCAAATTCATTAACATGTTCAAATAAAAAAAGGAAAGTTAAACTGAAATACTATGCTATGAGTTTTAATTTTAATGTTCTATGAAAAATGAAATAATTTTATAATGTTCTATATTTTAATATTTCAACATTATAAATCAAAGTAAAATACTTTTATGTTTGATAATTGCATTATAAGTTTTCTGACGTCTTCGTTGATCCTACTACCAATTAGTTTTACTGCCTTTGTTTTAAATATTTGATGTTGTCAATAACTTTCCTATTACTATTTTCAAAAATAGGTAATAAAGTCGGATCATGACACTTGTTGTAAAATTGATTTATGTATTTGATTAATCAATAAGTTTGAGGCCTTATTCTAGCTTTTAGTAAATTTTTAGAATTTGATTATTGATCTTAGATCAAAAAAATTAGTGCAATTATATTTAGCTAAAGAACTTGCAAAAACTTGCTCTGTTAGAGTTTCTTATTAAGACTTTGCTTTTTTTTGATTTCTTCCTTTCTTTGTCTATCACATTACATCTGTGGGAGTTCAAAAACTAATCACACATTTTTTACATGTGGCTCACTGACCTTAGGGTATATTTTTGATATATAATTTCCTCCACCCATTAAGTTGTAATTATTGTTTCAAACATTAGGGAGGATGATTCCAAAGTGAGCCAGGAAATTTATTTTGAAAGTTTATGATGAGGTATAACTTTCATCTCCCTCTTAGCATGATGTTTACTTAAAACTTGATGATGATGATAATGTTTGTAATTGGTATGAAACTTTTTATGTTATAGCTTATTATGCTAGCTCCATCCCCTCTAAGGAATCCCTCAATCTAGTTTCGACACTAGTGAGAACCCTTGGGTGTTTATCTCAATAGAGTTTGAAGCTTTACAAAAACATTCTTTCTCTTCTCCTTTAAGGATCTATCCTAAGTCCAAGATTTTAAATCTAAGTAAAGATATTGGTTCTTAAGGAAAAATCTTATGATTTTATCTCCATGAACCCATACATTCAAAGTTTTTGAGTAAGCATCCCTTCAAGTGATGGTTTAGATTGAGCTCCCCAACCTCCCACTTCTTCTTTGGACCTTTCTCAATGAAATAATTAAAACCATAGGGCATCTTTTGGGTCATGAATAAAACATGTTTTATTTTACATGCCCCATCAAGTGTGTTTGCATTAAGGTCAACATGACTAAGGATTTGAAATAATCCACTGATATTTAAGTTGACCTAGATTGTTGGGCATAAAAGGTCATATAATTCAATTTTACCAACATTTGTTTTCAATTTTAATCTCTTGACCATCGGATTAAGGTTTTTCCCCTTATGTGGTGCTCAAAATAATCTATTTAAAAAACACCATTTGATACGCCCAAGGTCATGAAGAGTAATAACAACTAGATGTTAATGACTAAAGAAATTATTCTACTGGTAATAAAAGTTCCCAACTCATCATTATCCATTGTGTTCAAAAACTATATTGTGAGGGGCCTAAGGAAAATCCTCTCCTCAATCATCTTAGTGTTCCAATTACCTCTTAGAGCTAAGTTTCACAAGTCATTCAAGTACACATGAGTTCATTTCCTGCTGAGACATCCTCTACAAGTAGTCCTACCTCTAGGTAGTTGCATAACCAACCTTATGGTAGTGATGATTCTCCTTGAGAGGATAATGGGGCTACATGTCACTCTATCTCGATTGAGTATTTAGTGTTACCAAACTAGTGAACTATTTTAGGAAATGGTTTTTTGGCTCTTGAAGATATTGAATATGGTTAGGGGAACTCCTTATGGATGATACTCGCTAATTAATGTTTTATATTATAATGTTTGAGGTCTCACAAAGTCTTCTTACATTTTCTCTTTATAAATTACTTGGACCAATATTTTTGAGCTCTAAATTTTTTTACCTATAATAAGTTAAAGTTTTAGGTTTATTCTACAACCTTCTGTCAAATGTATCTAGTTTGACACAACTTAACTCTCCACTTTGCATGAGGAGGGTCATGGTGAGACTAGTCTGTTGGTTTCCTGAAATAAATTCCCTTTTAATTTCTACCTCAAGGGGAGATCCATCAAATCAAGCTATTTGGCTTATCTTTAATATTAATGGTCTTTCGTTATGATTCATCAATATATTCACCCCAAATGAAAGTCACGGTAGAAAACTTTTATGGAAATATTTGGCTAGAAAAATACCCCTCACCACTTGGCTAGTGTTTAAAGACTTTAATATGATTGAGAGAGATGAAGACACTATTGGTATGCTCTCGATGCCATGGTGCATGGGATAATGAGGCATGTTCTTTTTTAAATAATTGGTGGGGTCTTGTCTATGCTTATATAAATAACCATTAACTACCAATCCTTAGTTTACATGGTCTAACTATTGTGTAAACATAAATAAGTTCCTCAAGAGATTGGATCATTTCATGATTTCAAAAAAACATGTATTATATTTTTATCTTTGTGATGGATAGCCTATTTTTGCACATTCCAAATATGTTATATCAAACCATAATCCCATCACTTGTAGAGTGGAGTGAAGTGACATGTAATCAATTTTTAGTAACACCTCCCCTTTCGAGCATGATGGCACCATCCATATCATCTATAGATTTTGGAATCTTGCACCATGTCTACCTTAAGATACCAATTAGATTTAGTGGTAGAAATAGGTAATAATATGGACCACCACCTTTCTCTACCATTATGGTAAAAAATAATGTGAGTTTTGAAGTAGTTAAATGGCATTGTGCTTAAATAATTATAGATAATATATTCTCTCCTTGATCACAATACATTTGAATCATAATTTTAAACCATGTAAACCTATCTCAAACACCAAATTAAATTTGTAGATTTTCATGTAGATAGAGGGGTAAAAATTTGTTCTTACCTCTATTGGCTCAATATTGGATATAAGGCCTTCAAAGATCTCTTTAAGTCTCTCAAAGCCAAGAAAACTCAAGAATTATAGATCAAGGCCATAAAATAACTTCAATTAAGACTTAATAATCTCCCTGACATTTCCACTGCTTTTGTCGACCACTATAAAATAGTGTTCCAAGACCAAGAGGAAATAATGGAGATAACTCAAGTTTTACAAGAATGCTTTGATGTTTTTCCTCTAGGATTAGTTAGGCTAACTAAAAATCATGTAATGATCATTTTTCTCTTGATGAGCTCTTTCATGATTTGAAATGCGTGAGCAATGATAAATCTATAGGCATTTTTGGGTTCCCTTGTGAATTTTATAAATCCACCTTAAATTTTATTGGCCTAATTTACTACAACTTTATAAATAATCTTTATATAAAAAATATTTTGTATCTCTTATTAATATAGGAAACATCAAATTTATTCCCAAACTTAGTGACTTTGAGGTTATCACTAGCTTGTGTCCCATCACCCTTGTCAATGTGTCTTATAAAATCCTTTATAAATCTCATGCTAACCACCTTCAACTCATTCTACTTCCATTATCAAATTAGATCAAATGAGATATATAAAAAATAGATATATCACAGACAACCTTATTGGTATTTAGGAAATGATGGAGTGGGTGAGAGTATCTTGTCAATGAATCATCTTTCCGAAGTTATATTTGGAAAAATCTTATGATAGGATCAAGTGGTATTTAATTCTCACTATGATTCAAGCTCTTGGCTTGGGCCAATTATTTATTTTGTCTATCCAAATTATTTTGTAATATGTCTCGACCTATCTCACTACCTGTGTGTTCAAGTCTGACAATTTTTTCCTCTTCATCTCTTTATGGCTAGTTTGTCCTATTATGCCATAATTATATGTTTTATTTGTTGAGGGTCTTGGATATCATTTTTATTGTAGAGTTGAGTAATTCCTCATCATGGGAATCATTCTTACTAAAAAATGTTTTCAACTCATCAATGGGCATTTTATTAATGATAATGCTTCATAAAAAGTATGGCACCCATGCCAAAGTAGTTAAAAAATTACAAGTGGAAGTGGATTCATCAAGGAGAGAAATTAAAAAATTTGGGAATTCTATTTGCCATTGATATTTCCCTTGTTGAGATTTTGAAATATGTCATGAACAATGTGGAGAAATAAGTTGAGTATTGGGTCACCAAGACCCTCTATTTAGTAGGGAAATTCCAAGTGTGTACTAAAATTTTTGGATGTTATTCATGATTACTAATCCTCCTATTTTTTTCCCACTAAAACCTCCTTTGAGAAATTGGAAACTATTCTCAGATATATTTTCTAGTCTAATACCAAAAAAAAATGAGGGTTCCATATAGTTGCTTGGGATATTTTCAGCCTTCCTCAAGATAAAGGAGGTATGGGGATAATTTATATTTATAGGTAGAGTATTTAAGTTTGTGCTAAGAAGGTTTTTAGATATTTTAAATGTAATGAATCTTGGGAAATTGTCCTATGACACTATATTTCTTTTGGATCTCCGTTTGGTAAGTTTAATTGGAAAAAAATTGTTTCCATACATTGTTGATCACACTTGTCCCAGTTAAAATTGAGGTCTCTTTCATTGCTAATAGTATTTATAAAGATTTTAAATATACAAACCCTATT
>JARHVA010001243.1:1992500-2125000 GCA_037957365.1 Torreya grandis | reverse complement strand
CACAAACACACACACACACACACACACACACACACACACACACACACACACACACACACACACACACACACACACACACACACACACACACACACACACACACACACACACACACACACACACACACACACAAAAAAGGTGTTATAGTACATCAGTGGAGTATCACCGTATATTAATGCAAATATGGAGTTCTTTGCTTTTGACACATTGGGGAAATCATATCAAGACTTGACAAAGATTAAAGCCAAGGCACATATGAATTAAAAAATTTCTTCTTCATTTAGTACTATGTGTAATATCCAACCCATGTAAAATGTACCATGTGCAAAATTACTATATATAAGTGGAATAAAGCACATAAGGGAGAGTAGTTTAATAAGGTCACACAACACAAAAAAATATTCAATTTCTTTCATGCTAGAAAAAGGCATGAAGAACCAAGGATAAAAATATGTCATCAATAGTCCACAAGATCACATAACTATTTTTAATGTTTCATGTAGAAATTAGTGATTGTAAAATCTACATCACTTCCCTCACCAATAGATGCTACTAGTTTAGATGCATTTGTTCAAGCACCACTACTATGAGGAAAATGGGCATCTCTTCCACATCAAGTTTTTTGTGAAGTCTTAGCCTCTTCATTTCATCATTAATAATAGATTTAGAAGAACATAATTATATAAGGTTTAGCCTAATGCCTAGGCCTCACCATTAATATCCATCCTAAACCATACTCTTTATGTTTTCTTAAATCATGGTTAATTTTAAGAATGGACCCTTAAAAGCTTATTATAAAATCCTATCGAATCTTAGATTTTAGGTATAATTTTATTGACAAATCTTTAGAAAAATCACCATGTTGATATAAATTAACTAGCAATTTCTATTAGCTACTTCAAAAAAATTATAAATAACTTGTGAATCAAGAGTCATATTCAAATCAAGAAATAATGGTAAAAAAACCAATGGAGAAAGAGATTAGTGGATGAGAAGTCTAAAGTTGAGATCTTATTTATGGTTACTTCTTTTTAATGATTAAATTTATATTTTTTAATTTCTAAATTTGATGGACATATGAGTAAGTACAAATTGAGTACTTGAGTCTGTCAAAAGACCAACCAAATAATACAATAAACTAAGTGTAGACAAAATTGTGAACATAATTAAATTATAGAGTAGAAACTGACAATGAGGCTGTAAGGCAAAATAACTATGAAAAATGATGATGACATAATTAAAAAAATATTCAAAACATTTTCATAGTTTTAAAATTATAAACTATATAATATGTTCTACAAAATTTCTTAAGCACATCCATATTGTCCTTTTAAATATTCATTTATTTCAATTAATAAACCATGCTAGCTAGAATATAATTTTTAACTTACATTTAAAAATAAAATACAGTATGATAATGAGGCTTTGTTATATTTCTTTAATTTTTTTTAATGTATTATTTAAAATAATTATCTTGATGAAATTAGTTTATTGTTTATTTAAAATAAGTATGTGGTAAACACCAACTAGTAATATAATAAATTGAGTATAACAAAAATATAATGAATACATATAATGATAAGTTTTTTGAAAAATATTTCTTTAAAGATATTTTCTCAAAACACTATCTTTCAAATGTTACAACCCCTCAAGATATACTTAGAATAGTGCAATAATTTTTTTAAAAACTATTACTTAATATTATTTCCACACAACCATAGTAACACTAAGTAAGTTTAACCAATCATAATAAACAACTTAGAACAATCACACTTTAAAAATTCTAAAACTAAATGCAATATAATATATCACCATATCAAGAAAAGTAAATACATTAAGAATCAAACATAGTAGGTCAACTAGTATAAAAATTATTACTCAGCATAAACAAATAAAAAAATCACATTTCCCTTAGCCCTTGAACTTTAACATAATGAATAGATATCAAGCCCTCTAAAGCTCATGTTGTACCAACTCATGTATCTCTAATCAAATCAAGTGCAATCTCTAGATAAGTAGTGTTGATTTGAGAAAGGTGATAATCATTTAAGTACTTTTCCACACCAATCATAGACCAATGATCCCCTACATAATTTATTATCAGGGAATGGTTCTCCCTTCATGGATAAGTAGATAAAATGGTTTAAGAATCTAGAGAACAAGCTTTACTCAAGTGTGTATGATAAAACTAAATGGCACTGTATCATAAAAATCTTATTCTATTACAAGATATCACACTAACATACAAATCATACATATCAAAGATAATGTCTCACTATACCTTAATCACATTCTCCAAACAATAATATCATACCATAGGCTAAACATAGGAATAAGCAAAGTGTACTTTTATTCCATCAATTCATGAATGAATCATACATTAAAATCAGTTTTCAACTCAAAATAATGACCACTATTTTTACCATCTAGATAAGACACATTAAATTAGAAATTCTAACTACTATAATAAGATCCAAACAATTAAACTTTATGATAATCCATATTATCATAGTCTAGTGTTCTAAGGTACAACTATTGGTTTTCCCACATTTAATCATATTAAGTAGTCATAGGTTCATGGAAGTATACACTTTTAATGAAACAAATATATAACAAGGTAAGTAATACAAATGCATATAATTCCATCTCAACATCATTTACACCTCCAAGATTGTATGTACACATAAATGATATTCTATCAAATGTTACAATACATACTATTCATGTAATAACTATCACATATGTATTTATGTGTGGGTCTAGATATATCAAATACAATATGTACCATCTAGATAATTTTATACTGTAACTCTATGGCATCCCATAATATCATAAGTTATTATGATTGAGCATCCTAATCAAATACGAACAACTAATATTTCACCCAAAAACTATAATAAAGTATAGGTTTATGCCACCTGGGTATACCCTAGATTATACTACATATAATAACCAAACTTAAACATAATATATAAGTACACATATCGATGCACTACTTTATGCTATACATTCTAATTACTTGCACATATAAATACTCACATAAAATCTATTTTACACAATATTTACTTCAAGTTATACTTTTTAGGAAACCTAATGGTCAATATTCATAAGATTGAAGTTTTTCGTCTCATATAATTCTTATTAACAATCAATTACCTTAGATATATGCATAACATCTAATGTTATATGAAATAATTAAAAACATGAATACCCAAGCCCATGTATAGATAAATTTATAAAAGAATGTTCCTAATACTTCAGTTGTTTTAAAAGTACTTAAAAAATACTATACATGGGTTGCAAGGTACAAAAGCCATTTGATTTTCCAACCAATGACTTTTATCTACTATTATTTCCATAATACGTTTTCATGGATGTTTTAGTGTGACTCAGAATATATATCATTTGGGCATATTATCTATTTAGACATTCTTAAATATTCATACTAAAACCAATATCTTACCAAGAGTCTAATGAATTAGTTATCTCAATAAATCAAGATTTATATTAAACCTCAAAAGCATACTTAATAATTAATATTTACTATAAACAACTATTCTAATATTCTCATAAGGATCCTAGGATAATAATGACCAATATGCAATTGGATCAAGCCACAATACGGAAATCCGAGGCAAAATAAAGTTCTACAAAACATTTAATTTTTGATTAGAGAGAATCTAATGGTTTAGTTAAAATAAGGCTCAATGTTTAAACTATTAACTCAATAAATTACAATTTATATTCAGCCATTTCAAACAAAAACTTAGTATGTTAATAATTATATTCAGCGCTTTAATATTTAAATACAATGCTTCTATTATATGGATGAGCTTTTCAGTTAAATAGCTTAGCATCTCATTTTAATAATTCAGTGTTCAATATGAGACCTGGCATTTCATTACATAGCTGGAAGTTTCAGTTTATACACACATCAATTAATTTAATATATATAAACAACAATTCAACAAAGAGACTTGGAATTTTGATAATAACTTTGCCTTTTCAAGGAGAGACTTGGCATTTTGTTATTATACTCAGCTAAGCAAATTCAATTCACCTTTATTAAAATACTTTAGTGACTTCTATAAGCTTAGTGCTTTTACTAAATTTAACTCAGTGGTATATTTTATAATGTTTGGTGTTTTATTTAGAGTTTGGTGCTTTAATCAAGGAATTGGCCTAAAACTAAGACTCAACATTTTGAATTTATTTGTCTCATTATTTTAAAATATAACCTCAACATTTATTAAAACTCCATGATTTCAACTTAAAACTCATCTATTTAAGAATATATATACATCCTTAATAAAATAAATTCAACATACGACTGAATAATAATAGGCTTCAGCGATTTCCATAAGACAAAACCATTTAAGCACAACAAATCCTTTAAATACTTTCACAAGGTTTATGTAGAGAATTTAGATTTGAGTAATATGGTGTTGCAAGTTTATTTCTGGTATTGCATACAAAAGGTTCGGTGCTTTTTCAAATACATCCAATGCTTCATAAATATACTCACAACCTTAGCACTTAATAACATAAACATGCCTCTTTTTATAATTTATTACCAGTGTTTTATAATATGAATAAATCACGCAGTATTGTAAAACACAATCCAATAAAGCACTTAGTTTAATAAATGCAGCCCTGACTCAAGTGGGATGCAATCTCTTATAATTGAAACTCAACCTTTTATATTTCAAACTCAGCGACCTCATTATATACTCAATTATTTGGCTTAGTGTTTCAGCCTATACACTAGGCATTTCAATTATGAGACTTGGCAATAAATTTTAATATATTCAACAATTTTAATAGTAAAACTTAGCATTTTCAATTCCAAATATAGTGATTTAATAATAATAAGCTTCATCGATTTATAAAGGAGACAGGGAGTTTCATTATGCATCTGTGTATTACTAAATGATTTCTAATAAATACATAATGGCTTCTGCTTATTACTTGTTGAATTTTGCAATTTACTTATTGACTTCTGCAAATTGCATAACGGTTATACATAGCTAGGTATCTTAATACCCATCTAGGGGCTCCATTATAGATCTTGGATTTTTAGATTTACATTTATTAAATTATATGATTTTATGCAATGGCTGGGCGGTGTAAAATAGCAAAGTGCCACTTATCATATGTATCAGGCAACATTTCAATTAAAATCCAGGGCATTTTTAAATAAGTGACTTAGCTGGCATTTTCAATATAAGACTACATATTTTTATTAAGAATTCAATGTTTTTAAATACACAACTCTTTAGCTAATTTAATTCTTAATTCAACATTTAGTGTTTGACTCAGCCAATGTAAATACAGAGTTATAATACACTGAAGTAATTGCACCTTATTTTTATTGTTCAATTTGAAATACCACATAGGCTTAATATCAACGATAATATGAGACTTATTGGAGTTGTAATCATTTGCTTGCAGTGTGATTATTTCAATATATTATATTTCTAACTCAGTCTCATAATTACTAAACTATGATTCACACCAATTAGCATACAAGATTGAAGTTTTTAAAACCCACTTTTTTAAAATTGTAAATGAGGTATCCGCATTATGATTCCCATCTCTCTCCCTAATTTCACCTTTTCTTCTTTGTATCCTCCTTCACCTATTCTCCCTTTGTGTTCTTTCTAATTTCAAGAGGATTTATTTATAAAACTCTTTTTCCATCATCTTCACTTTCCATTCATTTTCTCTTCAAGTTTTTTTCTATGCATGATTTATTTTGTTTTTATTAGATGGAGTTATCTTTCAATTGTTTAAAATATATTAAAGCATTTAATTTGCTTACTAACGATCATTACATCATAAAACTCAAGTTATTATAAATTTATGTTTAGTTGATCAATTATTAACTTTTAATTTAATTTTATGTATGTATCAAAAAGGCTAATTTTAAATCAATTTACTCATTATTATTACTATAGGATAACTCAAGCTCTTGCGAGTCAATAAATAAAAGTAATTATTTATCAATAAATGGATAAATAGTTTTCTAAGATAACTTAATAATTAACTACTATTTTTATGTAGCAATTAATATTTATTTTCTTGATTCATTATTGAAAATAAAGACAATTTAAAATAAGGGAATCTAATGCATATTAATAACTAAATTTACACACCTAAATATAATCACAACAATATTTATTAATTACACATGCCATTTAAAATTTATTGTTCGTATGTGTAGGGTTACTATCAATTCCTCTCAACTTTCCCCAATCGTCATATCTAACCTATTCTCTCTGATGATGCTCTCCCTCATCATGCTCTGAGGGTAGAATCTACCCTGTATCCATCTTGCAATAAGTAATTTGTTAGTCTGAGTCATCATCTAATCAACCAATGATACAAAAATAATAAATATACATCCTCAATGTATAGAATTATTAAAATACAACTGTCACATTATGTATAATGACCAACAATATCATTGTCCCATACCAGTATATGTAAAAATGCTCAAATCAAGGCAATAATAATTAAATAATAACCATACTAATCAATGGATTAAATATTTATAATTATAGGTTGAAATTAGAATGCGATATCCTCCCCTCTAAAATTGGTTATCACCCCCATGAATTTTATTCAAACAAAATTTATGATTAACAAACATAGTTTAACAACATAAAAACATAGTATCTAGTATCAATCATGCTAACAAATGCAAAAATTTACATAAAAAACTCATACTAGTTCTCCCAATTAGCACTATCCTTTAGAGTATTGATCCTACAAGACCCTACTCAGTGACATTTACTATTATGATTTTTTTTTTGTTTAATGTCACTTATTCTATTTTGTTCTATCATGACCAACCATAGGGTCTAGAACTACTAGACAAATCTAATAATAACTCAGTAAAAGTCTTATTGACTTTCTAAAAACATATGAGATAATTACAAAAGTCAAAATAAAAGACCAAGAAGAGTTCCACAAAACCTTCTAGCCCTTCTACACATCTCACTATTCTAAAGAGTGTATTTATCATTCTAGAGAAAAGTATTTAGGGAAACTGAAAAGTATGATGTGTATATGATAATACTATTGTTACTCTACGTAGTTTTGAATAAGTATAACATGTTAATACTATCTACTCAATCTAAACTTTGAATAAGTATGATGATGAATAAGAACTAAATATATATTGTATACATAATCATAGAATATCCATTCACATGAAATACCCATCCACAATACACATGTGTATAGCCATACGACTGAATTTGATAGATTCTACCTATTAAATCTAAGAATTGATTAGTCCATCTATTGAATTATCTCAACTCTAATCTGAGCCTATGTGAGGTTAAGTAAGATATTGTCCTCTTACTTAGAAACTCATGTTTTTAATTCATCACTCTTCCCTCAGGTCTTCACACTCTGATGGTCTCCTAAAAAGTGCATAAAATTTTATGAAACACACATCTATACTAATAGATCATAAAAAGCAATACTATATGCTAATTTAGTTTAGATGTATAAACATATATATAAGAACAATCATACAATCATTCTGAAATCATATTAAATTTTTACTAATAAAACATAACTAGTATCATAATTACAACTTAATCTATAGTGTTATATTCATAATTAAGAAGTAATAATATAATAATTAACATAACTTACATGGGCTAAGGATTATACCATCCTTACAACTTTATGAATGAGACAACTTCTCTTTACTTGTACAACTATCACGTACAACTATCACATAACAGGTTAAAAAGTTTATCTATACCATTTTAGACTACCAAGATGTTTTGCATATCTTATACCTTACTTGTTCCCGAAGAGAGGTACATATATACCTCTTCAAAATAACATTCTTCAAAGAGAATAATATTAGTCTAAATAAAGATATACAATAACATAATAATTGTAATCAACTAGAATTAATATAAATACAATGTTCACCACTCCTTATGGTCAAGTACATAAATTAAATAAAATAATGACTCTATAAAATTATAAAGTGAAAATTATAGAACTTAACATCTCATAAACAAAGTTCCTACATACCCTCATATGGTAAAATGAATCATCACAATCCATATTGCCAATCACTATTCACTTAACAAACTTGTAAGGGTAGTATCATAATCTACCTCCACAACCAAAAAGAAAATACTAACCTCAAAGATGTATCAATCCAATCCTATATCCTCTCTCAATAATAAGTAAGAATAGCTATCCCATGAAAACATGGGAATACGACCAAATAACATTTCAAATACAAGTTTCAACTTAAGGAAACACTAAATCAACAGCTTGAAAATATAAATCTTCTTGGTAGCTTAAAATGGTATAAGAGGAGAGTTAAAACATAATATCTAACCTATAAGCTAACTAAGAGAGATGACACTTCTTTATCAAGTCTATATAAAAGATGTTAATCCACAAATCAAGCTCCTAACATGAAGGAATTCTTATCCAAGACATCTATACTAAACTATAAGAAAATTATCACCACAATAGGTGGTGCCAATATAGAATTGTCCTAGAAGGTTTATCACTCCTAGAATTTGTGTATGTAAGAAAAAAAACTAATGCATATATACTTAAGTGAGAAGCACTCCATGTTTTTTAAAACACTCACAAAACACAAACATAAATGGTGAAGGTGATTCAAGAATGACATAATCACACTCAAGGTGTTTGATCTAAAAGATCAAGAATATAGTAGGAACCTCATGTATACAACTCATGAACTAAGCTATACACATACCTACCAAACATCTTATAAAACCATCACCAAAGAGACACTTGATAAACCAATCCTTTAACAAAATTAAGAGGTACAAATTCTCTTAGGGTACATACTCAATATACCACATTAACTTTTCTCCTCTCTACTAAATAAAAAGGTATGAAAATATTAATATACACATTAGATTCTAGAGTTAGAATCATAGTTATGATACCACATGTTATAACCCCTCAAATTTTACTTAGAATAATATACTATTTTTAAAAAATTATTACTTAATATTCATTCCATACAACCATAGTTAAAATAAATAGCTTTAACTAATCATAATAAACAACTTAGAATAATCACGATTCCATAATTTTGAAACTAAATTCAATATAATATATCACCATATCAAGGAAATTAAATACATTAAGACTCAACCACAACAGGTCCAATAATATAACAATTATTTCTAAGCATTAATAAATAAAATATAATTACATTTCCCTTAGGCCTTCAGTCTTAACATAATAAATAGATGTCAATCCCTTCAGAGCTCATATTGTACCAACTTAAGTACCTTTGATCATCTCAATACAATATCTAGGTAAGTAGTGTTGATATGGGGAGGGAGATAATCATTCAAGTACTTTTCACATCAATCATAGACTGACAATCCCATACATAATTAATTATTAGAGAATGACCCTCTTTTCATGGATAAGTAGATAAAATGGTGTAAGAATCAAGAGAACAAGCTATTACTTAAGTGTGTATGATAAAAATAAACATGCAGTGTATCATAGAGAGCCTAATCTATTGTAAGATATCTCACGAACATGCATATCACACATACCAAAGATAATGTCTCACTATACCTTAAACACATTCCCCTAGTAATCATATCATACCATATGCTAAACATAGAAATAAGTAAATTGTACTTTTATTCCATCAACTCATGAATGAATTATACATTAAAATCAATCCTAAACTTGAAATAGTGACCACTATTTTTACCACCTAGGTAAGACATATATTAAATTATAGATTCCAACTAATACAATAAGATCCAAACAACTTAACCCCATGATAAACCATATTATCATAGTCTAGTGTTATAAGATACAACTATTAATTTTTCTATATTTAATCACAATAAGTAGTCATAGGTTCATGGAAGCATATGCTTTTAATCAAGTAAATATATAATAAGTTAACCCATACAAATACATATAATTCCATCTTAACATTCATTCACACTTCTAATATTATATGTACGTATAAAGGATATCTTATCAAATGTTATAATACATACCATTCAAGTAACAACCATCACATATATATTTATGTAAGTGTGGGTCTAGATATATCAAATATAATATGTATCATCTGGATAATTTTATACTATAACTTTATGACATCCCATAATATCATAGATCATTATACTTTAGCACTTTACTCAAACACCAATAAATAATCTTACACCTAAAAATAATAATAACGTAAGTACAAAATTATACCACCCATATATACCCTAGATTATACTATACAATTATAATTAGATGTAAACATAATATCTAGGTACACATTTTGATGCATTATTTTATGCTATATAGTCTAATTACTTGTACATATAAATACCCACACAAAATTTATTGTATAAAAGATTTAATCTTCAACATTTATCATGATATTGGATATCTATAAATCAAGTTATAATTTTTAAGAACTTAACCTAATGGTCAGTATTCATAAGATTGAAGTTTATCATTCCCTAAAATTTTTATTAGAAATCAATTACCTTAGATATATGCATATCATCTAATGTGCTATAAAGTTATTCAATGACATGAATAGCCAAGCCTATGTATAGATAAAGTTATATAAGAATGACCCTAATACTTCAGTTGTTTCAAAAGTATTTAATAAAAACTTTAAATGGATTACAATGTACAACAACCATTCAATTTTTGGACCAATGACTTTTATCAACTATTATTACCATAATACCTTTTCATGGATGTTTTAGTGTGACTCAGAATATATTTCATCGTGAAATATTATCTATTTAGACATTCTTAAATATTCAAATTAAAACTAATATCTTACCAAGAGCCCAATGAATTAGTTATCTCAATAACTCAAGCTTATACTAAACCCCAAAAGAATACTTAATACTTAATATTTACTATAAAAAAACTATTCTAATATTCTCACGAGGATCTCATGATAATCATGATTAAAATATAACTAGCTCAAGCCATAGTATGAATGTTTGAGGCAAAATAGAGTTCTATCAAACGTTCAATTTTTCATTAGAAAAATCTAATATTGCAATTTAAATAAGGCTCATAATTTAAACTATTAACTAAACATCTTTGAATTTATATTCAACCATTTTAAAAAAATACTCAGTGCATTAATATTTATATTCAATGCTTTGATATTTAAACATAGTGTTTGTATTATATGGATGAGCATTTCAATTAAATAGCTTAACATCTCATTTTAATAATTTAGTGTTTAATATGAAACCTGACATTTCATTACATAGTTGGACATTTCGGTTTATACACATAACAATTCATTTAATATATAAACAACTATTTAACAAAGAGACTTGGCATTTTGATAATGAATTAGGCATTTTAAGGAGAGACTTAGTATTTTTTTATTATACTTAGCAAGGAAAATTCAATTCATCTTTATTAAAAGACTTCAGTAACTTCTAAACTCTATTTCTAGACTCGGTTTTTTACTTTATTTGTCTCATTGTTTTTAAATATAAACTCAACATTTATTAAAACTCCAAGATTTCAACTAAAAAATCATGTATTTAAGAATATATATTCATCATTAATAAAATAAATTTATCATATAATGACTTAATAATAATATGATTCAACGATTTCCATAAGACAAAACCATTTAAGCATGACTTCTTTAAATACTTTCACAATATTTATGCAGTGAATTTACATTTGAATAATATAGTATTTCAAGTTTATTTCTAGTGTTTCAAGTTTATATTTGGCATTGCATACAAAAGATTAAATGTTTTTTCAAATACAATCAATGCTTCATAAATATACTCATAATGTTAACACTTAATAACACATACACAACTCTTTTTATAATTTATTTCTAGTGTTTTATAATATAAACAAAGCATGCAGTCTTGTAAAACATAGTCCAATATATCACTTAGTTTATAAAATGTATTCTTGACTCAGGTGGATGAAATATCTTATAATTGAAACTCAGCCTTTTATATTTCAAAGTGAGCTACCTCATTATATACTCAGTCATTTGACTTTGCATTTCAGCCTATACACTAGGCATTTCAATTATGAGATTGGGCACTAAATTTTAATAAACTCAGTAGTTTTAATTGTAAAACTCATCATTTTCAATTCCAAATAAAGTGATTTAATAATAATAAGCTTCATAAATTTATAAAATAAGATAGGGCATTTAATTATCCTTATGCATTTGAATTTGGACTTTTGTGTATTACTAAATAACTTAGACTAAATAGATAATGAATTATTAATTATTGACTTTTGTAAATTAATTCTTGAATTATACAAAATTCATAATGATTATACATAGCTAGGTGTCTTAATACTCAGCTTGACAATCTATTATAGAGCCTAACATTTTAGTTTTACATTTATTAAATTATATGATTTTATTCAATGGTTTGGATCTAAAAGATAATGACTTGGACATTCAATTTAATGTATTCTAAAATATCAAAATTCCACTTATCATATGTATGAGTCTACATTTCAATTAAAACCCTAGCGTTTCCAAATAAGTGACTTGGTTGGCATTTTTAATATAAGACTACAAATATCTATTAAGACTTTAGTGTTTCTATTTTAAAATAGGCATTTGAATTAAATACACAATTTTTTAGCTAATTTAATTCTTAATTCAACATCTAGTGTTTGATTTAGCTAATGTAAATACACAATGTTATAATCCACTGAAGTAATTGCACCCTATTTATATTGGTCAATTTGAAATACCACATAGGCTTAATATCAACCATAATATGTGAGACTTATTTTGTGATCTTCTTGGATTTACAATCAATTGAATTAACTTTTAGCCTAATTATTTCAATATAATATATTTCTAACATAGGCTCATAATTACTAAACTAAGATTCACACTAATTAGCATATAAGAATGCAATTGTAGAAGTGACCTTTTTAAAATTGCATAATGAGCTATCTATATTATGATTCCCATCTCTCTCCTTGAGTTCACCTTTTCTTCTTTGTATCCTCCTTTACCTATTCTCCCTATGAGTTCCTTCTAATTTCAAGAGGTTTTGTTTATAAAATTCTTTTTCCATCATCTTTACTTTGCATGTATTTTCTCTTCAAGTTTTCTTCCATGCATAATTTATAATTTTTTATTAGCTAGAGTTATCTTTAAATTATTTAACATATATTAAAGCATCTAATTTGCTTATTAAAGATCACTACACCACATAGCTAAAGTTATTATAAACTTAGGTTTAATTGATCAATTAATAGATTTTAATTTAATTTTATGCATGTATCAAGACAATTAATTTTAGATCAATTTAATCATTATTAGTGCTATAGGATAACTCAAGCTCTTGAGAGTCAATAAATAAAAGTATTTTTTTTAAATCAATAAATGGATAAATAGTTTCTAAGATAACTTAATAATTAACCACTATTCTTATGTAGCAATCAATAGCTATTTTATTTATTTATTATTGATAATCAAGGCAATTTAAAATAATGGAATTTAATGCACATTAATAACTATATTTTTACACTTAAATATAATCACAATAATATTTATTAATTATGCATATCATTTAAAATCTACTGTGTATGTGTAGGGTTACCATCAATTCCTTTCGACTTCTCCTAATCGTCCTATCTATCCCATCCTCTTTGATGATGCTCTCCCTCATCATGATCTAAAGGTAGAATTTATCTGACATCTATATCATAATAAGTAGGTAGTTAGTCTGAATCATCATCTAATCAATCAATAATGCAAAACTAACAAATATACATCCTTAATGTACATAATAATTAAAAAACAACTGTCACATTATGTATACTAGTCAATAATATCATTGTCTCATAATAATATATTTTAAAACACTCAAATCAAGGAAATAATAATAAGATAATAACCATATTAATCAACAAATTAAAGGTTTATAATTATAAGGTGAAATCATGATGTGATATCAAATATCTTAATTATATTGATAATAAAAAATGATAAGGTCTACTAAAATGTCTTAACCATTTCCTTAAGCATTAATGGCCTTTCAAATATATATTTTTATTTCAATTAAAAAATAATTCCAATTAGAATATAGATATTACCTTAAATATTTTAAATCAAAATATAGTATGATCATCAGGGTTTAATATGTTTATTCAATTTGTTCTTTGTGCATTGTTAAAAATAAGAATCATGTATGACATTATTTCTTAGAGAAAATCAATTTATTATTTGTTTAAAATAAGTATATGGTAAAAACCAACTAGATAATATAATAAACTAAGTATAGCAAAAATAGTGACAAAAAAATTAGAGTATAAACTAACTATGGAGCCATAGGGCAAGACAACTATGAAAAGCGAAGATTACATAATTGAAACAAATATTTAAAACATTTTCATAATTTTAAAATTCTAAACTATATAATAAGGTCTACAAAAATGTCTTAACCATGTCCATATTGGCCTTTCAATTTTTTTTTTAAATTTCAATTTAACAAACCATGCCATTAGAATATAATTATTACCATAAAAATTTAAAAATAATATACAATATGATCATGAGGCTCTAGGTCTCTTTTTGTGCAATACATGTGGTAAGATCATGTGGAATACTTAGTATAGATTTAGTATAGACCACAATTCTCATTTTTAACATAGTTGCTTGATCCAATAGACTCAAAGAAGTTCCTGTTAGAAGGGATTGATTTCTTGAGGTTGTATCCTCTATAATTTACACCTTAAAGGAAATCAGTTTTTTTTTTAATTGAGAGATTATATATCATTTTTCTTGAGAAAAATTATTAGAATACATGGGCATGACGTACCCTCAGTATTGGTAAAATGTTAGCTCATCAGATTTTTAAAATAAAATCAAAATATTGGCTCAACACTTCTATAAATGTGTATAATTAAATGGTAAACAAACTGAAGGCATTTTATATTTTCTAAAGATAAGGGAGTGATATGTTTAATTTTCCACAACACATTTTTAACCATGCTTTTGAAGATGGCTCAATCACTATACTATGGACTACCTTAAGTTTTAGTGAAATACTATGTGATGTTATCTCAAAATATTTTAATCTTGCTAGTTTATGTCAAATAATGATTTTGGGCTCAGTGGAAGATGAGAATTTTTTAGTGCATTTTCATTTTTAAATTTAAAATTAAGAAACGAGATTGATAAAAATTAGAGACTTGCTTGAATTTATATACAACTAGATATAATGTCCTCGATTTTCCATTTGATAGAGCTCTAGACATTTGGTAGTCAACATCTGAAAGAAGAGGATTGACTAATAATTCTTGAACCACACTATAGTTCTATAATTCTATATCCGATTCCAATTTTTTTTGAAGAGAATACAAATAAAAATTATCAAGAATAAAATGATTAAAATTGGCATGTTAAAATTTAAAATTTAGGCATCTAAAATTTGAGTTTGGTCGAGGAATGATAACAATTTTTTTGATCGCTTTTGAAATTTATTTTATGAAGGTTTTAAGAAAGCTTGTTGAATATAATTCAAAGCATATAAATGATTAAGAGGTAATCTATGCATTTTTTAAATATTTGATTAAGATAACATGTCTATAACAGTTTTAAAATTTGTTACATAGATGCATTATTATATTGTGTTATTTCCTTGTTATTTTATACCAATTAGGTATATATTTTTTGTTTTATTTGATAAAGAGAACATGTCTATAATAGTGGCAAACTCTACTATAGAGAAGCATTACTATATTTTGTTATTTCATTGTTATTTTATACCAAAGATATTTGATGTATCTATAGTGTAATGAACTTTAAGTATCAATATTGGACCAACTAATCGAAACAACATTTCAGGTGATGGTTCTACCCCAATCGGTGATAGAACTTCTAGGAACCATAACTTTTGCACCATAGATCCGTTTGAATCCCCATTTAAACCATTAAAATATAATAATGAGGGGAACATCATGAGATGGAATGATATTTGATCAATGGGTTTTTATCCCCAAAAACCAAATAGAAGTTCCCTAATTTTCAATTTTAGTACTACAATCTAAAAATAATAAGTTTCTAAGAATAATAATTCCTCAAATTTTATATTGTTGTGAATCGTGGAAGTCAAAAAACTTAATCTCCATCGAGATTGGTGACTTTACACATCTTATTCCTACCTTTAAAATGTGTATAAATAAAGATTTAAACCAAAAAGAAAATCAGACATCTTTTCTCAAAGATAGACATATGTCTGGATCTGCAAATTTGATCAATAAAACATCTCTTCTCAGAGATAACATTATTACAATTGTGTTTTTCTTATTTATTGAATTATCTTTCAACCAAAGCTTCTAATTTGTAGATCACCAAAAACTTAACTTCTGCTAATAACTTACATAAATTACTAGAAAATTTTAGAAAACTATCACATATGTATTTAAACAACTTCTATTAATTCCATACGTGACGTTTGGGACTAAAATTAATTTTTGCTTTGGATCCCCTCAATATGTTAGTGCCAAAGCACTAAAAAATGAGGCAAAATCTAAACTTCAATCCTTGTAACTTTAATTCCACATGTATCACATTCAATGATAGAACTAAAATAAATATTAAGATTGTAAATTATTTATTATTAAATTTTTTAGTCATTAAAACCATATAGAAGGAAGATCATGTTTGTTTTACTTATTTTTATAAATGTGATAAGGACCACTTGTGACTTAGGACACAATAATCTTAAGATAATAATTATATTTTGATTGGTATTATTTGTTAATCGAAATCAAAAAGTATTTGAAAGGCCATTATTAATTATGGATATTGTTAATATATTTTGACAGACCCTATCATTAGTGATTAAGGATATGGTTAATACATTATCATTATATTTATTCATTTTAAGAAAGATGACTATGCATGTAAACAATTTCTTTTATTCTTCAGAACAAACAAAATTTAAATCCATATCTTGTAATCATAAGGAAACTAACTTAAAAATTATCTACACCTTAGTTTAAAACATCTCATTAAAATATTTTAACTACAATAGCTTCATCCATGATAATACCTTGAATTAATGACTAGAAAAATCTAGTTTTCACATACATATTCGACCAACTTATTTATTTTGGGATACATATGCATCTCTATAATAGAGTTTAAAACTGTTATAGACATGTTATCTTAATCAAATAGAATAATGAGAATAGTTATTTGCATACAAATTAATCTATCTTAAAATTAATAAATATAATGATTAGTTCTCTTAAAATCATTTCTTTAAAGATATTGGCTTGCCATCCTTGATTTTCATAGTTGTCTTGCCCTATGGTAGCATAGTTAGTTTAAGGTAATATTAATATTTTGATTGGCATGATTTATTAATTGAAATAAATTTTTTTTTGAAAGATTGTTATTGATTTTAGATATGGTTAAGATATTTTGGTAGATATTATTTTATAATTTATATATCACTTATCAAATATATGTATATGTGATCAAATTTAAAATAACATAATCTAACCTATCCAATAAAGTAAAACTTATATAAGAGGCAATCTATTGAAATAAAAATTAATGATTCTATCAAAGTTTTTTATCAATATCTTGATATCCCTTTTATATCTCTATAGCTAAAAAGAGGGGGGAAATGAAATGAAATCAACTAAACGAGAAAAACACTCAATGTATACTTATAGATTAGTCTCTTATATATCAATCTCTTGATATCTATTTTATATCTTAGATTGGTCTTTTGAAATACTTACAAAGGTTTATACTTAATGTATAGTAAGTAGTGCACATGATATTACCATATGCACTACACAAAAGGAGACCTCATGAACCATAATTTTGGGACATGAAGGATAACAAAAAATAATTTATTTAAACCTCTCCCTCAAGTTCATATTGAATATTAAAAATATTACATACATTTATTTACTAATTTTTGCAAGGCTAAACATGATTAATATGTAGAAGTAACTTAAAAAAAAATATTATAAAACATGAAAATCCATGTGTGTTTCCATAATTATTTTGTAAATAGTAAACCATTCAAACATACTTTTTTATAGGATATAAAATACTTCCACACACACACACACACACACATATGAAAATAGTAAAAAATAATATCAACATACTTAAAAGTATCAAGACAATATTTAATACTAAGTATCAACAAAAATTTAAACACAAAAATTTAAGTTTTAATCAAAGTTTGTATCAGGAGCCAAATATATTAAAGGGGCATCCTTATTAGTCAAGTACCTAATATACTCCATGGAATATGTGAGGATTTAAATTAAGTAGGTCGAGGTCCCTTCATAATCATCTACCTTAAACTTAACATTTTTTAACATTCAAACCTCCATAGGTTGTGCGGCAGGGTAGCTAGCACATTTCCTACTTGAACAAGAAAAAAATTTAGGATAAAGGGGTAAGATATTAGTTTTAAGTGTAAATATTTTATTGGGATGTAATTTTATAATTAATTCAAAGATATATTCATATTGATGTGGCTCGGCCAATAGAGCATTTTGTTCATTAGGTTAAATGGTAGCATGAGTATGCATGTGTTAAGGGGGATCATTTGGAATGCCTTGTATACAAGGATTATTCCTCTAATATTATACACTCCATATTATATTTAAACATAAATTCAAAGATTTAGAAGTCAAAGATTTGATAACATTTTAAAAGACAATTTTATTGGCAGCAGAATGTAAGGAAACATAGGTTCCCCAATTAAATAGCGTAGCAAATATGTTATCAATCCTATGACCATGAAAGAATCATCCACCTCAAAATATACCTCATAAAGGAGTACCCTAACTATGTTTATGATCATCATGATCCCAAACATCTCTACCTAAATCATTTAAACCTAGATTCTAGCCTGACATCTAATAAAATATGCTAAAATAAGTATTTTATACAACTGAGCTCAAATACTTCTTAATTTTCATTATCTTAAAAATATAATACATAAAATTATTTAATTTGAATAAAAATTCAAATAATACTTATATAATCATCATTGTGCATAAAAATTAATCATTCCATCCTTTTTACAAATATACTAAAATAACAACTACCAACCTAAGAAAACTATGCATTATTCTTTTGCAATCCTCATGCCACTTTAAATAAAATCATAAATATGACATAATAAAATACATGAAACCATTAATGTTTAATTTTCATGTGTGTGTGTGTGTGTGTGTGTGTGTGTGTGTGTGTTTACAATAAGAGCCACTTAGAACATAATAAATTTAAGGTAATAATTATATTTTAGTTTAGGGTTGTGAAATTTAAATAAAAAAATATATGAAAGATTGATTTGGATGTGGTTAAGATATTTTGGCAAACCTTATTATATAATTTTTAATTTTAAAAGTATGAAAATATTTTGTATATTATTTAGCATAGTCATTTTATTATTTATACTCTTCGATAACTATGAAAACTAAGGATGACAGAAATTAAAAAATATTTTAAATATTTTCATAGTTTTAAAATTATAAACTATATAATAAGGTCTGCCAAAATGTCTTAACCACATCCATATTGGTCTTTAAAATAATTTTTATTTAAAGTAACAAGCCATCCCAACTAGAATATAATTATTACCTTAAATATTTAAAAATAAAATATAGTATGATCATGAGGCTCTAACACTCTTTTTAATAGTACATATAGTAAGATCATATGCAACACTTAGTATAAATTGAGTATAGACCACAACTCACATTTCAAATATTTTATCAGACCTTATTATACAATTTGTATGGGTTTGATTCTTTAAACAATTATACAATACATGTATAAGTTAGTATGGAGTCACCAAGTATGTATGTATGTATGTATGTATTTAATAAGGACTACGTAGGACATAATAGACATAAGTTAATAATTATATTTTACTATGAAAATGTTTTGAATAATATTTGGTGCCATATGATCATCCTTATTTATGGTTTTAATGACTAAAAAATTTAATAATAATAAAAATTTAAAACTAATTTTTATTTTATTTCTAGCATTGAATGTGGTGAAAATGGAATTAAAGATACATGAATTGAGGTTTAGATCTTGCCCTATTTTTTAGTGAATTGGCACCAACATATTGAAGACACAATAAACTTAAAGTAATAATTATATTTTTCAGTTATGTCATCTTTGCTTTTCATAGAAGTATATTGTATACCATTATTTATCAGAAGAAATTAGTTGTTTGTTTATTTAAAATAAGTATGTGATTAAGACCAATCAAAAAATATATTAAACAAATTATAATAATAATAAAAAAAAAGGGTATAGAGTATAAAAATTAAATTGATTATGTATGTATGTATGTATATATTTATGTATGTATGTATGTATGTATGTATGTATGTATGTATGTATGTATGTATGTATATATTTATGTATGTATGTATGTATGTATGTATGTATGTATGTATGTATACGCGTGCGCGCGCCCACACACACACACACACACACACACACACACAATTTTTTACTCAATTTAATATATTACCACCCTAAACTCTAAACAAACAAGAAACTAATTTTCTCTGAGAAATAATGACATGGAAGATACTTGCTTTAAATAATGAAATTAGAATAAAATGAATTATATTTTATGATTGGTCTTTACTACATGCTTATTTTAAACAAACAAGAAACTTATTCCTCTAATACATAATGACATGCAAGATACAAAATATTTATTTTAACTAATGCAAAAATAAAATAAAATAATATTATGTTATTGGTCTTTACCACATACTTTTTTTAAACAAATGAAAAACTCATTTCCTTTGAGAAATAATGGCATCCAAGATAATTATTTTAAACAAAATGAGTAAACACAATATATTTAAATAAATATTTTTTAGGAAAATTAGTTTCATATTTATTTAAAATAAATATGTGGTAAAGACCAACCAAATAATATATTAAACTAAGTATATCAAAAATTGTGACAAAAAATCAAGGTATAAAGTATAAATAATAAACCAACCATGGGACCATAGGGAATGTGTGTGTGTGTGTGTGTGTGTGTGTGTGTGTGTGTCTGTGTGTGTGTGTGTACCCTATTTTTTGTCATAGTGTTTCAATTAATTTAATGTATTATTTGGTTGGTCTTTCGTTTTACCACCTTAAACCCTAAATAAACAAAAGATTGATTTCCTTCAAGAAATAATGGCATGAAAGATATTTATTTTGAAAAACCTAAAAAGAAATAAATGAATTATATTGTGCAGTTGGTATTTACCACATACTTATTTTTAAAAAATAATAAACTCATTTCCTCTAAGAAATAATGGCATGAAAGATACTTATTTTAAATAATGCACAGAAAAAATAAATTTTATTATGTGGTTGGTCTTTACCACATACTTTTTTTAAACAAACAACAAACTTATTTCCTCTTATAAACAATGTCATTCAAGATAATTATTTTAATAAAAATGAATAAATGAAATAGAGCCTCATGATCATTTCAACCATATTTTTGTCTAACCCAAAACTACCTCTTTCATAATTTTTGAGTTTAAGGAAAATATATTTAGATATAAATAAAATTTATATGAAAATCAACATGCATAGTGTTTGTAGCAAATATATTTGAAAAAATATTATTTAGGAAACCTATTATTATATTTATTCATTTCAAGATAGTCAACTATGTATGCAAACAACTACTCTTAGTCTTTACAACTGAAAAAACACAAGTTTATACCTTTCAATCAAAAGAAAACCAACCAAAAATTTTTCTATGATTTTATTTATAACTTTGAATACTAGAGATTTACTTCCAACTACTAGAGCTTTTCTTCTGCTAAGAGCTTGCATAAATGACAAGAAAAAATGAGAAACTATCACATATGTATTTGATCAACTTATATTAATCCTATAGGTGATGTGTTAGATAAACATTAAATTTTTCCTTGGCCCCCCTTAATATTCTACCAATTCACTAAAAAATGGGGCAAAATCTAAATCTCGATTCCCATAGCTTTAAGTCCACCTACACCGCATTCAATGCTATAAATAAATTAAATACTAAGTTTGAAAATGATTTATTATTAAGTTTTTTATTTATTAAAATCCACATATAAGGAAGAACATGTGGCACTAAAACACATTCTAAACATTTTCATAGTAAAATATAATTATTAACTTAAGCTTACTGTGTCCTAGTTGGTCCTTATTATTTACATACACACACACACACACACAAAATATATACCTGGCAATTCCAGACTAACCTATACATGTCTTGTATAAATTATTAGAAAATTAGACCTATAAATATATAGTAACTCTAGTGAATCTATGTCCAAAAATATAATCGAGTATAATCTATAAGACAAATATATGTCCCAAACTATGAAATTGTATAAAATTTTGGGGATTTTCCCTATGTATATTTTCACAAAATTAGCCATTTTCAAAATAAAAAAATATAATTATAGAGATTTGGCTATAAATAGCCAATAAAATTTTTCCTAGGTTCAACAAGGGGAAGGATATAAAAGTCATGCAAAGATACACTTTTTAGTACAAAGCCAATCACATGGAGGACACAATCAAACATGTGACTTCATGCCACTTAGGTCCATGAATTTTTTTATAACATTGTACTTATATGATCACAATGTCACAAATCAATTCAAAATACAATAAAGGATTTTGCATGTCAAGGATTAGTTATATAACCTTTTGGAGTCACCCTTAACTACGAAAATTGATTTGTTATCTTCCAAGAAAAAAATCAAGCTCATATTGCACACATAAAAGATTGTGTTACTCATGGTTTTACAAAAATCACCTACACAAGAGAGAATGTATCTATTATTAGTGCACCAATCCATGTAAACACCATTATATTAACAAATATGTAAGATAGTATAGTACTATGGAGACATGTTTGAAAAGCTAAATTATATTTGAACACATTGTATGGTGAAGCATCATATTGATTTGGTTCCCATATCCCATCTTCCAAATTGTCCACTATCATATAGGTGCATTTGGGATGATGTAGTCTAGAACCAAATAAAATATCCTACTTATCAATGAAATACTAGGCTTATATCTTCTCCCTGTAGAATCTCGATAATTCTCATGCCAAAAAAATAAGGTGCATAGTGTTTGTACATTGAATACCATTTTCTCAACAAGATAACAAAGAATAATTGGTGCACAATAGCTCACATTGAATACCTCTTGGATTAAATATGAGGTGAAGAATAATTCACAAAGATTGACCTAAATTCAGGTCATCATCATGCATAAGTCTATCTTTAGAATGTTTGGAAAAAGCATTCAAAATGTATGGATGAAAGTAGGAATGGTTTCCATTTTTTTCAATTTGACCAGCGTGTCGACAACATTCATGTGCTTGATGGATGATCTACTGATACCATTATTAAACTCTTTCATCATCATCTACATAGTTGACATCCTCATATTTAGTAAGTCTTGGGAGGAGATTTGGAGAACATATAAACCATCTTAGACACCTTGTATAAACAAAAATTATAAGATAAAATAAAAAAGTATTCATCTCATGTTTCACATATTTCATACCTACACTGAATAATTTTCTATACAAACATCCATGTAGATCCAAATAAGATCAAGGTAATTGAATATTAGAAGAATCTAGTGAGATGTGGAATGTTATCATATTTTCTAACTTCTAACACAATTTTTTTCTTGGTTTCTCACATATATAATTATCTCTTTATTATATCATCCACACCAAAGCATCATTCTTATAGACACAAACATAACAACTTGATTTTGAGGATCTCAAGCAAAACTTATACATAGTATTTTTTTAAGAAGTTCCATCCATTATATAATACTTCAATATTCACATTGATGTATCTAATTATGAAATAAAAATGGAATCACATAACACAAAAATCTATCCACCTACCACTCAGAGACATCCAATGACATTTTCAATGCTACTCCACCTATTAATGAACCCGAATACTATCAAGGTAAAGAAATCAATAGACACACTACTTATGAAACACTAATATATTTTTATCATGTTGAATCAATGAAATAATTAAATGTACACATTCATAAATAAACCTCAACACATAATTGGAGTTGACATGCAAAATTTGAAAATTTAAAAATAACAAAAAACTTGATCTATTATTTTTAATGACCGTTATATTCAGTAAGTTTTGCATGCAAACATATACAGTCTTAAAAATCTCCAAAAATATTATAAACACTAAAATTAACCTATTATATGAATTTAAATTTAAGGTTTCATCCATTTTTAAAAATATATAATTTGTAAAAATAGAAAAATCTCAAAAAATACAAAAAGACATTTTTGGACCCTCAAATGGTCATGTATGGCCTCCAAAAAATATCAAGAACATCCATAAATAAATAAGATAGGTTATTTCTGCACTAAATTTTTTGAGATGATCATTTTGGCATGAATGAGAGACTAAACAAAGCTAGGATCAAAATTTATGGCCTCTGAAAGTTTGGACTATGCATCATTCTACTCTAGTTGAAAACAACTCAGCTCCTACAAGTTTCTCTGATTGTATTGCTGAAATTTATTCTTGTAAATATTAGTTATCTCTCATTATAAAATATAATCATTTACATCCCTCTATAATCATTCCCACTATAATCCTTCCTACTGTACCAAATCCTTGTCATAACTTTCTTACATTGTGTTTACTATATTCTTATCTAGAACCTACACTATATTTTATTTCTTCTTCTTTGGTACCTATTAATTCCAATATAGTTATTCATATTATTAACCTTCATAATATTATTGATGAAAAAAATATAATTTTAAAATATTAAATACTAGATAAATATCAAAATTCTTTGGTAAACTCATTTCATAGGCACTATCATTGATTTTCTTCACAATTCTACATGGTTCAATTTTCTTGTACTTTAATTTATTTTATGTGCCTATTGGAAATATCTCTTTACCCAAGTAAAACATCACTAAATATTTTTATTAAAATATTTTTTACCTTATTATGATATATTTTGATGCTTTATACTTCTCATTATTTTCTTGTAACTTTCTTCTTACTTCTTTCAACTAGTGTATATGCTCTGCAAATGATTTTGCATCATCACTAACTCATTATAAAATTAGTAATTGTACCAAATATAAAATACCCATAGGATTTATCACATAAAAAATTTCAAGTGTTGATTTTAATATTGATCTATTCACTGAACTATTGTATGCAAACTCAGTGTGTGGTAAATCAATGTTCCATTGCTTGGGATTCTCTCTAACTATGCATCTCAAAAAAATTTCCAATCTCAAGTTTAAGCCTTATGTTTTTCCATCTATCTATGGGTGTCATGCACTACTAAATTCTATTTTAGATCCCATATTATTTCATAAATTCCTATAAAAATGATTTTGATTTTGTTTGTCTTTATTTGATGTAATGGTTTTTAGAACACCATGAAATCTCACAACGTCCTTAAAAAATAGTTTTGCAACTCTAGTAGAATCATTGGTTTTATTACATACAATAAAATTAACCATCTTAGAATATATGTATACAAAAACAAAATAATTAAATCATTACCTCTATATATGTTTGATAACCCCAATTGAAAATCCACACTCAAATATGTCCATAGTCCTCTTGAAATTGGTAATGATAGTCATGTACAACCTTGTATTCTGTTAATGTCCTTTATCCACCTAACATATCCTACACCTTGAAACATATCTTGTCACATGTCTCTTCATATTTGTCCAAATATACTTCTCCACCAAATCTATTGTCCTTGTCTTGTTAAAATGTCCAGCTAAACCACCACTATGAAATTATCTTAAAATATTATCTCTTAAAGACCCAACTAGAATAAAAAAATATTTCCCTTTGAAGAGATAACTATCTTGCATAATATATTCATCATGAATGGTACTTGTCTCACTTATTAATATATTTATGTTTTTTTCAATTATATTTTTAAAATTTGGATTAATATCATATAATTATTTAACAACTTCAAATCTAACTTTTTTACTCACCATAGTAGTTTAGAACACCACTCTCCTTCTCAAAGAAACAACTACATCATTTAGCTTTCTTGATTTATGCTTTAACATAAAATTATATTCCTGAAAGAAAGACGCTCACTTTGTATACCTACTATTTAAATTTGTTTGAGTGTTTACATAATTCATGGCCTCATGATCAATAAATATGATAAACTTCTTAGGGAATGATTAATTCCTCCAATATCTTAATGCTTGTACAAAGAAATAAAATTTAGCATCATATGCATAATACTTTGTTCTTACCTCATTTATTTTCTCATTAAAATAATCTATTGGTTTTCCTTAATGACTCAACACAATACAAATTCCCACATATGAATAATCACAATCAACCTCAAACACTTTGCTAAAATCTAGTAATGCTAAAATAGGCTTCTCTATAATCTTCTTCTTCAACAGCTCAATGTTTTTTATTTATGCCTTTATCAATACAAATTATTTTCTTCTCATACAATATGTTATTGGTGAATCAAGGATATTAAAATACTTAATGAACTTTCTCAAAAAAATTACTAAACCATGAAAACTTCTTACCTCTGTGATGCTCTTTGGAATAAACTGCTCAAAAATTATTTTTACCTTTTATTCATCCATTCTTACACAATATGATGAAACTAAAAATCTAAAAATACCAAATTATTCTTCATAAACTTGCAATTCTTCAAATTTACATAGAGCTTATTCTCTATTAATAGTTCTAATACCATTCTCAAATGCCTTAAGTGATCCTCTTTAATTTTATTGAATATCAAAATACCATCAAAATAAACCACGAAAAACTTACCAATCTAATATCATATCACTATGTTCACCAACCTCATAAATGTGCTAGGGTGTATTAGATAATATGAATGGCATCAAAATTCACTCATATAAACCATCTCTAGTCTTGAATATCATTTTCAATTTATCTCCTTCACAAATTTAGATATGATAGTATCCACTCCTTAGATCAATCTTGGTAGATTATTTTTATCCTAAAAGCACATCCATCATATTATCTAAATAAGGTATAGGAAATATGTATTTGATGGTAATTTTATTGATTACTCTACTATCTACACACATCCTCCACACTCTATATTTATTTGGAGTTATCAATGTTGGTGTTTCACATGGAATCATGCTCTCTTTTAATACACCTTTATTCACCAATGTAGTGACCTATTTATTCAATTATATATGTTCTATTGGACTCATCCTATGAGCTACTTGATTTGGTAGAGTTAATCTTCGAATCAAATTAATATGATGCTAAATATCTATTTTTGGTGGTAAACCATCTGGTAACTCATAAAGTATGACATCTGCATACTCTTTTAAAACTAAAATTTCTTATATTGGTATTTTCACCACTTCTATGTCCTCTTTCTTAGATACTAATACATAATAATAACCTATCATCTTCATCTCTTTGATAAATATTTTTGTAGACAACATGTTTTTAGCCTGCCCTTATTATTTAAAAGGTAACAAAACTACCTTCATACCACATTTATATAATTTATGTGTTCTTTGCTCCATAATTAATTAATTATCTATTAAACTACAATGGCCTTCTCAATAACATATGGCATTCATCCATGGATATAACATCATACCATATTTCATCGTTGTTGGTTTTTTATATAAAAAACTTGATTAAGAACCTTTTATCTATTGTAACTTCATTCCATTTATTAAACCATGAAATCCAATAAGGATTATTATTGTATTGACACTACAACCTATTTTGTCAATCATGTTCTTATAAAACCATATTTTCACAACTACCACCATTTATAATTAATTTACATATCTTACCTCCTAAAGTACACTTTGTTTTGAAAAATATTTGTATACAACCATGCATCACCACCTTATTTTTTATATACTTATTATTTCTTTGGAGAAATCATTATTCTCATCATCTTCATATTTTTTCCAATATCTTTTATTGCAGCTTCAGTATTTTTCTCTTCTATCTTAGCCTTTACTAAATTCCATCTTGGGTGATCTTCTTGCCTCCTTTCTTGATCTTTGTAGTGTAGTCACTCAAACACTTTCTCTCTATTATCTACATATATAACAAACCTAAGATTTAAATTGATTTATAAACCATCCTATACCACCACCATAACCTCATCCTATCTGATTTCCTCTTCCTCTTTATTGGTATTGAAACCCTTGTCTATTATCTTATTGTCTTTATAGAACACATGATGATTATCCTCTAGTGGTATTAAAACCATATTTATTTGTATTTAATCCACCTCATCACCTTATTAGATGGGATTGTGCTCTTCTTGGAACAATATATGTTCTTCTAAAATTATATCTATTTTGTTTTTCTTTGGCCCTCATTGGTAATTGATAAGCCTCATCCATGCAAATTATTCTATGCATGATTATTTCATCTTAAATAGAAAACTTCAAACCGTTTACATACCTTGAATCCATTTATTATTTTATTTCATCATGATCTACTCGTATTGAAAGCTTGTAAAACTCATTTTTAATCTCATGTATATTATTATCCTTCTACCTCATATTTTGAAATCCTATGTAAAGGGTTTATACATAATATATGGGAATAAATTTTCACAATCCCACCCTTGCTTACCCTTACATGATTGATTAATTATTGATATATCAAAGTTTTTTCTTTTAAGTGTTAATATTATCATGTGTATAGTTTTCCCTCACTTAGCTGGACTATACTATTATTTTTGATGTTGTGATATTGGGATTTAGGTTGATATACATATCATGTTTTTAATTCTATACTTGATAACACAAATTATTTAATGTACTTGATATTAAATTATAGTTCATTACTACTTTATCATTTCATCAATTTTTAGATAAGATACTATTGATGGATATAATCTATAGTTTTAGGTACTAACTATGGGCTAGGATGGATGATGGCATCTACTCCTGGTGTAGTAGAGTGGTTCTGAGTAGTCAGATGAGTTCTGACAGGTAACCTGGTATTCTTGTTTTGTTATGCTTTTTGATGATTGTGTTATTCATTATGCAGTCACATTTTATATTACCTTATCACTTTTCCCTCCTTGTGTCTTATGATATTATTGTTTTCTCTTATATGGTTGTTTGTTGTTGATCTTATCCATTTAGACTTCTCTTTTCTCTCTCTTATACAAACTCTTCACCACCCCAACTCCTCTTAACTCACCTAGCCTATCTCAGACTCCCTAAGAGACCTACCTAGACCCACCGCCGCATGACTCCCCTTTCCATATGAATTATTAATTATAGTTTCTTGAATATTTTTAATGGATTGGTTAATCAACTATGGTGGATTTTAAACATTTAATAACTTTTAAAACAATACCTATTCTATTGTTTTAATTATTATCATTTATTTTACTAATTTATTAATCAATTTAACATTTAAATAATGTCTATATTATTATTTAAATTATCATTATTTAAGTTATATGTGGTGATTCCTTTTTCCTTGATGACTAAATTAAGTGTACCCTTGATCATGATTGTGCCTTGTATTATTGATATGTCATTGTGTTGTGATGTCTTTTGGTTCAGAATTCAACCTACTTGGAACTCCTTCCTAGACCCTATTTTATTAAACCACCATCTAACTAATGGTTTGGTTGCTAAGTGCCACCAATGGTTAGACTCATAGGGATGGTTGGGAGGGTTTGTCTATTTTAGTTTTGTTGATCCACTCTTTGATGATTTCATGGATAGGTATGATGTACTTTGTAATATTATGTATATGTTTTTTGTTATCTCTTTACTAATTTATATTAATATTACTTTCATCTAATATGAATAGTGGTTGTAGTTATAATTACTTCTATTGAATTTCAAATTAGTTATAGTTGGATCTTGGCATGCTAATCTTATATATGGTTAAGGACCCTTTAAAATTAATAAGTTCAAGCTTATGTTGCTGATTATGATGTAGTATGTTTGATCTCATATATAGTCTTGGATTATATCTTTGGATGTAGTTATGTTTTATCTTGGATTGTTTAATTAGATATTTATTACTAATGCTATAGTGTTACACCATATTGTTATTATTATTGATTCTTTATTATGTTGTACATATATAATTATTCTTGTAGTTATAAAATATAATTAGTTTGACACAATTAGTACAGTAATATTTCATTGTACAATCTTATAGAATCTCCTATGCTCTCTCGATACAAACTATCATGGTAACTTGAGTAGTGATTTGCTTAGGCAAAGAGTTTACCTAATTGGTGTATAGACATGTTGATTATGCTAGCTTGGATTATTAACAAGCGAGAATATAAATTTGAATGATAAATTTTGAGACATCAAATTATATCTTTGGATCTATATTTATGCTTATGATTCATTTTCCTTCATACACATTAGAACTACTATTATGATAGCATGAGTAGATGAAGCTATGATTTGACTTGTTATTAAGGTTGTCTATTATGAAAGTGTTTCATTTTAATATTTGGAATAAGCTACCAGTTTATGGTTTAATGAATAAATCCTAAATCATTACAATGTGAAGTAAATGGTAATGCTTTATGATACGTTCACTTGTTTAGACATTCTAAATGAATTGGGTGAAGATATGTATATGTGGAGTATTATTTTTATGTACTAGTTATGCATATTATGTTATTTTGTTGTCTAAAAATTCCACATTGAGTAAGGCATCGTTATTAGCATTAGATTGAATGTGTACTTATATTCATGTATAACCTTAATGTTTATGAGTTCAATGAAATGGTTCATGATGGTAATTATTTTAGTCTTGGCCAAACCATATTGGCATTTATGAAAAATGTCCTACTCTACTACACTTAGATGTAAGTAAAAACCTAATGTTTGCATGTTTACCCTGTAATTGTTTTTATGGAAAATGCAATTGCCAAATCATGTTGAATATACTTAGTATGTTGTGAATAGAATTTGGGAATTACTCCCTTTCCAAAATCCTTGGTTTTAGGATAAATTATGACTCAACGATTATTGTATTGATAAATTTATAATTACATGTGTGACTAGAATTAATCATGTAAGTGTAAGGGGAATGGCTCATATGCCTTCCTTACATGAAATCATTGGTAAAATGAGCACATTTTATGTTATGGAAATGATCTTAAGTAGCAATGTAACTTGGTGGTATTGGCTTCCCTTTCAATTATGGTATCTTATTAGTTGTTTTCCAATATGGAATCATTTATATCGATTCAATGAGTGGTTACCACTATTTTATTATCAGATTGATAATGAGATAACCCTTTTGTATCTTTGACCATCTATTTTAGGTCATGTTAAGAATGATATTAAATTCATTATAACATCTTCATGCAAATAATTTTTCTATAATCTTTTGAGTCCTAGTGTAATCTGTACATACTCAAACGAATAGTTAGTTGCTCTATGTATTTAGTAGGATGGGTATTATGTCTGTTTGTTAATTAGGAAAATGTTTTATTTGGTCCTCATATCTTTGGATTTGTTCTGATACATTAATGTCATAAAAGGTTAATGTTAACCTTTCTATTTGTGCATACATGAGTAAGTTATGATGGTATCACTTGCTTTAGCAAGTGAGTTTTGGGTCCATTGTGCATCCAATGCGTACTTTGATATGCAAATTCAAAAAAAAATTGGGGTTGTTTCATCTAGTATCAGAGATGTGTTTATATTCTAGGTAACTATGGGACTTGTAGAGTTAGTACATGGTGAACAATGAGTTTTCCCCATTAGATAGAATTGTGATGTAATTTACAAGACCTTTAACATTTTAGGCTAAAGATTAAGATGCTTTATTTTTAGTTGATACTATTATGTTCCATTCATCATTTAGATGAAATGATCTTGATGAATCTAAATTCCTTATTATGTTGGTTGATACCACCCCTAGCCTTGGTTAGGGTTAACCTTCCTGAATCTAGTTGTGTGAGAGCAAGTCTCACTTGATAACCATTAATTTATATGGGTAGGTCAATGAGAGTTGGTGATATAGGCTTCACTTTTAAAATCAGGGGAATGATGTTTAGGTATCTATGGTTAAATTTTATGGGCAAGACTTCCTTAGATATATGGAACGTTATGACCCATAGAAGATTGAGGGTTCAACCTAAACTTGGAGGGAATAATAGGGTCTGAAAAGGACTAAATTCTTAAGTAAATTAACAAGTTTGAGCTCTCCACTAATGAAAAGGATTGTTGTAAGCTATTGAGAACCTATGAAATTGAATGGGCATGCTGGCTAATGTCCATAATATCGATGGTTTTTAGTGGAGGGGACACATCTCCATGGAATGAGTTTTTTGTGGATAACAAGGTTTCCCTACCTCTTTTTTCTATTTATAACAAGTTTGTTATGTAGAAGCTTCTCATTATGTCATTGTGGGAATAACTATGGTCAATATCTATTAATTTTAACATGGCTTGGGTGTCACTATAACTGATTGGGGGTAGTGATAACCTAATTTATATTATGATGGAAATACTCAAGAGGCATTGGCTCATCATATGTATTGGATGTTTTTTTTGTAAATCGAGGAGGTTTTTTTGCCTAGTTGGCTACATGGTAGGTGTTATGCTTCCTAAAAATAGGTAGGCTTATGTGACGCTAAAAAAATATGCATTTCATCTAAGTTAAGTTTTGATTATGTTGAACTCTTTTGAGTTAATTTGGTGAAGTAAATGACTTCATAAATCTAAAAAGGGTGAAGTCAGCTAGTTTTGGCATGTTTATTATGATCTTGAATCAGTTTTACATCTATGACATATGTTTTAATCATAGATATGTTTGATTTCATGTGTATGATGATGGTCTTTGGCTAGGTTAAACACCCATGGAGATGTCTATTCAGGCTTGACTTCATCTTGACACCTATGTGGATGTCTATTGTGACATTAAATATGTCCTACATCTACAAGGAGGTTTATTGCAAGTTCTAATTGAACTTACTGATTGTGAGAAATTATGATTTACACAATAGTGATATTGTAATCCCATTGAGCCTTGGCTAATCTCACCCTTTCCAAAATTTGATGTTATGTTAAAATAAACATCACCATTCAACTTTTGACATGTTGGATTTAGTCAATTGGCTGTATTGTGATATAATCTTGTTATTAGAATCTTAAGATAATTTTTTGATGTACATTATTGATTATGTAAGCAAGCCATTTGATGAACCTCAAGTGTGATATATTGCGAGGACCAAAGGTACAGATCAAGTCTAGAGGTCCTAATGGGGTGAGTATGATTGACTTTCATGAGAAAGTTAAGATTTTGGGATTTGATTATGTGAAACTATTGATGGGTATCTGATGTATTTTTGCATGGCATTTACACATCAGTTATACTGATGTAGATTCATAGACCCTTATGCTTTAAAAATCTATGTGTTTGATTATTATAATGTATAAAATACCTTGGTGTAGTTACCTATACCTGAATGTACATTTATTTTACGCATCTCCCTCTTTCATAGACATTGTTATATGTTACTGTATAAGCAATGTGAGGTGTGAAAGTGCTTAACCATGTGAAATGAGTGAAATTTTTATATTATCAAGTTTGTTGTCCTAGTATTATCATTGTGTTATATATGTGATCTTGTGTTGCTATTTTGTGAATTTTGAATCTAAGCACTTGTGTTTTGTAATTCCCTTTTTGGAAGCTAAGTCTCTTGTTTAGGCTATCAGGGTATAATATCATATTGTATTTTGTTATCCCACATCACTATTCTAGTTGTGAACATCGACATAAGTGTGAGGTTAAGGGTAAAGATACACCATTTATGTAATGGATAGATCAGGTACATGCTAGGAAGTGGAGTCTTTTATATGCTAAAAATCCACTCCATCTCTTTGCATAAGCTAGCCACATGATTCATTTAGAGTGTGCACCATGAGAGACACATATTGGCTATGGGACCCTCCTACATAATGGTCACTTTATGGTTTAGTGATCCTTTAGTCACCTCTTAAAAGTTATTGTTAAATAGCCTATGTGGAATTTTATTATGTAAGCTTTATGATGTGTCATCTCTAAATTATGGATGTGTATGCAAGGCAACAAGGAGGTACTTGTTGAAATGCATGCTGTGTTGGCATGTGTGTGTAAACATGTTGTGATTGAGGTATTACCTTGTAATGCCTGATGTATGTATTTTATGGTATTAATATATTTATGTATTATTTTTATGCATGACTAGCTAGTATGTTAGTTTTGTTTTTAGAATAAACACTATAAGTCCTGATTAAGTATATTTTGTATTCTTGGGTACCCATCTCTCTTTCTATTTTTATTTTTGCTACCATGAGGTAAGTGTAGTATGATGGTGTAACTATGTTTCCTATGACCATGATGTGAGCTCATAAAGTTGTTAGAGAGCATGTGGTAAACCTTTGGGTAGTATGTAAGGCCTATGTTAACTTCTCCTATTGTTCAATGTGGATAATGTTGGATGCTACACTATCTCCTAAATGGTATTTGTTGGTTTGAAAGTAACTATTCAAAATGGGTTACTATCCTATGGTAGTATTTTGTGATGAATGTTGGTTAAATTATGTATGAGGCATAATATGTGTTGGTAAGAATACTATTTTTGATTTAGATATATGTTTAAAATCTTGATGGGATTGTATGATTTATAATTATGATCATTAAAGTTACAACATTTATGTGGTATGTCCCCTTGATAAGAGGGATATTGAACCAGTTTAGTTTTCTAATAATTTTTTTATCTATACAATCAAAACTTGTTAAATTTATCTATCTTTCACAAGATTTTAGCTGAAAGAGGTGTGATTGGAAGGTAATAGAATCCTTTTTCTGACATTTGTTAAGGCATGGAAAATTCGTTTCTATGATTGGTAATGTTGTTTTGCCTTAAAACTTGGAAAGTCATGCCTATGATGGGTGGATGAAATTTAATAATTTATTTATAACTATGTTAACTAAGTGTAGATTTGGGGTTATTAGATCATTTTTATAAGGTTGTGGTTATCGATTTTGGTTGTTATTAAATGACTTGTGCATCCTCAATATGGAACTATACCATAAGTTAAGGTATGTGTTTGGACATTATTGCTTTATGACTGGTTTTAGATCCTTATTATTATTTGGGTGTTGTAAAATGACATGTAAGATTATAATACATTTTTTTACTTATGGATTGAATAAAGGAATTACATGATTGTAATTATTATTTATGCAAGGAATAATAAATGTATTTATTTCATGGATGGTGAATTTCATCCTCTTGATTTATTGTTATGTAAGTTGACATCTTTCTAGTTAATGTTATGGTGAGTAGATGAAATCTTGGTAAACAACATGATTAAGTCCCCAAAGATAGTTCGGTTCTCTGTTGATAATATGGTCGCCAGAATGGATCTTCTCTAAGAGGGGGAGGATGTCACAATCCCACCCTTGCATACCCTTACATAATTTCTTAACTATTGATATATCAAAGGTTTATTTGTTAAGTGTTAATATTATCGTGTATATAGTTGATTTTTACACTCTTTTACTTATCTATACTATAATATTATTTTTGATGCTATGATATTAGGATTCACATTGATATACATATCATATTTATAATTCTTCACTTGATGATGCATATAATATTTGATGTACTTGATATTCGATTATAATCCATTATTGTTTTATCATTTTATCAATTTTTAGATCATATACTCCTGATGGATATACTTGATGGTTACATGTGCTAATTATGGGCTAGGAAAGATGTTGGTATTGGTTCTTGGGGTAGTGGAGTAGTTCTAAGTAGTCAGATGAGTTTCAACAGGTAACATGGTATTCTTATTTTGTGTCATGATTTTTGACAATTATGTTATTATTATGAAGTCACATTTTATAATGCTTTGTCACTTTTCACTCCTTGTGTCCTATCATATTATTGTTTTCTCCTACATGGTTGTTCGGTATTGATCCTATCCATTTGGACTCATCTTTTCTCTCTTTTATGTGAGCTCTTCACCACCCATCTCCTCTTGACTCACCTCACCTACCAAGACCTACCACCCCATGACATCCCTTTCCACATGAATTATTAATCATGGTGTCTTGACTATTTGTAATGGCCTGATTAATCAGTTATGGTGGCTTCTAAACATTTAATAACTTTTAAAAGAATACATATTCTATTATTGTAATTGTTATCATTTGTTTTACTAATTTATTAATCGATTTGGCATTTAAATAATGTCTATATTATTATTTAAAGTGTCATTAATTATTCTATTAATTATTTTAGCTTTCAATTAAAATTTTGAATGAGGTCATAATGACCATTGACCAGGGTAAGCTAGTTTGTGGGTCACCCAAAATTAAAGGGTCAATGGCCTTAGTGAAGGAGATATTTTTCTCTCTCTTCATTAAAGGAAGTATGGTAAAATAGAGAAGGGTATGGTGAGTGGTAGGAGGATAAATAAATGTAAAGGGTAGTGGGAAAGAATGTGAAAATATAAAGAGAGGAACACAAGGGATGGGAGGCATGGGAGGTATGGAGTATGGTGTAGGGATTATGGCATATGGTGTATGGAGTAAGAATACGAAGGGACATAGGAAGAAAATACAAGGGAGGGTGGAAGAGGAGTGGATGGTAATAATAAGAAGGAGAGGGTGGTGAGAAAATAGGGAAGAGAAAATGTAGGTGGAGATGGATTGTTGCGGTAATGGTGTAGCATTTTTCTTGGAATGATAAGATTTTATAGGTCCTTTAGGTGGAGATGGATTGTTGTTCAAGTTCTCATCGGTTGGAAATTGGGTATTGTTTAGAAGAGTAGAGGTAGTTAAAGGATGTTTAAATTTACTCCTCAATTGGTAGTTATTTCCTCTTTGAAATTGTTTGATTTCATAGATCTCATCTAAATTATCTTTGGGCTCATTGTTTCTCTCAAATGGAAACTTTTAAGTTTCCAAGACTGAAAATGTAACAGAGTTTCCTTCACCTTTGTTAGGGTTTTTATCATGCACATGAACTATCTCAAGGTTATCCATCCCATTTTGGAAGATGTTTGATGCTAGGATGAATTGACCATAATTACTCTTAGTATGATCTATCTGTTATGTAACCTACACTAGGTGGGTAATGCTAATTCAATTAGTTTCACTAAATTTGAAGCACTATTATTATTATTTGGATTTATACTATCAAGGAGACTAGTCATGCCTCCATTATTGGGACTCATATTCTAATGCTTATTGGTTATATAAAAATTGAAATTTGTGTTTTGTAGTTGGTTATTTACATTTTGATTAGTGTTTTAATGCACTTGCCTATGAAAACTGACCATGTCATTTTTCAACCATTGAACCATTTGTTGTAAGCTTAATACTTATTGGTTTTCACTAGAATTATATTACTTTATTATTTATGGTAGTGAGTTAGCCACAAGTGCCACAACATTTAGAAACATAGGGGCAAGATGATGTGTTTGGTTATGGACATTATTGACATGTATTTGATAGTTTAGAAATAAAGGGATGGCCTTTTGGTTGCTATTTGAAGTAGTATAACCAAGAGGGATAGGAATGAAACTAATTATATTATATGTAATAGGAATGATTTGTTGATTATTTTTGTATGAAAATACATGATATGGAGGCATATAGGGTTGATCGTTAGGCATATTATTCATAGGAATTTAATTGTACACTAGATTTTGGATTGTATAGATAACACTTGGGATTGGATTCATTATTGGTTTGGAGTATTGTCTATGTAGGAAGTATCCTTTGACTATGGGATCATTGGAGTCAGTTTGACATTGTGTATTCACTAACTCATTTTCCCCAAGGTCAAACTGAAGATGGAAAGCTAGGGTTTTTACATTTCATAAGGAGTGACAGTCTATGACCCAATTTTGAATGCACCAAAACAAAAATGAAGCCAAACTTAGAAGCATCTAGGTGCTCACATCTTGTTTCACTATATATTCCATACAAGACACTATCATTGAACTCAAATAGTAGTGTTGATGTAACCATCTACAGTTGACGTAACTATCTAAATAACCAAAGACACTAGATTCCAAATCTGACAATTGTTCTAGAACTATCTGTTGGGTGAATATTTTGTCATCAATTAACTGATGACAAAATGGGGATATCAGCCACAGCATAGGCAGATTTATACCACGAAAAGTATGGGTTTACCAGATCTGGATGAAGTAAATCTCTCCTCTCATCAAGGGGAGGTTCCCTATAAATACTTACGTGCTGGACATATGTATATAATTAAGCAAAAAATAACACATGGGGGGGTATAACAGCATCTACCTCTCTTTTTTCAGAGGTAATGTATAAAGAACAAAAGAGGAAAAATCTAGTCCTAAGCTAACAACACTCCTCTTCTTTCAAGAATGATATTAAATGCACCTAGACACCCTAAATAAGGCAATAGACCAATTTCATAGCATTGTGGCATCATCTATTATTCAATAGTGACTACTTCATGATATGCCAAGGATAAGGTTGCAAGTGATACAAGAGTCCTATGAATGAATATGGAGGTGATAGGGTTTAAATACCTTAGATAGGTCTATATGGTAGCACATCTATTTATGTATAAGGAGATTATAATCATTGTATATATTATGTAAATAATCATTGAACATGCTCATTAGTTCATTTATGTCATATTGGGCTATGGTAAACTGATGGTAAAGGATAGTAGGGTTTATAAGAACTAGAAAGTGGTTGATAAAAACTATTTCAAGGTCATTATAAGAGGTGATATATCCATCAAGAAATCCTAAATACCAACCATATGCTATTTCATCCAAAGTGTATGGGAATATGTGACAAGTTACATCCTCATGATTAATTTGGTTTCGAATAATAACTTCCTTGAACACTTGAATATGCTCTTTGATAATGCAAATTCTACCATGCACATACATAAAGAAAAATTTTCCTAATTTTTTTGATATGTCATAGGCAACCCCTACAATGTTGATAGGATAATTACCTCCACCAATCTAAGCTTGGGCTATTAGTGGGTTTTTAAGGGAAATAAATGAATTAATAGAAGGAATTAAAATAGTTGCAGGTGAACTAATACCTAATTGAATGTGTCTTATTTTTTATTTTCTTTTGTTTGATTTAAGTTTTCTATGTTTATTGAGTTATACAAATTCAAATTTATCCCAAATAGGCTTTGATCTAGTGATAAGTTTTCAATTTTATAACTTGATATTTACAACACATCAACATGGGCAAAGCTTTTAAAATGTCAAAATTTAGAAATTTGGGTTAAAATTTTCAATTTTAATTTTTTTGGTGTCAAGGTCCTCCTAGCACCAATATATTATTGTGTCATTTGGCATGGATCAATACCTCTTGGTTATCAAGGCGGTGAATCCATTCAAGCCTCTCTAGAAAGGAGTCTCATGAGGGAGATCTCCCTAAGGTATTTATCTATCGAGTCACAATGCACTGATCTTCACTTAGTTGTGCATTATGGACTATTTGATCAAGGGCCCTACTAATTCTAGAATTTTAGAATTTGTTTAACCTTTGACATAAGAGATAAATATGAAAATTTTAATATCTCATTCATGTGGGTATTAATCAATTTTTTAGAGAATGATGACTTGCATAGAAATTTTGCCCAAAAAACAATGTTTTAGATTTAAATAAAATGAAGCATATCTATTTTTTAAACATTCATTGTATTATTATTATTAAACAATGTGACAATATAATAGCAATGATAGATAAATTATAATCAATATTTATCATTCAAATCAAATTGTAAGAAAAATTAACCTAACCCTAGATTAATCAATTTAATAAAAAAGAGCCAAAGAAAGAGGGAAAAGAAAGGAAAAGGCTATTTAAATGAATCTATAACTGATCCATTTAATGAAATGCACCTAAAAACTGATCCCACATCTGGTTATTATTCACACAACTAATAAAAATAATTGGTGTCAAAGTCTAGAGAGAAGATAAATCAGGAAGAAGAATGATACCACCACCATTTACATGCACAGGTAATGAAAATAATGACTCCATAACTTTATTTAATAAAAATCTTCACTTGAATATTTTACTCAAGGTTTGTAAAATCATCACCTAGTTACAAACTTTAACATCATAACAACAGTGCCAAAGGAAATAAAGTGGAAATAACTACACTATGAATTCATAAAAAAATTGGTTTAGTTTCTCCTCACTTAGAATCAACAAGAGTTGGCCCTTTAAAATTACCATAGGCTAGTTATTTATGTTACATCCCATTTTGCCACTAAGTAAATTTACTTGATTATCTATAGATATTTATAGTTTTTGATTTGATTTTATTATTTTTTGATTAAGCTATAAGAAATATGATGTTATGGGACATATGTATGTTGATTTGATTTCAGGATTGCATTGCTCTAAGTTGGATATATTTTATATTATTTATAATGTGGTCATGTTAATTTAATATTTTATGATATATATGTCATGATATTATGGGATAACTACCTTCTTGTCATGAGTTGGATGTAGGAGAGATTCATCCCTTAGATTTAGATAGAGAGAGAACATCATGAGAGAGGGTGATGTAAATGGAGGTGTTGGGGGATAATAGAGGAATAACTAGAACACTACACACACCACATTAAATAGTACATATTACTTACATAGTTTTAATGGTTAGTATTAGTACATTTTTTATGATTGTTTGTATTTAAATAATTATTTATTCATACTAGTTGTGTATTGGCATAGTTTAATGCTTATGTGAAATTAATCTTATGTGATTGTGTTTATGTTGTGCTAATTTTTTCATGAATATTAATGTTTTAAAAAATTTAAAATTATGTGAACATGTATGTAAAATAACCCTTAGGACTTTAAAATGTTTTAGAATATAATCTAATTGTCTTTATGATACTTTGGGAATGCCAATTTTAGTTGAAAAGACATAAAATAGTCTATGTAATGTGACTTACCATTTTTGGATAAAATAATATTATTGATCTTATGATTATCTATATTGCTAATTAGGTCGTTATTATTATTATTGAATACATATTATTAAGTCATATTATTAATAGGTAATTGGAAAATTTGAAAAATAGAATAAAAACAAATTATAAAATGTATATAGAATAAAGTAATTGTATTATAATTAGAAAAAAAATAAGGGAAAAAAACCTCTAAAAAGGGGGAGAGCTTTAAATATTTAAAGGATAACTCATGGAAAAATAAAAAAGGATTCATGCAAAGGAAAGAAATTAAAAGGTGCGACATAGAAAGAAAATTAAAAGGAGAACATAAAGAAAAGGGAAATAAGAGCATGACATGGAGAAGAAGAGTCGAGTTGAGGAAAGATATTTCTCTAAACCAAATGATTTAAAGTGGGAGATTTACCAGGTAGGCACCATTATTTTAATGAAATTTAGAAAATTTCATTTACTTTTATAAGTGTAAGGACTATGTTTATTCCTATTTTACAAACTGAGGCATTGTATAATATTATGGGCTATGAAAACTATACAACTGGGATGAGAGTTTAATATTTTTTGTTATGAAAATAAATATATGTGTAAACATAGCGATATTTAGTAAATTTAAATAGTAAATGGATGTTTAATATAGTTGGAAATTAAAATTACTATCTAATATAGCACGCATAAGGTGATTACATATATATGAACACCTTTAATAGCTAATAACATGACAACACAATTATATATAAAATGAGTTGATATTGATTTGAATTCAGTATTAATGAATTCAAAGATGTAAATATAAAAAATCCATAAGAGTGAGTTATTTATAATATTCAACCATATAGATTATACACATTAAACTATATCATTACGGCTCTATGTATATATGGTAGCTTAAGATATATTTATACAAGATAAATATATGATACCAAACTAATTCCCTAAGTGTCATTATTTAAGTCTATGTTATAGAGAAAACTTATCATGATCAGTAGCTTGATCATAGCAATAATTCTTTCACATAATATAGTTATTGATTGAGTGAACTATGTTATATTTATATGTTATTATACAATAGCATAAAATCATAGCATATAACACAAAAATATACGCATATATTATCAGGGAATTCATATAGTATACCTATTGATATATCTATAAATTGTTATGGGCTGATATACAAGTTATTCAATTTTATATATTTATAACATCATACCACTCATACAAACTAAACCTAGTGATTTGGTTAATGATAAGGTGACCTAGTTATTATATTTATTTAAAGTGATATGCACATTTGACAAAATGATAAGTTGAGTATATTAGACTGCCAACTTGTATGGAACAAATTTTATATGACACCTTGCTCTATAAAATAAGATTAGATATATATACAATGCCTTTGTTCTATTGAAGAATCGATATATATATGTTATTAAATCATAATCTGTAGATATGTAATCTGATGTATATATTTATATATGGTATACCAATTTCATGCTTGGTATATCCTCATATATATTAGTCTTATTTTTTACATTATAAAGTCTATGTTTTCTTGCCCTTCAAATAGACACACACACACACACACACACACACACACACACACACACACACACACACACACACACACACACACACACACACACACACACACACACACACACACACACACACACATGTACACACACATACATATTCATATATATATATGCATATATATACACATACACACACACACATATATATCTATGTGTGCGTGTGTGTCTATATACATATATGTATACACACACACACACACATATATATATATAGACACATACATACATACATACATACATACATGCATGCATGCATATATATATATATATATATATATATATATATATATATATATATATATATATATATATATATATATATATATATATATATATATATATATATATATATATATATATATGTAGACACACACCCACACATACATACATACATATACATGTGTGTGTGTGTGTGTACACACACACACACACACACACACACACTTTGTAAATATTACATGGGTTGGGTGTGTGTAAATATTACATGAAATTGTGAAAATATGGAAAGATCTACTTAATAGGATATCCACAATTCCCTGCCACACATTAATGTATAAACTATTTGACTATATATATGAGAAATTATAAGTGTATCAATATATATTGAATAATGATGTTTATAAAAAATAAACTATATAAAAAGGTATCGACTAAGGGAGTAAACTAAAAACCATGTCAAGTGTATCTATATATTTAGTGATGGATTTTTAGGTACTGTGAGTAATTATACTCCAAAGTGACTATATATTGGTATGATTTCATCTTATATAAGGATTATATTAAATACCAAATCGATTGTGCCCTCTCAAATTGATATGCTGAATATAAAACTCTTCATTCATAAGTATACTTGTATTACTAGATAATATAACTCACAATGTATTACTGAATATTAATCTAGTAGTTAGTGGTTGATATACGCTATGATTATTCTATTGATCATTAGTATATTTATGAACTATGTGTATTTTTAATGATGAGTATATTGTAACATAGTACACTAATACTTATTGAGAATTATTAGTTAGTGTATTGGATATTATTCTATTGAAAACTTGTGTATGATACGTACCATGAGTGTAATGATATGTACAAGTACACACACACACACACATATATATAGCATTATATGTGATGATTAGCTATATTTATAGTTCTATTGATGTTTCAAAACTAAGTCATATAATTCTGAAGAATGTAACCCTACTTATACATGCATACAACCTCCTAAAAATATAACAATTATTAAAATGAAAGATTATAAGCTCATGAGAATTTTTACTGGTTGTTAAAATTGAGTAGTGTGTACAAGACTTGTCATAGAATATACTATATTTACATTTACTTATAGACATTTGAGTATGCAACCTAAATACAGGTTATACCCAGTTGGTATAAACTTAATTGTTATGTTTATTATTTATGTGATAAATAATATTGTGGAGATTCATTCATACGTTCGATGGATTAAATGTATTTATTTTGATTATTCCTATATTTAACATGCTTTATGACTAAAATTATGAAGTAATATGTATGAATATGTTGGTTATATTTATGTTAACCAAATCTCATATTGCTGGTACTAAGTAGTGAGACAAACTTCACTAGATTGATAGCATCACCAATACCGGATAAAGGTAATCTGATCAAGTGGTGTGTATGAATTTGACTAATCCTAGAGATCAATAACTATTGAAAATTTTAGCCAAAGTAATGTTATTTATACATTGTCATTTCATATGTATGGTATACATGTTTGTGTAATATCATGTTAGAACATATTTTTTTATGGTACACTACATGTTCTTAGAAATCATACGGCACATTGGTACTAGCTTGTCCCTTTGGATTCCCACACTATCACTATTTACTCATCCATGAAGGGAGGTAATTCTATGATGGGAGATTGTGTGGGGGGTCTATGATCTATAGTTTGTTTATGTGAAAAAGAGCTCATATGATGCTCTCCCTCTCCATATTAGTACCTATTTGGAGATGACACTTGAGATTATAATAGATATTGGAGTTTGGGGAACTCATGCTCTATGGAGCCTTATATCTTGTATCTTGTATTTTATTTATTATGATTGAAACATTATATGTAATAAAATATAATTATTTACTTATTGTACAATGATAGGAGTGGTTGTATGTTCATACCAGTCATAGCTGAAAATCTATAATTACTTTATATAATTAGTTATATTGTGTTTCATATGATGATAGTGATAAGTGATGGATAAATGTCACATATTTATTTTATAGCTATCATACATAGATTATTTTATCTGAATCAATAATTATATTCTCTTAGTGTAATCTAATGAAATAATGAATTGTTTAAACTTTAAAAAAAATGATGTATTTCTAAGTGGATCCTAGTGGATATGTTACATGTGGTATGAGAAATACAACTCTAAGATTGAACGAGTCTACTAATATTTTTGTGTCTTTATATTTATTAGAAAGGAGATGGTAAAATATAGAGTATCTAAAGAGGGTCCTTCAAATGTCAATAATAGTAACCCTATGTTTGATCTTAACTAATTTATCACTAAGCAAACAACAAAGCTGGATCAGATTCTTGTAGCCATGAATGAGACCATGGACCAAATTTCAGCCCTAGAGCATGAATTTGAAGGTCATGATGAGGAATAAAATGAGGATGAATCCAAAGTGCATCTTGATAAACATGAAAACCCTCAGGATGTGAGAGCTCAAGTAATTATGAAGTTGGATAGAGAAATGAAAAATGTAAATCCACCTAAGTTCAATGGAACTATTTTGGGTGATGGAGATGAACCATGGTTAACTGAGATGGAGAAGTATTTATAGATTTAGAACTAATTCAAGGTCACTAAAGCATTTTGGGGAACATAATAGTTGGCTGGTGAAGTAACTACGTGGTGGGCCAATAATAAGTTGGAAATGAATCTTAACTGGATCACCACTACATGGGAGTATTTTTTGACAATGTTCAGATCAGGATAGCTTCCATAGTTATGCTTTGACTAGAATCTTGCATATTTAATAAATATAAATCAAGGAGACTTATCGATGGATTAGTACTAGAAATAATTCACCAAACTTTTTAAATGTGTAGCCCACTATCAGGAGGATGAGACGTTTATGATTAAGAAGTTCATCATGGGATTAAAACCCTAGATTGGTGAAGAGGTGGACATTCAAGGACCATATACCATAGACTAGGTCTTCAATAAGATAGCCAAATAGGAAAAAATGTTGAAATTTATTACACAAGCCAGGGATAAGTTTAAGATTTTTTTTAGAATTTTTAAACTAGATTTTAAAAAAAAGAACTAGAAGCAAAGGAGTGGAGACTCCAAGAGGAAGTTTAAAAATTAGAATGTCAAATCTAATAATGGTTTAGGCATCAAGAAATCAAGTAATGGTTTCAAATGTTGTTTCAAGGGAAACCAATAGGATGAAAGGAAGGGACCACCTAGAGGTTGACTCATTTATGAAGCTTACCATTATGCTCATGAATGTACTTAGGATAAGTCAAAAGATAAAGGACCTACTCCTCAACAGGGAACTTTTTAGTAGCATATTCATGCAATAGTTTATAATTGGTAAGCCAAAATCTAAGCTTCACCCATAAAGTGATCAGGTATTTTTTTGAACGTCCATTTTCTATTTTAATATATAAAAGGGATACAAAATGCTTTATGATCCTAAAATGCTTAATAAGATATCTAGAAGATCTGGAGTAATGGAAAATGCATGGTCAATACAATATGGGAATGATTCAAAATTCATGGTTGATAAGTGTTTAGTCAAAGCTGAGATTAAGTTCCATAAATTCACAATAGTAGTGTATCTTTATGTAATACCATTAAGGTCATATGATGTGATTATAGGATTAAAATGGTTTGTGAAACATAAGGCCAAGGTTGACTACTACCTAAACAAGATTGAGTGTCTGGATGTTTTTGAAAATTAGACATAAATTCAGGGTGAGAAAAAAGAGTTGAGGCTTAGGCATATTTATGCAACGCAACTCAAGTAGGCCAAGGGAAAAGGATGCCAATAATTTATTGTCAAGATAAATAAGATGGATAAATCTAAGGAACCATCCCTTAAAGTTTATCCATTCCTTATAAATTTTTATAATGTGTTTCCAAAGGAATTCTCAAGATTGCCTCCTAAACAAGAGTTTGATTTCTCAATTGATATCATACCTAGAGTGAAACCATAGTATAAGGTACCATATAGGATGAACACCATTGAATTGGCTAAATTTAAGGCTCAATTCTAGTAATTATTGTCAAAGAGGTTGATTAGGCCAAGTTGTCACCATGGGATGTACCAATTGTCTTTTTCAAGAATGATGGTACTCTTCAACTTTTCACTGATTATCAAATGTTGAATAAGGCAATTATCAAAAATAGGTATTAGATATATTGTATAGATGATATTTTTAATGAGATATGAGGGGAAATGGTATTTTATAATGTTGATGTTAGAGTAGGATATCATCAGTTTAGGATAAGGGATGAGCATATCCCAAAAATAACATTTAGAACTTATTATGGGCACTGTGAGTTCACAGTGTTACCATTTGGGTTGACAAATGGTCCAACAACATTCATGAATCTCATGAATAGTGTATTCAAAGATTATCTAGATCATTTTTTTTATGACATTCTTATATAATCTAATGGTGAAGAATAACATTCTTAACATCTAGAACTGGTTTTGTAACGGTTGTACAAGCACAACTTATATGGTAAATTATCTAAATGCACATTTTTTCAAGATAAAGTTTAGTATCTAGGACATGTTATCTCTATGAATGGTATCTCAATAGATCCAACAAAGATATGAGCCATTATGGAGTGGCTAGTACCAAAGAATGTCCATGAGGTAAGAAGCTTCATGAGAATAACGAGTTATTATAGGAAGTTCATTTTGAATTTTTCTAAGATAGATAATTTGATTACTTCTCTAAAATGTAAGAACCAAAGTTTTATTTCAATAATTTAAAGGATGCTTACTTATACACTAGTGTTAAGATTTCCTAACCCAAATGGTCAATTTTTAGTGATCACGAATGTGTTTGGGGATGGACTTGGAGGAGTATTTATGCAGGATGATGTAGTAGTAGAGGTGAACTATGCTACTCATGACCTAAAACTTGTAGTAATTGTGCATGCTTTATAAGTTTGGAAGCATTACTTGATGGGAAAACTATTTGAGCTCAAGACTGACAACTTGGGACTCAATTACATCTTTAGCCAACCAATTCTAAATGCTCATTAAATATGTTTTCTAGTGTTCTTGTCTAATTATGATTTCAATATCAACTATAAAAGGAAAGTAAAATAGACTAACAGATGCTCTTAGTCATTAAAGGTACATAGTAGGAGTGATTAATACTAGAAGTAATTTCAAGGACATAGTGATTGAATTCTCTCTAAGAGATGAATTATATGACTAGGTTAGGAAAACATTGTCTGAGAATACTCAAAATCCTAGGTATAAAGGATTCATATTAGAGAGTGATGGTATTTTACATTATAATGGAAGAATACATGTGTTAGATAAAGAGAATATATAGAGCACAGTACAAAAACAAATTCACAATGCCCCATATTCAGGACATCTAGGAGTAACAAAGCTCATGGAATAGCTTAGACCAATTTATTTCGGGAAGGGAATCAAGAATTATATAGCAGAATTTCTGTCACATTATCTAGAATGTCAATGAGTAAAAGTTAAACATGTGCATCTGGATAGATTGTTATATCTGCATGATATACCAGAATGGAAATGGTAGCTGATCAATATGGACCTTTTTCAAGGTTTACCATTATCAATATTATTGATCTTGGTAGTAGTTTCAATAAGCTAGCCAAGGTGGCTCATTTTATACCAAGCAATTTGATAGATGATGCACCCACTCTTACAAATAGGTTTATAAAGGAAGTGTGTTAGTTTCATGGATTTTCAAAGAAGATCATTTTAGATCATGATCCGAATATGACATTTATATTTTGGGTAACTTTGAATTCAGCTTTGGGTACGTAATTAAATTTTAGCACTACATATCACCTAGAGACTGATGGTTAGATTGAGTGAGTTAATCAAGTGTTAGAGGATCTTCTTCATATGTATTACATGGATCAATAGTAAAAGTAAGAAGATTATCTTCCATTTCTCTATTTTTAATATAATAATTCATATCGATTAACTTTGAAGATAACATTATTTGAAGCATTGTATAGAAGAAGGTGCAGGACACCAATCAGTTGGGATAGGTTGAAAGATAGGGTAGTTTTTGGACTTGAGATGCTTTCAAATATCAAATATCAAGTTAAATTAATAAGATAAAGATTGGACGAGAAAAATGATAGGAAAAAAGTTATGATAATCTTAAGAGGACATATAGGTAGTTTTCAGTAGGTGATAAAGTGTTCTTGCAGGTTAAGCTACATAAGAGTTTTATTAAATTCAATAAGTCAGCAAAACATTCATTGAGTATGTGAGACCCTTCAAGGTGTCAGAAGTGGTAAATCCTGTAGCATATAGGATTGCATTGCTACCATCTCTAGCTCCATTGCATAATGTCTTTCATTTTTCTTATCTTAAATAGTATGTAGTGGATCCTAAGTATGTGTTGGATTGAAATGCTTCTTAGGTTATAGATTTTGGGGTGGTCATGGTAGAACCAATAATAGTAATTGAAACTCGCAAATGTTTTTTACATAATAGGGAGATGTCATAGTGAAAGGTCTTGTGGGATCAATAATCTGAGGATAGTGTTACTTGGGAGGACTATGATGAGTTATACAGGTGATTTCTATATTTATTCCCTTGATTTGATACTTCATATTATGTTATTTTTCTGCTAAATAATGTTTTTTATTTAGAACTTATGTTTGAATAAGTGTCATTGGGACAATGACCAACTTTAGGGGAAAGAATTTTACATCCTGATTTCTTGTTAAACAAACTTACTTGATGATTCATAGATATTTATAATTGATGATTTGATTTGATTATTATTTGATTAAGCTATAAGTAATATGTTGTTATGGGATAGATGTATGTTGCCTTGATTTCATGATTGTATTGCTATGATTTAGCTGTATTGTATATTATTTATAATGTGATGTTAATTTATTAATTCATCAGTATTTTATGATATATATGTCACAATATTATGTGTTAGCTTCCTTCTTATCATGAGTTGGATGTAGAAGAGTTTTATCCCTTAGAGTAGGATAAAGGGAGAGCATCATCAGAGAGAACAATGTAGATAGAGGTGTTGGGGGATGACAAGGAAATGGCTATAACCTTCCACACACCACATTAAATAGTACATATTAAATGCATAGTTTAAATGGTTAGAATTAGTATGTTTTTTATGATTGTTTGAATTTAGAAAATTGTTTATGCATACTAGTTGTGTGTTGGTGTAGTTTAATGCTTATGTGATTGTGTTTATGTTGTGATAATGTGTTCATGAATATTAATGTTTTCAAAAATATGAAATTACATGAACATGTATGCAAACTAACTTTCAAGACTTTGAAATAGTTTAGAACATAAGCTAGTTGTCTTTATGATAATTCAAGAATACCAAATATTGTTGAAAAGACATAGAATAGTCTACGTAATAAGACTTACTATTTTTGGATAAAAGAATATTATTGACCTTATGATTAGCCATATTTCTAAGTAGGTTATTATGATTATTATTGATTATCTATTATAAATTCATATTATTAATAGGTAATTAGAAAATAAATAAAAATGAATTAGAAAATATATATAGAATAAAGTAATTTTATTATAATTAGAAAAAAAAAGGGGAAAAAACTATAAAACAAGGGCAAGCTTTAAAGCTTTAAAGGAAAAATCATGGAAAAATAAAAAGGGATTCATGCAAAGGAAAACAAGCAAAGGGTGTAGTACATGAAGAAAGTTAAAAGGAGATCAAAAAGATAAGGGAAAGAAGAGAATGAACTAGAGAAGAAGAGCCAAGTGGAGGAAAGATATTTCTCTAAACCAAATGATTCCAAGTGAGAGCTTTACCAGGTAGGCACCATTAATTCTATGAAATCTAGAAATTTATGTGTACTTTTTAAGTGTAAGGACTATGTGTATTCCTATTTTATAAACTAAGGCATTGTATAATTATACGGACTATGTAAACCGTATAGTTGGGCTGAGAGTTTAATATTTATTGTTATGAAAATAAATATCTATTTAAACATAGTGATTTATGGTAAATTTAAACAGTAAATAGATGTATAATAAAGGTAGCGATTATAAGTGCTATTTAATATAAGACATATATGGTGATTATATATATATATATATATATATATATATATATATATATATATATATATATATATATATATGAACACTTTTAATAGATGAGAACACAAAGACACATTTATATATGTAATGAATTGCTAACAACATGAAATCATTATTAATCAATTTAAAGATCTAAATATAGAAAATCCATAATAGTGAATTATTTATAGTATTCATCCATATAGATAATACATAGTGAATTGAATTATATATTTAGAATGAAGATATAACTATGACTCTATGTATATATGGTAGCTTAAGATATATTTATACAAGATAAATATATGATACCAAACTGATTCACTGAGTGCTATTATTTAAGTTAGTGTCATAGAGGAAACTTATCTTGATTAGTAGCTTGATCATAGCAGAAAGTATGCCACATAATATAGTTACCGATTGAGCAAACTATGTTATATGTATATGTTATTATATAATAACATAAAATAATAGCATATAACACCAAGATCTACACATAGCTTATCAAGTAATTAATATAGTATACTTGTAGATATATACATAAATGGTTATGGGGTGATCTGAAGGTTATTCAATTTTTTATATATATAACACCATAACACTCATACAAACTAAACCTAGTGATCTGGTTAATGATAATGTGATCTAGTTATTATATTTATTTAAAATGATTTGTCGGTATGATAAAAGGATGAGCTAAGTATATTAGGCTGCCAAATTATATGGTACAAATTTTATATGACACCTTAATCTATAAAATAAGATCTCTCACACACACAAACACACACACGCACACACACGCACACACACACACACACACACACACACACACACACACACACACACACACACACACACACACACACACACACACACACACACACACACACACACACACACACACACACACACACACACACAGTGCCTTTGTTATATTGAATAATCAATGTATATGTTTCTAAATCATAATATGTATATATGTAATCTGATGCATATATTTATATATTTACTGTGTATTCTTGAAATATAAAATAATATACATACATTTGTGTGTGTGTGTGTGTGTGTGTGTGTGTGTGTGTGTGTGTGTGTGTGCTCGCGCGTGCGTGCATGTGTGTGTGTTAGTTAGATGTACAATCATTGGCAGAGGGGGGGTAAATTAGTGAGACTAAAAAATTCAACTTAAATCCTAATCTTTGAAAATAATTAATCAGTTGCCATAAGCAATCATGAAGCACACACAACATTCAGATGAATGAGTAAGACAGATAATGCAAGATCAATCACACAACACATAACATACATGGGAAACCCTGTTGGGAGAGAAAACCCACTAGAACCTATAATTGGACTATTTTCCTATAATAAAAATATCTAATTTATACCATCTACAAATGATCAAGTACCTAGAATCCCTATTTAGTGAGACTCCAATCCCACAAGGTGATGACATACCTATCTATCTGAGCTGAAATAACAACCAAACCTTTTAGCAAGTATCACCTTACAAGGAGGATACAAACACCTTATATGTTTAGCTACCACAACAACGCATATAAACACTTTCATCTCTAAAATGATGTCAACATTGAATGATGGACCTCATCTTATCTCTCTTCACCTTTGCTAACTCTTAATTTGCAAGAGTACTATTCTTCCAATAGAATTATGACCTATAGGTCAGATAAATAGTCCTCAATATATTATACTATTTAACTCATCTTTATGGCACTATAACCTTCCTTAAATCCTCAAAACACACAAGCCTCTCTCTCCAAAACTCTCCTTAGTATCGCTTACCAAGTCTAGAACCCTTCATCTTTGGTTCCACTATATATAGAGCAATCTTCATAATTACTACCCTGGTCATAAATTAGGCATGCCTTAGACCTTAAGAAATACTTCACATGAATACACGACTCAATACAATCTTCATAGGTTGGCCATAGCATCTATGGGTCACCCTTAAGGAACTACACCTTTTAATAAGGCCCTATTAGCCCTTATAGGTCTCATATGAACCAATTCACTAGTTTAGCACTCCCTTGAGAAAAACAAGAACACAAGACCACTTTCTAATACATGGATCCACCCCTTATGTCCCCTTTGACATCATAAAATGACCATAGTTAACTTAGGTATTTTATATGTATACTCAAACAACTCAAACACTGACCTGGTGCACATAGTCACCATGAATGAACACACAATCAACTTCGTAAGTATTGTTCATACTCAGGATAGATTCAACACACCTCTAAAATCCACATAGAGCATCTTAATGAAGTTTAAAACATGGTATAATAACTAATTCAACATTATACATCAAAATGACATCAACACAAACTTGAAAATCATTCTTGGGTCACCTATAGAACAAGCATGAACACAAGTCAACTTCTAGGATCAATATCTTTGATTGTATTCACTTTCAAATATTTAAATCTATATAATTAGATGTGACTTGGATTCATATACCACTTTTACTAAATGATAAAATGTGTATGCTATTTAAATATATGGTTAAAATATAGATCTCTAGTTTTCCTATGTTAAATTCAAATATTTGAATAGCAACGATCATAGTTAACCTTCAAACACAATGATCGAATCTTATGGAGTCTTAGCTTAGGAACAATCTTGTACCATCTATCTTATCTAAGATTTAACACATAGAACACCAAAGCCAAATGTTAAAAAAATTTCATGTTAACATCATCTCATACAATCTAAGAACTTTGACATCATGCACTCTATCAATCTCTGTGTATCAACTAAGTCCTTATTTATCAATGATCACCATTGATCAAATTGTATGAATGCCTACTCACTACTGGATCCTTATCATGTACATTTGCTTAGATGTTAAATTTTATGCACCCATCCTTAACTCACTAACCCTTGACTACTTTAATTATTCATGCTCTATCGATCTTGATTGACTTTTAACAATTGCAAAAATAACTATAAGGACCCTGTCAATATGCATGAGTAGTCATTTTTTATCCTTAATAACTTCTTATATGATTCGATGAAAGATCTAAAATTTGGACTAGATGATCTCCTTCCATAGGATAATCCAACCATCTGACCCATTTTCCCTAAAACTCTCATGCATGCACGATATAATTCCATTAACATGCCTTCTCATAAACTTCTATCACAGAGGAAACTATGTCAAAATCTACCTGAGATGCTAACTTTGAACGTCCATAACTTTTGACTCACTTCAATTCATCAATTAAAATTTAACACAAATGAGCTATGATAAAAAATGAAAAAACCCATATGATCAGTTTCTCTTGACACCTTCAGACGTGTAAGATATAATATCATCAAAATGCTCACTCAGCTCTTTCTACCACATAACAAAGTTGGCTAAGTATGGGAAAACACAATCAAACTACCAAGGAGCCTAAATTTATATATGTATATCTTTTGACACGCTACACTGTATTATTTAAAACTTAGTAAAAGTAACCTAGGCACAAAAATGAACAAATCCATATGATCATTTTGTATTGACACCTCTATGCATGCAAATTTTAACCTCATCAACATGCTTACTCAAATCTTTTTGGATAATTTGTAAATTTGTCTTAGTATGGGAAATAATGAATTCTAACTAAGAATTTAACTTTTCACCCTCATATCTTTGACTATGTTTTAATGGATGACTTAAGATGTGGTGCATAATAAATAATGACTAATCTGATCACAACCATATGACCTAATCCCCTTAACTCCTTCCCATGTGGAAATGGTGATGTCATCAACTTGTCAACTTATATTTTATACCACTGGACCCAAAGTGTCTAGATGAAAATTATTATAGACCCAATGAATTTCACTTATGCACACTATCTCTTAAAGCATGGATCATACCTTATAGGAACCCTTTCACATGTTCCCACCTCTATACTCATCCCTGATCCTCTTAAACTATGTCAATACTGAAGATCAGCTAACCATACATAAATCACACTAGAACAAGCACATTGTACACTTTTTCATTGTCACATAGACTATCAAGACACTATCCACTCATCAGAGCATGTCTATGACACTACCATGACATCATCAAGATAACTCTCCAACAATCTTCCCCTTTTTCATTGATGTCAACACCTATTAAAATATAAATATATAGCTCTCCTTTCTCTTCAAAGTACTACTACAATAGGAACTTTCTCCCTAAATAGGAATTTTCTCCCCCTTTGACATAATGACAAAGCGGGCACACATTGATCCTAAGGAATTGAAAAGAGACTACAAATCAAGAGTAGACCATATTTTAGAAAGATAGTACACACTCCCCCTTACTTTGATCCTACCTCTACTTTCTTTTAAAACATCCTCTTGCTCCATGCCAATACTCTCTTCAACCAAGCACTATAACCAATGAAGAAAGAACACATAAATGCATTGAAATACAATGAAACTCACCAAAAAACATTTGAGAGGGACTCCCCATAATATCTCTAAGACAATGTACATCTTGACCATCTTTAGATCTCCAAACACCATGAAGAACCAAGACACATGCTTACAACCAATCACTCTTAAATAACCATATAGACCATCAATAGAACTTAATGCCACTCACCAAATAGGAACATTATCTCAATCAAATTGAAAAACAAACACCCATTTTGACCTTATACTATAACTCCTTCAACAAACTCTAGAGAAAGTCTTATGAACATGTTGATCCCCCTTAACCAAAGACCTTCTATCGATTCATAGAGAAAGAAATGAAACCTAAAATCTATCTTAGATACTTAAAAGTAGCTTTTGATAATGGTTTGGTTATTATATCTTCAAGATATTATTTTTTAGGCACATGCTCTAACTTGAAACATTGATAAATTACTTGTTCTCTCGAGAAATTATATCTAATAGGAATGTGTTTAGTTTTTGAATGCATAATAGGATTGTTTGAGATACTAATTGCACTAGGATTGTCAAAAAAAAATGACAAGGTCCATTTTAACTTACCTTATAATCCTCCAAAGTTTGTTTCATCCACATAACTTATGTACAACAAGAGGAAGTTGTTATATACTCAGCTTTTAATATTGATAGATACATTGAGGCTTGTTTCTTGCTTAGCCAAGACACCAAAAATTCTCCCATGAAGAAGACCCCACCACTGGTACTCCTCCTATCACCCACACATCCTAGCCAATCAACATCAATATATTATTTTAAAAATAATTATTTACTCCTAGGATACCATAAACCAAGTATATGGTCTATTTGAGATATCTCAATATCCTTTTGATTGCTTTCAAGTGAGATTCTCTAGGATCAGATTGAAACCTTTCTAAAAGACCTATTGCTTGCATGATGTTAGGTCTAGATGAAATAGAGTATAAAAGACTTCCAATCATGGATCTATACAAATTTTGATCAACTATTGATGTGTCATCTAGTTTACTTAACTTGTATCCTGTGATCAGTAGAGTACCCATTGGCTTACACTCCATCATGTCAAAATTATTTAGCATATCCCTGATGTATTTAGCTTAAAAATGAAAATTATTGCATCAAGTTGATTAATATGTAATCCTAATAAATAATACTTTTATCTCAAAATTGACATTTCAAACTCAATATTCATAGTATCTTTAAAATATCTACTCATTTTATCATTATTAGATCCAAAAAGTATGTCATCAACATATACAACTATCAATTGATGATTACCTTCTATATTAATGTATATATTACTATTAGTTACCCCCATTTTAAAACCTTGGCTCAAAAGATACTTATCTATCCTATCATACAAGGATATAGGATCTTGTTTAAGAACATATAGAGCCTTCTTTAATTTACACACATAATCTTGATTACTTGACATGAAGTATCCTTTAGGTAACTCAAATTAGAGTTCTTATTCTAAGTTATCATTCAAGAATGCATATTTCACATCCATTTGATATACCTTAAAACCTTTAAAACATGCATAATCCAAAAAGAGTCTAATTAATTCCATCCTTGCCATAGGAGAAAAATTCTAATCAAAATCTATTCCTTCAATTTGAGCATATCCTTTACACACCAGTCTAACCGTTTTTCATGTGACTTCTCCTTTATCATTCATCTTATTTTTGAAAACCCATTTGGTACCTATCATATTTTTATCTTTTGCTCTAGGAACTAAGTCCCATGTTTGATTACTTTATATTTTATCAATTTATTCATCCATTGCATCATTCCAAATTTCATATTTGCTAGCTTCCATAAAAGTTTTGGGTTTAGTCATAGATAACACATCTGAGTCTTGTTGATTTTGATTAATCAAAATTATCTTTCAAATCTTCAACCTTGCACCAACATGTCCAATAATTTGAAATATTGGATTAACTTTTTGAACTCTTCTAGATGAAGCTTTAGTATCTTGTCTTTCTTCCTCTTCTTCATCTTCATCATCTATTTTAATATATAAATTATCATTGTTTGGAATATAATTCTGAGTTGACTCGCTGACCTACAATTTTGTCTTCTTGACTCTACTTGTCTCATCTACTCTTACATTTGAAATTTAAACAATCTTAAAGCATCTATAGGTAGTAATTATAAAATAATATCCTAAGAAGATGATCTCATTATATCTTCAATCAAATTTACCAAGATTATCTTCATCTCTTTTGATGAAGCACTTGGTCCCAAACACTTTGAGATGTTTAACATTAGCCGCTCTATTCTTCCATAACTCATAAGGTGTCTTGTTACCATTTAATCTGATTTGACATCTACATAGAAGTCTTGGATGCCTCTTCCAAAAATCCATATGATATTTTTTCATCTTGAATCATGGTTCTACCTATCTCAACCACAATCCTAGTCTTCCTTTCAACCACACCATTATGTTGTGGTGTTCTAGCATTAGAGTATTGTCTTCTTATCCTATATTAATCATAGAAATCATTGAACTTATGAGACTAAAACTCACCTCCTTTGTCTGATCTCACACACTTGATATTTAAACCTTTATCATTTTAAATGAGAACTTTAAATGCCACAAATTTTGCAAAATATTCTTATTTTTATTTAGGAAAGAATATCCAAGACATCCTAAAAAAATCATCAATGAGAATCATGAAGTAACTATTACCTTGAATACTTTGAGTTCTCATAGGTCCATATAGATCAGTGTGGATCAAATCCAATGGATCTATAGTGGAGAATTCATTTTTCTTACATCTTCCCTTGGTTTGCTTCCCATGAAGACATACCTTACAAAGATAGTTAAGAATCTTAGAAATCTTTGGCATATGCCTTAGCAACCCATTTAAACTGATAAATACTATATTATCAAAATTTATATGTCCAAGCCTTCTATGCCAAAACCAACTTTCTTCCAAATGACTCATGAAGCACTACTCCTTCTAGGATTTATGGAATACATACATGTTGTTATCTATTTTATGAACCTTTACACCTAATCTATAAGATTTTGCCTTTCTTAATTCATAAACATCATCATGAAAAGTTAAAACATTTCCTTGCTTACACTTAAAATATTATGTTTCCAAAATTTTAGTCTTTGTATGACCATTTTCCAAACTTATAGTACCTTTGCCGACTATGTTAGAAAACTTGTTGTCACCAAATCTAACTGATCTGGGTTGGTCTTCTTTAGAGAGATAAACTTACTCTTGTCTCTTTTTATATGATTTGATCATCCAATGACTATTAACCATATCTTGTTCTCATATTATTGCGTGTGTAAGGTTGCTTGAACAAACAATGACTCTTCCTTTGGTGATCTTCTTGGATTTTGATTCTTTTCTTCTTTAGACTTGATCTCTTTAAACCATTTGATAGTGCTAATGACCTGTATATCCCTTTTCCAAAAGGATTTATTTTATTTCTTAGCATTATGACCTTGCCGGTTACAATTGTAACATATGAGATCCCTTTTGATCTATAGAGAGAGAGAGAGAGAGCACAATCCTTATATTTATGATCAAATTGATTGCAAGAGAAGCAAAACCCATTAAATAATTTGTTAATGTTTGTTCCTATTTTATCTTGACTATTACCTCTCAATGTATTTTCATTGTTGATCCTTTTTATGGAGATAAAATCTTTTTTTTACTTGGATGAGACCACATTTGAGTAAATCAATACCTTATTTTCACATTGTTTCATCCTTTGATTGAGACCTATATTCACTATAACCTATAGATTCATGATAGTCTCTCCTAGAGTTTGTACTACATTATTAACATCTGATAAATTGAAAACTAGATTATCTTGAAGCCCATCCATAACCTTTTTATAAACCATTTTACCTTTGATCCACTTCGAGCTGTTAAGCCTTTACCAAAGGAACTAGCTATGATATCAATTGATAAAGGTACAATCACTGAGAGGGGGGTGAATTAGTGAGCCCAAAAAACTCAACTTAACTTTTAAACTTTACAAACAATTAATAAGTTACCATTATAAATCATGAAGCATACACAACATTAACATGAATGATCAAGAGAGACAATGCAAGATCAATCACACAATACATGACATATGTGGGAAAACCTCTTGCAAGAGAAAACCCACTAGGAACTAAAATTAGACTATTATCCTATAATAACAAGATCTAATTTAGACCATCTAAAAATGATCAAAGAACTAAAATACCTATTTAGTGTGACTCCAATCCCATAAGGTGCTGCCACACTTGTCTAGCTGAGCTGCTACAACAACTAAACATTTTAGAAAGTATTACCTTGCAAGGAGGCCAAAACCAATTTATATGATGAGATAACACAACAAAACCTATAAAAATTCCACCTCTAAAGTGATGTCAACAACATCTGATGATGGAACTCAACTTATCTCTCTTCACCTTCAAAATTATGACTTATAGGTCATATAAGTAGTCCTTAATTTATTCTACTCTTCAGCTCATCTTTATATAAATATACACTTCTTTAACTCCTCAAAACACACAAGCCTCTCTTGAAAAATCTCTTTAGTCTCGCATACCAAGTCTAGAACCCATCATTTTTGGTTCCACTATTTATAGAGCAATCTTGATAATTACAACCTTGGTCAGTCATTAGGCATGCCTTTGCCCTTAAGTCATATTTCACATGAATACATATCTCAATACAATATTAATAGGTCATCCATAACATCTATGGGTCACCCTTAAACAACTATAGCTTTTAAAAAGGCCCTTGGATCCCTTATAGGTCTCATGTGTACCTGTTCACTCCTTTAGCACTTCGTCAAAAAAAAAAAAGAACACATGACTAATTTACAATACATGGATCCAGTCCTTATGTCACCTTAAACATTCTGAAGTGATCATAGTTAAATTAACTCTCTTTTTCGTATGCTCAAATAACTAAAACACTAACTTGGTGCACATAATCACTATGAATGAACACACAGTCAAATTCTTAAGAATTGTTCAAACTCAAAATAGATTAAGCATACCTCAAAAATACATATAGATAATCCTCATGAAGTATACAACATGATCTAATAACTCATTCAACATGACATATTGAAACAATGTCAATGTAAAATTAAAAATCCTTCTTGGGTCACTTGTAGAACAAGCATGAACACATAGTCAACTTCTAGGATCAATATCTTTGACTATACACACTTTCAAATATTTAAATCTATATAATTAGATGTTCCTTGGAGTCCTCTACCACTTTTATTTTTACTACATGAGCAAATTCATCTTCTATTGAAAGATGTGGTCAAAACATAGAGTAATTATTTTTCTATGTTAAATTCAAATATTTGAATAGTAATGGACATAGTTAACCTTCACACACAATGCTAAAATATCATGGACTCTCAGATCAAGAATAATTTTACAGCAATGATCTTGTCTGAGATTTAACACATAGTCCACCAAAGCCAAACGTTAAACATCTATCACATTGATGTCATCTTGTGCAATCTAGGAACTTTGACTTCACACACTCTATCGATCTTTGAAGTTCAAATAGGTACATATCAATCAATGCTCACCATTGATCAAACTATATGAATGATGGCTCACCATTGGATCCTTATTCTATACCTTTTATCAAATATTAAATGTCATTTACCTATCCTCATTTTATTGCCTCTTGACTCCTTAGAGTAATCATGCACTGTCAATCTTGCTCAAGCTTTAGCACTTAAAAAAATGACTAAGTATGGAGACCCTATAAATATGAATGAGTAGACATTTTTGATCTATAATAACTTCTTCTACGCTTTGATGCATGATCTCAAATTTATATTAGATAATTTCCTTCCATAGGAGAATCCAACCATGTAACACGATACTCCTAGAACTCTTACACATATGAGATATAATTCATTAACATGACTTATAATAAACATCTATCACAAAGCCAACCATGTCTAAATCTACTTGAGAGGTGAACTTTGAGCATCCATAAAATTTTCAGCACTTTAGCTCATGAAATCAAATTTAGTGCAAATGATCTATGCTCAAAATTAAACAAACCCATATGATCAGTTTCTCTTGACACCTTCACATGTCGAAGATATAACATCATCAGAATTCTCATTAAACTATTTCTACCATTGAAAATTTGGCTAATTATGGGAAAACATATTCAAACTACCTGGGAGCCTAAATTTTCATATGTATATCTTTTTATGTGCTACATCACATGATCTAAACAATTATTAAAATTAAACTAGGCACAATAATAAACAAAACCCAATGATAATTTTATCTTGACACCTCTATGAATGTGAATGCTAACCTAATTAATGTGATTACTCAACTCTTTATGGCTAATCTAAAAATTTGGCTAAGTATGGGAAAATAATAAATTCTGATGGAGAAGCCAACTTTACACCCTCATATCTTTGACTGTGCTTCAATGAAAGACTTGATATTTGGTATGTAACAACTAGGGACTAATTTGATCACAGCCATATGACCCACTCTCATTGAATCCTTCCCATGTGGTAATGGTGATGTCATCAAAATATCAACTTAGATTTTTTGCCACTATACCCAAAATGTCTAGATAAAAACTATGATAGACCAGATGAATTTCACTTATGAACACAAACTATTAAAGCATAAATCACATCTTATATCACCCTTGCATATGTTCAAATCTCCATAGTCATCCCTGATATTTCCAAGCTATGTCAATACTGAAGATCAACTAAGCATACATAAAACACACTAGAACAAGCACAATTTTACACTTTTTCATTGTCACATAGACTATCAAGACACTTCATCCACTCAACAGAGAATCTCTATGAGAACACCATGATATCATCATGATAACTCTCAAAAAATATGTATATATATACATGGGTTGGGTGTGAGTAAATATAAAAAATTATGAAAATATAGAAAGATCTACTTAATAGGATATGCATAATTCCCCAACACACATTAATGCATAAACTATTTGACTATATATATGAGGAACTATAAGTGAATCGATATATATTTAACAATGATATTTATAAATAGTAAACTGTAAAAAGGTATAGATTCAGGGAGTAAATTGTAACCATGTCAAGTGCATCTATGTATTTAGTTATGGACTTTTAGGTACTGTGTGTAATTATACTCCAAATCAACTATATATAGGTCTGAGTTCATTCAGTACAGGGACTATATTAAAAACCATATTTTTTTCTCTAGACTTGATATTACTCTTCATTCATAAGTATACTTATATTACAATATAACATAACTCACAGTGTATTACTAAATATTGATCTAGTGGTTAGTGGTTGGTATATGCTACATGATTGTTCCATTAATGATTAGTATATTTACAAACTATGTGTACTATTAATAATCTGTAGACTTTAACATAGTCCACTAATACTTATTAATAATTATTAGTTAGTGTATTGGATATTGTTCTATTGAACTTGTGTATGATATGTATCATGAGTGTAATAGTATGTATGAGTATATATACATATATAGCAGTGTATGTGATGTTTACCTATATTTATAATTCTATTGATGGTTCAAAACTAAATCAGAAACTTCTAAAGAATATAACCCTAATTATATATGAAAACAACCTCCTAAAAATATAAAAATTGTTAAAATAAAATATTATGTGTTCATGAGAATTATGACTTTCTAATTATGAATCACTATGGAAATTGATTAGTGTGTACAATGACTTTCATAGAATATATTGCATTTGTGTTTACTTAAATAAATTTGAGTATGCAGTTTAAATATAGATTATACCTGATTGTTCTAAATTTTAATTATTATGTTAGGTCTAGATGCAATAGAGTATAAAAGACTTCCAATCATCGATCTATACAAATTTTGATCAACTTTTGGTGTGTCATCTAGTTTAATTAACTTGTATCCTGTGATCATTAGAGTACCCATTGGCTTACACTGCATCATGCTAAAATTGTTTAGCATATACCTGATGTATTTAGCTTAAAAATGAAAATTATTGCATCAAGTTGATTAATATGTAATCCTAGGAAGTAAGATTTTTATCTCAACTTTGACATTTCAAACTCAATCTTCATAGCATCTTTAAAATCTCTACTCATTTTATCATTGTTAGATCCAAAATATATGTCATCAACATATACAACAACTATAAATTGATGATTACCTTCTGTATTAATGTATATATTACTATCAATTACCCCCATTTTAAAACCTTTACTCAAAAGATACTTATCTATCCTATCATACAAAGATATAGGAGCTTGTTTAAGACCATATAGAGCCTTCTTTAATTTACACACATAATCTTGATTACTTGAAATGAAGTATCTTTTAGGTAACTCAATTTAGACTTCTTCTTGTAAGTTATCATTCAAGAATGCATATTTAACATCCATTTGATATACCTTGAAACCTTTAAAACATGCATAAGCCAAAAAGAGTCTAATTACTTCCATTCTTGCCACAGGAGAAAAATTCTCATGATAATCTATTCCTTCAAACTGAGTATATACTTTACACACTAGTCTAACCTTTTTTCATGTGACTTCTCCTTTATCATTCATCTTATTTTTGAAAACCCATTTGGTACCTATCACATTTTTATCTTTTGGTCTAGGAACTAAGTCCCATGTTTGATTACTTTCTATCTGATCAATTTATTCATCCATTGCATCATTCCAACTTTCATCTTTGCTAGCTTCCATAAACATTTTGGGTTTAGTCATAGATAACATATCTGAGTCTTGTTGATTTTGATTAATCAAAAGTCTCGTTCGAATCTTCAACCTTGGACCAAAATTTCCAATAATTGGAAATATTGGATGACCTTTTTGAACTCTTCTAGATGAATCTTTATTATCTTGTCTTTGTTCCTCTTCTTCATCTTCATCATATATTTGAATAGATAAATTATCATTGTTTGGAACATCATTCTGAGTTGAGTCACTTACCTACAATTTTGTCTTGTTGACTCTACTTGTCTCATCTACTCTTACATTTGAAATTCCAATAATCTTGAAGCATCTATAGGTAGTATGATAGAATAATATTTAAAGAAGATGACCTCATTAGATCTCGAATCAAATTTACCAAGATTATCTTCATCTCTTTTGATGAAGCACTTTCTCCCAAACACTTTGAAATGTTTAACATTAGCCGCTCTATTCTTCCATAACTCATAAGGTGTCTTGTTAACATTTAATCTAATTTGACATCTATTTAGGATTTACATAGAAGTCCTGGATGCCTCTTCCAAAAATCCATATGATATTTTTTCATCTTTAAGCATGGTTCTACCCATCTCAACCACAATCCTAGTCTTCCTTTCATCCACACCATTATGTTGTGGTGTTCCAATAGTAGAGTATTGTGATCTTATCCTATATTCATCATAGAAATCATTGCACTTATGAGACAAAAACTCACATCCTTTGTCTGATCTCACACACTTGATATTTAAACCTTTATCATTTTACATGAGAACTTTAAATGCCATAAATTTTTCAAAATCTTCTAATTTTTATTTAGGAAATAATATCGAAGACATCCTAGTACATTCATCAATTAGAATCATGAATTAAATATTACCTTGAATACTTTGAGTTCTCATTGATCCATATAAATCAGTGTGGATCAAATCCAATGGATATGTAGTGGTTAATTCATTTTTCTTGTATCTTCGCTTGGTTTGCTTCCCATGAAGACATGCCTTAAAAAGATAATTAAGAATCTTAGAAAGTTTGGGAATATTCCTTAGCAACCCCTATAAAATTATATATACTATATTATAAAAATTGATATGTCCAAGCCTTCAATGCCAAAGCCAACTTTCTTCCAAATGACTCGTGAAGCACTGCTCCTTCTAAGATTCATGGAATACATACATGTTGTTATCTATTTTATGAACCTTTACACCTAATATATTAGATTTTTCCTTTCTTACTTCATATACATCATCATGAAAAGTTACAACATTTCCTTTCTTACACTTAAAAGATTTTATTTCAAAACTTTTACACATAAGACATTTTCAGTCTTGTATGACCATTTTCCAACTTACAGTACCTTTGCTGACTATGTTAGCAAACTTGTTGTCACAAAATCTAACTTGTCTAGGTTGGTCTTCTTTAGAGAGATAAACTTGATCTTGTCTCTTTTTATATGAGTTGAGCATCCAATGACTATGAAATATCTCTTGTTCTCATATTATTGAGTGTGCAAAGCTGCTTGAACAAAAAATGAATCTTCGTTTTGTGATCTTCTTGAATTTTGATTCTTTTCTTCTTTAGACCTGATCTCTTTAAACCATTTGATAGTGCCAATGACTTGTATATCCTTTTTCCAAAAGGCTTTATTGTATTTTTTAGCATTGTGACCTTGTCAGTTACAATTGTAACAAATGAGATCCTTTTTGATCTATGGAGAGAGAGCATAATCCTTATATCTGTGACCAAATTGATTGCAAGAGAAGCGATGCCCATTGAATAATTTTTTAATATTTGATCCTTTTTTATCTTGACAATTACCTCTCAATGTATTTTCATTCTTAATCCTTTTGATGGAGCTAAAATCCTTTTTTTACTTGGATGAGACCACATTTGAATAAGTCAATACCTTATTTTCACATTGTTTCATCCTTTGATTGAGACCTATATTCACTATAACCTATAGATTCATGATAGTTGCTCCTAGAGTTTGTACTACATTATTAACATCTGATAAATTGAAAACTAGATTATCTTGAAGCCAATCCATAACCTTTTTATCAACCATTGTACCTTTGATCCACTTCGAATTATTAAGCCTTTGCCAAAGGACCTAGCTCTGATACCAATTGATAGAGGTACAATCACTGAGAGGGGGGTGAATTAGTGAGCCCAAAAAATTAAACTTAAATTTTAAAACTTATAAACACTTAATCAGTTACCATAAGAAATCATGAAGTATACACAACATTAACATGAATGATCAAGAGAGACAATGCAAGATCAATCACACAATACATGACATATGTGGGAAACCCTCTTGGGGGAGAAACCCACTAGGAAATAGAATTAGACTACTATCCTATAATAACAAGATCTAATTTAGACCATCTACAAATGATCAAATACATAAAATACCTATTTAGTGTGACTCTAATCCCACAAGGTGCTCCCACACTTGTCTAGCTGAGCTGCTACAACAACTAGACCTTTTAGCAAGTATCACCTTACAAGGAGGATACAACCAATTTATATGATGAGCTAACACAACAACACCTATCAACAATTCCATCTCTGAAGTGATGTTAACAACATCTAATGATGGATATCAACTTATCTCTCTTCACCTTCACTCACACTTAATATCCAAGAGCATTATTCTACCAACAGAATTATGACTTATAGGTCATATAAGTAGTCCTTAATTTATTCTACTCTTCAGCTCATCTTTATATAAATATACACTTCTTTAAATCCTCAAAACACACAAGCCTCTCTTGAAAAATCTCTTTAGTCTCGCATACCAAGTCTAGAACCCATCATTTTTGGTTCCACTATTTATAGAGCAATCTTGATAATTACAACCTTGGTCAGTCATTAGGTATGCCTTTGCCCTTAATTCATATTTCACATGAATACATATCTCAATACAATATTAATAGGTCATCCATAACATTTATGGGTCACCCTTAAACAAATATAGCTTTTAAAAAGGCCCTGGTATCCCTTATAGGTCTGATGTGAACCTGTTCACTCCTTTAACACTCCCTCAAGAATAAAAAGAGCACATGACTAATTTAAAATACATAGATCTAGTCCTTATTTCTACTTAAACATTCTAAAGTGATCATAGTTAAATTAATTCTCTTCTTCGTATGCTCAAATAACTCAAACACTAACCTGGTGCACAGAATCACTATGAATGAACACACAGTCAAAGTGTTAAGAATTGTTCAGACTCAAAATAGATTCAACACACCTCCAAAATCCATATAGATGATCCTCATGAAGCATACAACATGATTTAATAACTCATTCAACATGACATATTGAAACAACGCCAATGCAAAATTAAAAATCCTTCTTGGGTCACTTGTAGAACAAGCATGAACACATAGTCAACTTCTAGGATCAATATCTTTGACTATACACACTTTCAAATATTCAAATCTATAAAATTAGATGTTCCTTAGAGTCCTCTACCACTTTTATATTTTCTACATGAGCAAATTCATCTTCTATTAAAAGATATGGTCAAAATAGAGAGTAATTATATTTCTATGTTAAATTCAAATATCTAAATAGTAATGGTCATAATTAACCTTCACACACAATGTTAAAATCTCATAGACTCTCATATCAAGAATAATTTTACACCAATGATCTTTTCTGAGCTTTAACACATAGTCCACCAAAGCCAAACGTTAAACATCTATCACATTGACATCATCTTGTGCAATCTAAGAGCTTTGACTTCACACACTCTATTGATCTTTGAAGTTCAAATAGGTACATATCGATCAATGCTCACCATTGATCAAACTATATGAATGACTTCTCACCATTGGATCCTTATTTTGTACCTTTTATCAAATATTAAATGTCATGTACCTATCCTCATTTTATTGCCTCTTGACTCCTTAGAGTAATCATGCACTGCCAATCTTGCTCAAGCTTTAGCACTTAAAAAAATCACTAAGTATGGGGACCTTATAAATATGAATGAGTAGACATTTTTGATCCTTAATAACTTCTTCTATGCTTTGATGCATGATCTCAAATTTAGATTAGATGATCTCCTTCCATAAGAGAATCCAACCATGTAACCCGATACTCATAAAACTCTGACACTTATGAGATACAATTCCATTAAAATGACTTATCATAAACTTATATCACAAATCCGACCATGTCTAAATCTACTTAGGAGGCCAACTCTGAGCATCCATAAATTTTTCATCACTTTAGCTCATGAAATCAAATTTAGTGCAAATGATCTATGCTCAAAATTAAACAAACCCATATGATCAGTTTCTCTTGACACCTTCACATGTGCAAGATATAACATCATCAAAATGTTCATTAAACTCTTTCTACCATATAAAAGTTGGCTAAGTATGGGAAAACATATTCAAACTACCTAGGAGTGCAAATTTTCATATGTATATCTTTTTATGTGTTACATCACATGATCTAAAAAATTATTAAAAATAAACTAGGAAAAAAAATTAACAAAACCCATATGATCATTTTATCTTGACACTTATATGAATGTGAATGCTAACCTCATTAACATGATTACTCAACTCTTTATTGCTAATCTAAAAATTTGGCTAAGTATGGGAAAATAATAAATTCTGACCGAGAAGCCAAATTTACACCCTCATATCTTTGACCGTGCTTCAATGACAAACTTGATATTTGGTATGTAATAACTAGGGACTAATTTGATCCCAACCATATGACCCACTCGCCTTGAATGCTTCCCATGTGGTAATGGTGATGTCATCAAACTATCAACTTAGATTTTTTGCCACTGGACCCAAAATGTCTAGATAAAAACTATGATAGACCAGATGAATTTCACTTGTGAACACAAACTATTAAAGTATAAATCACATCTTATATCACCCCTTGCATATGTTCAAACCTCCATAGTCATCCCTGATATTTCCAAGCTATGTCAATACTGAAGATCAACTAACCATACATAAAACACACTATAACAAGCACAATTTTACACTTTTTCATTATCACATAGACTATCAAGATACTTCATCCACTCACCAGAGAATCTCTATGAGAACACCATTATATCATCATGATAACTCTCAAAAAATATGTATATATATATATATATATATACATGGGCTAGGTGTGTGTAAATATAAAAAATTATAAAAATATAGAAAGATCTACTTAATACGATATGCATAATTCCCCAACACACATTAATGTATAAAATATTTGACTATATATATGAGGAAATATAAGTGAATCGATACATATTTAAAAATTATGTTTATAAATAGTAAACTATAAAAAGGTATAGATTCAGGGAGTAAATTGCAACCATGTCAAGTGCATCTATGTATATACATAAATGTATTTTTAGGTACTGTGTGTTATTTTACTCCAAATCAACTATATATAGGTCTGAGTTCATTCAGTACAGGGACTATATTAAATACCATATTTATTTTACTCTCTCAACTTGAAATTACTCTTCAATCATAAGTATACTTATATTACAATATAATGTAACTCACAGTGTATTACTAAATATTGATCTAGTGGTTAGTGGTTGGTATATGCTACATGATTGTTCCATTAATGGTTTGTATATTTACAGACTATGTGTACTATTAATGATGTGTAGACTTTAACATAGTCCACTAATACTTATTAATAATTATTATTTAGTGTATTGGATATTGTTCTATTGAACTTGTGTATGATATGTATCATGAGTGTAATAGTATGTATGAGTATATATACATATATAGCAGTGTATGTGATGTTTGCCTATATTTATAGTTCCATTGATGGTTGAAAACTAAGTCATAAACTTTTGAAGAATATAAACCTACTTATATATGAATACAACCTCCCAAAACTATAAAAATTGTTAAAATAAAATATTATATGTTCGTGAGAATTATGACTTTCTAATTATGAATCACTATTGAAATTGATTAGTGTGTACAATGATTTTCATATGATATATTGCATTTGTGTTTACTTACATAAATTTGAGTATGCAGTCTAAATATAGATTATACCTGATTATTCTAAATTTTAATTATTATGTTAGGTCTAGATGCAATATAGTATAAAAGACATCCAATCATGGATCTATACAAATTTTGATCAACTGTTGGTGTGTCATCTAGTTTAATTAACTTGTATCCTATGATCATTAGAGTACCCATTGGCTTACACTCCATCATGTCAAAATTATTTAGCATATCCCTGATGTATTTAGCTTAAAATTGAAAATTATTGCATCAAGTTGATTAATATGTAATCTTAAGAAGTAAGATTTTTATCTCAACATTGACATTTCAAACTCAATCTTCATACTATCTTTAAAATCTCTACTCATTTTATCATTGTCAGATCCAAAAAGTATAGCATCAACATATACAACAACTATCAATTGATGATTACCTTTTGTATTAATGTATATATTAATATCAATTACCCCCATTTTAAAACCTTGACTCAAAATATACTTATCTATCCTATCATACGAGGATATAGGAGCTTGTTTAAGACCATATAGAGCCTTCTTTAATTTACTCACATAATCTTGATTACTTGACATGAAGTATCCTTTAGGTAACTCAATGTAGACTAATTCTTCTAAGTTATCATTTAGGAATGCATATTTCACATCCATTTTGTATACCTTAAAACCTTTAAACATGCATAAGCCAAAAAGTGTCTAATTACTTCCATTCTTTCCATAGGAGCAAAATTCTCATCAAAATCTATTCCTTGAATCTAAGCATATCCTTTACACCCCAGTCTAACCTTTTTTCATGTGACTTCTCCTTTATCATTCATCTTATTTTTGAAAACCCATTTGGTACCTATCATATTTTTATCTTTTGGTCTAGGAACTAAGTCCCATGTTTGATTACTTTCTATTTGATCAATTTATTCATCCATTACATCATTCCAACTTTCATCTTTGCCAACTTCCATAAACATTTTGGGTTTAGTCCTAGATAACATATCTGAGTCTTGTTGATTTTGATTAATCAAAATTCTCCTTTGAATCTTCAACCTTGCACCAACATTTCCAATAATTTGAAATATTGGATGGCCTTTTTGAACTCTTCTAGATGAAGCTTTAGTATCTTGTCTTTGTTCCTCTTCTCCATCTTCATCATCTATTTGAATAGATAAATTATCATTGTTTGGAACATCATTTTGAGTTGAGTAACTTATCTACAATTTTGTCTTATTGACTCTACTTGTCTCATCTAATCTTACATTTGAAATTCCAACAATATTGAAGCATCTATAGGTAGTAATGATAGAATAATATCCTAATAAGATGACCTCATTAGATCTTGAATCAAATATACCAAGATTATCTTCATCTCTTTTGATGAAGCACTTGCTCCCAAACACTTTGAAATGTTTAACGTTAGCCACTCTATTCTTCCATAACTCATAAGGTATCTTACTACCATTTAATATAATTTGACATCTATTTAGGATTTACATAGAAGTCTTGGATGCCTCTTCCAAAAATCCATATGATATTTTTTCATCTTGAATCATGGTTCTACCTATCTCAACCACAATCCTAGTCTTCCTTTCATCCACACCATTATGTTGTGGTGTTCGAATAGCAGAGTATTATCTTCTTATCCTATATTCATCATAGAAATCATTGAACTTATGAGACAAACACTCACCTCCTTTGTCTAATCTCACACACTTGATATTTAAACCTTTATCATTTTACATGAGAACTTTAAATGCCATAAATTTTGCAAAATCTTATAATTTTTATTTAGGAAATAATATCCAAGACATCCAAGTAAAATCATTAATTAGAAGCATGAATTAAATATTACCTTAAATACTTTGAGTTCTCATAGGTCCATATAAATTATTGTGGATCAAATCCAATGGATATGTAGTGGAGAATTCATTTTTCTTGTATCTTTGCTTGGTTTGCTTCTCATGAAGACATGCCTTAAAAAGATAATTAAGAATCTTAGAAATCTTGGGCATATTCCTTCGCAACCCCTTTAAACTGATATATACTATATTATCAAAATTTATATGTCTAAGCCTTCTATGGCAAAGCCAACTTTCTTCCAAATGACTCATAAAGCACTGCTCCTTCTAGGATTCATGGAATACATACATATTGTTATCTATTTTATGAACTTTTACACCTAATCTATCAGATTTTACCTTTCTTCCTTCATATACATCATCATGAAAATTTATAACATTTCCTTGCTTACACTTAAAATATTGTGTTTCAAAACTTTTACATATAAGACATTTTCAGTCTTTGTATGACCATTTTCCAAATTACAGTACCTTTGTCGACTATGTTAGAAAACTTGTTGTCACCAAATCTAACTAATCTGGGTTGGTTTTCTTTAGAGAAAAAACTTGCTATCACCAAATCTAACTAATATGATTTGAGTTTGCAATGACTATGAACCATCTCTCTTTCTTGTATTATTGAGTGTGCAAAGCTGCTTGAACAAACAATGACTCTTCCTTTTGTGATCTTCTTGGATTTTGATTCTTTTCTTCTTTAGACTTGATCTCTTTAAACCATTTGATAGTGCCAATGACCTGTATATGCTTTTTCCAAAAGGCTTTATTATAGTTCTTACCATTACGACCTTATTGGTTACAATTGTAATAAATGAGATCCTTTTTGATCTATGGAGAGAGAGCACAATCCTTATATCTATGACCAAATTGATTGCAAGAGAAGCAATACCCACTGAATAATTTTGTAATGTTTGATCCTTTTTTATCTTGACAATTACCTCTCAATGGATTTTCATTCTTGATCCTTTTAATGGATCTAAAATCATTTTTTTACTTGGATGAGACCACATTTGAGTAAGTCAATAGCTTATTTTCACATTGTTTCATCCTTTGATTAAGACCTATATTCACTATAACCTATAGATTCATGATAGTTGCTCCTAGAGTTTATACTACATTATTAACATCTGATAAATTGAAAACTAGATTATCTTGAAGCCAATCCATAACCTTTTTATCAACCATTGTACCTTTGATCCACTTCAAGTTGTTAAGATTTTACCAAAGGACCTAGCTCAGATACCAATTGATAGAGGTATAATCACTGAGAGGTGGGTGAATAAGTGAGCCCAAAAAATTCAACTTAAATTTTAAAATTTACAAACACTTAATTAGTTACCATAAGCAATCATGAATCATACACAACATTAACATGAATGGTCAAGAGAGACAATGCAAGATAAATCACATAACACATGACATATGTGAGAAATCCTCTTCAGAGAGAAAACCCACTGGGACCTCAAATTAGACTACTATCCTATAATAACAAGATCTAATTTAGACCATCTAAAAATGATCAAAGACCTAAAATACCTATTTAGTGTGACTTCAATCCCACAATGTACTACCACACTTGTTTAGCTGAGCTACAACAAAAACTAGACCTTTTAGCAAGTATCACCTTGCAAGGAGGCTACAGCCAATTTATATGCTGAGTTACCAAAACAACACCTATAAACAATTCCACCTATGAAGTGATGTCAATAACATCTGATGATGGTCCTCAACTTATCTCTCTTCACCTTCACTCACACTTAATATCCAAGAGTACTATTCTACCAACAAAATTATGACTTATAGGTCATACAAGCAGTCCTTAATCTATTATACTCTTAAACTCATCTTTAGGGAATTCTACACTTATTTCAGTCCTCAAAACACACAAGTCTCTCTCCAAAAATATCTTTAGTCTCACATACAAATTCTAGAACCCATCATTTTTGGTTCCACTATTTATAGAGCAATCTCGATAATTACAACCTTGGTCAATCATTAGGCATGCCTTAGCCCTTAAGTCATATTTCACATGAATACATATCTCAATACAATATTAATAGGTCATCCATAACATCTATGGGTCACCCTTAAACAACTATAGCTTTTAAAAAGGCCCTTATATCCCTTATAGGTCTCATGTGAACCTGTTCACTCCTTTCGCACTCCCTCAAGAAGAAAAGAACACATGACAAATTTAAAATACATGGATCCAGTGTTTATGTCCCCTTAAAAATTCTAAAATTATCATAGTTAAATTAACTCTCTTTTTCTTATGCTCAAATAACTCAAACACTAACCTGGTGCACATAGTCACTATGAATGAACACACAGTCAAATTCTTAACAATTGTTCAGACTCAAAATAGATTGAGCACACCTATAAAATCCATATAGAGAATCATCATGAAGTATACAACATGATCTAATAAATAATTCATCATGAAATATTGAAATAACGTCCATGGAAAATTAAAAATCCTTCTTGGGTCACTTGCAGAACAAGCATGGACACACAGTCAACTTCTAGGATCAATATCTTTGACTATACTCACTTTCAAATATTCAAATCTATATAATTAGATTTTTCTTGGAGTCCTCTACCACTTTTATTTTTACTACATGAGCAAATTCGTCTTCTATTGAAAGATGTGGTCAAAATATAGAGTAATTATTTTTCTATGTTAAATTCAAATATTTTTATAGTAATGGTCATAGTTAACTTTCAAACACAATGCTAAAATCGCATGGACTCTTAGATCAGGAATAATTTTACACCAATGATCTTGTCTGAGCTTCAACACATAGTCCACCAAAGCCAATGTTAAACATCTATCACATTGATGTCATCTTGTGCAATCTAAGAACTTTGACTTGACACACTCTATCGATCTTTGCAAATCAAATATGTACATATCGATCAATGCTCACCATTGATCAAACTATATGAATGACTGCTCAGCATTGGATCCTTATTCTATACCTTTTATCAAACATTAAATGTCATGCACCTATCCTCATTTTATTGCCTCTTGACTCCTTAGAGTAATCATGCACTGTCAATCTTGCTCAAGCTTTAGCACTTAAAAAAATGACTATAGGGACCCTATAAATATGAATGAGTAGAATTTTTTTATCCTTAATAACTTCTTCTACGCTTTGATGCATGATCTCAAATTTAGATTAGATGATCTCCTTCCATAAGAGAATCTAACCATGTAACCCAATACTCTTAGAACTCTTAACATATGAGATATAATTCCATTAACATGACTTATCATAAACTTCTATCACAAAGCCAACCATGTCTAAATCTACTTGAGAGGCCAACTTTGAGCATCCATAAAATTTTCAGCACTTTAGCTCGTGAAATCAAATTTAGTGCAAATGATCTATGCTCAAAATTAAACAAACCCATATGATCAGTTTCTCTTGACACCTTCACATGTGCAACATATAACATCATCAAAATTCTCATTAAAATCTTTCTACCATTGAAAATTTGGCTAAGTATGGGAAAACATATTCAAACTACCTAGGAGCCCAAATTTTCATATGTATATCTTTTTATGTGCTACATCGCATGATCTAAAATTTTATTAAAAATAAACTAGGCAAAAAAATGAACAAAACCCATATGATCATTTTATCTTGCACCTCTATAAATGTGAATGCTAAACTAATTAACATGATTAATGAACTCTTTATGGCTAATCTAAAAATTTGGCTAAGTATGGGAAAACAATAAATTTTGACGGAGAAGCCAACTTTACACCTCCTATCTTTGACCGTGCTTTAATGAAAGACTTGATATTTGGTATGTAATAACTAGGGACTAATTTGATCACAATAATATGACCCACTCCCCTTGAATCCTTCCCATGTGGTAATGGTGATGTCATCAAACTATCAACTTAGATTTTTTGCCACTGGACCCAAAATGTCTAGATAAAAACTATGATAGACCAGATGAATTTCACTTGTGAACACACACTATTAAATCATAAATCAAATCTCATATCACCCCTTGCATATGCTCGAACCTCCATAGTCATCCCTAATATTGCCAAGCTATGTCAATACTGAAGATCAACTAACCATACATAAAACACACTAGAACAAGCATAGTTTTACACTTTTTCATTATCACATAGACTATCAAGACACTTCATCCACTCACTAGAGAATCTCTATGAGAACACCATGATATCATCATGATAACTCTCCAAAAATATGTATATATATACATGGTATGGGTGTGTGTAAATATAAAAAATTATGAAAATATAGAAAGATCTTCTTAATAATATATGCATAATTCCCCAACACACATTAATGTATAAACTATTTGACTATATATATGATGAATTATAAGTGAATTGATATATATTTATAAATAGTAAACTATTAAAAGGCATAGATTCAGGGAGTGAATTGACAACCATGTCAAGTGTGTCTATGTATTTAGTTATGGATTTTTAGGTATTGTGTGTAATTATACTCCAAATCAACTATATATAGGTCTGAGTTCATTCGGTATAGGGACTATATTAAATACCATATTTATTTTACTTTCTTAACTTGATATTACTCTTCATTCATAAGGATACTTATATTACTGTATAATGTAACTGACAACGTATTACTAAATATTGATCTAGTGGTTAGTGGTTGGTTTATGCTACATGATTGTTCCATTAATGGTTAGTATATTTATAGACTGTGTACTATTAATGATGTGTAGACTTTAACATAGTCCACTAATAGTTATTGATAATTATTGGTTAGTGTATTGGATATTGTTCTGTTGAACTTGTGTATGATATGTATCACGAGTGTAATAGTGTGTATGAGTATATATACATATATATCAGTGTATGTGATGTTTGCCTATATTTATAGTTCTATTGATGGTTCAAAAATAAGTCATAAACTTCAGAAGAATAGAACCCTACTTATATATGAATACAACCTCCTAAAAATATAATTGTTAAAATAAAATATTATGTGTTCGTGAGAATTATGACTTTCTAATTATGAATCACTATTGAAATTGATTAGTGTGTACAATTATTTTCATATAATACATTACATTTGTGTTTACTTACATAAATTTGATTATGCAGTATAAATTTAGAATAGACCTGCTTGTTCTAAATTTTAATTATTATGCTTATTATTTATGTGATAAATATTATTGTGAAGATTCATTCATATGTTTTATGAATTAAATACATGCATTTTTATTAGTCCTTTGTTAACGTATTTTATGCTTGCTATTAGAAATTAATCTATATGAATCTATTGGCTATATTTATGTTTAAAAAATCTTGAATTATTGGTACTGAGTAAGTAGTGAGATGAACTTCAGTAGCTTGCTATCATCACCAATACGAAATGAAGGTAATACAATCAAGTGGTGTGTATGAATTTGACTGATCCTAGAGATCAATAAATATTAAAAAATTTGGAAATGTTAGTTAGACAGTGTCATTTAATATGTATGATTTAGATATTTATATGATATCATGTTAGAATAGATTTATTTATGTTACACTACATGTTCTTAGAAATTATACAACATGTAGGTACTAGCTTATCTCTCTAGATTCTTGCATCATAACTATCTACTCATACATGGAGGGGGGTACATTCCATAATTAGAGATTATGTAGGGAATCTATGGTTTATAGTTGGTGTGGAAAAACAATCATATGATGTTCTCCTTCCCTAGAATAGTATTTATTTGGAGATGATATTTGAGATTAACATAGCTACTAGAGTTTAGAGAACTCATAATTTGTGGAGCCTTGTATCTTGTGTTATATTTATTATTACTGAAACATTATACATGATGACGTGTAATTATTTACTTTTTGTACCATGATAATAGTGGATGCATGTTTTTACTAACCGTGGATAGAAATTTTTAATTACTTTCTATATTCAGTTATATTTTATTTCTTATGATGATAGCGATTAGTGATAAATAGATGTCACATGCTTATTTTATAGTTATCATACTTAGATTATTTTATCTATATCGCTAATTAGATTCTCATGGTGTAATCTAATGAAATATTACATTGTTTAAAATTTATAAAAAAAAATCACATATTTCTAAGTGGATCCTATTAGGGATGTTTAAGTTTATATGAAATTTAGTGAGTGAAGGGAAACATTTTCCCCCCAAAAACTAAAAATTACTTAAATATGGACTTGAGTTACACTTTACCCTCAAAAGAAAGAGCATTGCATTTTAGCTCCATTCACACCTGCAAAACAAATAAAACAAGTTAGTTTTTAGCATAGGTGAATAAAAATAACTTTTAAGTTACTTAAAATGCACTTTATAAACTTAATCATGAAATTATGAAAAGATTTTGGTTGAGAAAATTTATTCTACCATGCAGACCAGATCAAAACCAACTTTTAAATGTTGTAGATGGTTCAAAAAATGGACTCCCATTTTGTGAGATGTGGATGGAACTATCCTCCTAGGTCATTTATGGTGCTAGAGTAGGGAAATTTCAAATTTTGGATAACTATAGATTAATTTCTCAAAAATTAATAAAAATGTTGATTAATTTAAAAAACCTTCATGTATCCACGCCTTCATGGGCCCGTAGGATGGGCCAGATGACCATCATTCTCATAATCACACATTTGTGAGTCTATGGGTCCCTAAGATGGTTTAAATGATCACCATCTGCATGGCCATGCATCTGTAATTTAGTAGGATGGGTTGGATGTCATTGTTTGTGAATCTATGTTGCTAATGGTTAGTGCATCTTCACATCCAAGAAAGGCAACCAGATGGATTTTTGCCTACACAATTTTTTTTTTCTTTTGGTTTTGAATTTTTTCCATTTGTGGGAGGGGAGGAGTCTAGAGGTGGTTTTGTAGAAAACCATGGTTTTCCAAAACCATAAAACTTTTCATTTTTTGGCATGATATGGTGATTAAAATCTTATGTTTTTCAATTTTGATTTTTAACCTTTATTTATTTAAAAAAAAAATTAAATTTGATTTTTGAATAATGAATGATTTTCTAAATTATTGATTTTAAGACCAAAGTCCTAGTATCCTCAAAATAGGTTGTTTTATTAGGAAAATAGGAGGCTAGGAAGGCATTTTTAGGCGAGATGGCAAATATGAAAATTCTCTATAGGGATTTGGAATTTTTGTGAAAGGAAATTTTGAGGTCCCATGACACACACAAATTAGGATACACCAAAACAAGGTAGGGATACAAGTGTAAACAACTAAGCAAGTGAGACATTCAAACATAGATTAGGGGGGCAAGATTCCTTTTTAGCACTAGGTGTTTAACATGGAATTATATCTCACAAACATGGTATTTCCAATGGAGGTGGTCATACGGCCCAATTAGATATGCAAACCAAGATCAACCACCAAAGCCATTTAGGAGTGTTGAGACAAATGAACCATGAGATTAAGTGGGAACAACCAAAAAAATAGAAAGAGGATCCCTGATTCTAAGAGAATTAGGTCACGTTGTGCAAGGAAAAATAATACTAACAACTCACCCCACTATAATTAATTTAATTGATTATTTGTAAGGATTGATATAATGCTTGAATCATGATTTGTAGAATTTCAAACATGTATAAATATGTCTCAATTTGATTAATATAATTAATGAGTTTTTCTATATATATCCTCTAACCAAAATCAATATTTTTCAATTGAAATGTTATATGAAAGGGTCCTAGATTATTTGATTGGTCACTATTCTATTTGATTAAATTTTGGTTGTCACACTAAAATTTTAGATATATTTTGGCTATAATGTGAAAATTTTGTGAATATTTAATTGGATACTAATTTATTAGATCAAATCTTAATATCAAACTAATAATTGATATATATTTTGGATATAATGAGAAAGGTAATATACTATTTTATTAGACATCGATATGTTAGCTTTAAGCCACCCAACTAATATTCAATCCAATATTATATTTTTATTGAAGGGACTTGGATTTATCTATTGATGATGATCACTCAAGTTTAAATCTCAATGCCCATCTCATTTTTAAAGGGTTACATAAAGAGAAACTAAAATATATACATGAATTAGTTTTTTTACTGATATCTTTCAAACCATAGCCATATTTTGCATATAGTTTGGTGTGTTAGAAATATCTCCCTTATAGATACATGTTGATATAAAATTTTGATAAATTGGGTACAAGATTTGAATCTAATGTGTGTCTGAAACTCTTTATGTTTGTGTCCAAAATGATTTTCTTAGAATTTGGAAATTAAGAAGCTTTGATAAAACATAAAATAAGATTAAAAACATGTAACATACCTTACATAGTCTTCAAAGATGGAATTTTAATTTTAATATGTAACTCAATATCCAATTACATAAATTATAAAGTTTTATTGATATGTGCTTCTATAAATTATAATCCAAAATACATAAACAAATTCTTATAGACTTATAAAATCAAACTTTGTAAGAGAACATCTTTAATCTAATCCAATGGATTAATTAAAGTTATTTAGTGTGTAAACAATTTAAGGCCATTGATAGTTATAATATTAAGCATGTTATGGAGGAGAATGAAGATTTTTTGGATATCCCAAAAACCATTATGGATAGTAGTAAATCCTCTCTCAAAAATTTCTTATTAGCACACTTCTATGGGAACTGACCAAGAATTGATATCTTTCGAGAATGGATAGATAGGAAGTGTAAATATATGGGACATGCTGATGTGGTTTCCATGGGAAAAAATATTTCTTGGTCTCCTTATTTTCTTTGGATAACTATGTGAAATCTCTAAAGGGGGCCCATGGTATTTAGGAAAGTTATTTTTATCTCTTAGGAAATAGAAGCCTAGGTTGAACCTAGATAGTGATTCTCTAATGGAATTCCCCATGTGGGTTACATTACTAGAGATCCCCATAGAATTTTGGTAGGAGGAGGTTCTTTAGGAATTACTCAAGCGATTCGATAATCAATGTCTATTGACTTGATTACTAAGTCTAAAAGGAAATTGGTGGAAGCTAGTTTAATATCTCTGTTTAGACTAATAACCTTATTCTAAGAAGTATATGACTAAAGTCCAAATTTTGAAACTGGACTCAGAAGATCATCTAAAAAAGAGATGAGGTTATTTATTGAGGATGTGATTTAGTTGGTCATGACTAAACTATCTGCCCACTACTCCAAAAGAAATAGGTGAAGGATGTGCTTGAAAAATCATTTGGTGGGGATGGTGTGCCTCAAGGGAATCTATAGAAAAATGAAATTCCCTCATTTGTCCCTCTTAAGATTAAGTACTGCACTAATTCTAAATCATTGGATTATATCTTGGAAAGAATTTTTGATGGTCTTATTATGAACAAGATGGTTTTATAGAATTATAAAAGAACGAACCTCCCTCCTTAGTGTTGATGAGAAAATGATCTTACCCATGGATTAGGGATCCCCTTTGAACTCCTTAAAACCCAAGGTCAAAAAATTATTGGCTAGTAGGAAATCATGGGGTTCTCCTAGGGAGTGTACTAGGACTCCTTCCCCTAATAAGAAGGATTGCATAACCCATGGGCCTAACACTCATCAAGGTATTCCTTTTGGTCTAATTTTTTCTAACAACCTCAACATCCCTCAGAATGACCATGTGAACCCCTAAATCATTAAGGGAACCCCCATATCTCAAGAGGAGAATTAGACTGACATCAAAACTCAAAAAATGGAAAGGAAAAAATTGGCATCTGAAACCAATACAAGAGGAAGGAAAACCCCAAATAGTAAGTAAAATCTTCGAAAAACACTAAAGGAAATTCTTGGGGACTGCTAAGGATCCTCAGACACTCCAAGCTTTTGTGATTTTCATAGATTTTTTCTAAAGGGATGGGGTCTTTATGGACTTGTAAATTTTGTTAAGATTGCTTGACTTCCTAAGTTTTGGATTTTTTTCAATAACAAGGGTATACTTGTTAGAATTTTTTATGGTGCTGAATTATTGAGGAGTAATTGGAATCTAAGTCTAAGTAGGGTTATACACATCCCCATAAGTGATCTTGTTTCAAGATGTTCGAGCATTAATTATAATCCCTTTTACCCAATCTATTTTTTAATGTTTGGAGTAAATTTCCTTCCAAATAAAGTTAGTGAGAGGATCAATTATTGGTTTGTCTATGCATTAAATTTTTTGAATATTATTTGACTTCCTTAGTTGTTTTTGGTTTAGTTAGTTTATCCCTAAACCATGTTTACCCCTTAGGCCTTCAAATCTATTTAGAAACAAATATTTTAAAATGCCATTTAATAAATGATAAAACTAAATCTTAATATGTTTAATATGGAGTAAAAATTGATTATGAGTGTTTGAAAACTCATTCATTCTAATTACACATCCAAAAATGACTAATAGACATTTATATGATTTCTCATAAGTGGCATATTTTAATTAAATTATATACAAATATCTAATAACTAATTAAAATCTATAAAAAACTGAATGTAAAACAAAATATAAAGACACTATGGTTGTTTACGGAGTTTACACAAATGGGATTCATCTCTGGGATTGCTAAATAATAATACATGATAAATGAACCCTATCACCTATAAATAGAACTAAAAATCATGCATTGAAGACTCTAAACCTAATCAATAAACATCCCCTTATTTGTATAAAGATATACAAGTACTTTCCCTCTCCTAAATGGGAAAATAAATATCTCAATTTGGGGAAAAATACTCTCAAAGGGTTTATAATATACCCTTGGCTTTTATACAAATCTCTCTCTGATTAAACATAGACTGAAAAATATTTAGAAATAGGCAAAATGGCCTCAAATAGGCTACTCCAACATTTTTCCCCTATTAAAAAAAACACAATAAAAAATATCTCTATATTAAGATTGGAATCATGTGTTTGTATATACATTTCAACCCATGATGCAATGGTAATGGCACCTTCTCTTTTGACTGACAGATTTGGCGTCAATTTTCTTCCTTACTTCAAAATCATGCCAAATCTATTTCAAATAGAATATCTTTATATTTCATTTCAACCACCCACCTTTGGTGGAATGACAAAATATTCAAATAGCAAATGAGAGGTTGGGGGTTCGATCCTCCTCAACCTCCTCTTAACTTTTATCAGGTGTTACATATATTAAATCCCACATTCATGGGGGATAAGGACCAAAATGGTTTTTTATAGCCTCAAGCCTCCCAATGTTATTATGGTTTTGGCCACATATCCTCCATTTTTGCTATGCCAAAATATGGGCATTGGTTACATGGGTCTCAAACTGTATTTTGAGTTGGCATAGATGTAACTTGGAAAATATGAGGAAAGTGGTGGCAAGCCATGTGGTGGTCTAAGGACCCACCACGTAAACCTCTCTAATGTTGCCAACTCAATCACACCTTTACCTGATACTTGTCACAACTAGGGGCAAAAAAATTGATACAAAACTATAGTGTAATTAGAAATATTAAAATTACACTAACATACCACACCACCTTATTATTAATTTTTTTTCCACTTTTAGCAACAAAAATTAGACAGACGATATCTGACACATATGATGTTAGTTTAACATATTCCAAATATCATTGGAAATCACTCAGAGTCCTCTTTCATACTGTGATGGTTTAGGAAGTTTTAAATATATTCTAACATACCAAATTATCCTCCATATCACACCTCGCTAATAAGACCCTTTGGGTCCCCAAAAGGTCAAGTCACCCACTGATTCTACTAAATGATTCTCTACATAACACCAACATATGGAACCTATATTATAGCATGGTAGGTTAAGTTTATAAACATATTCAAAAGCTTTCATAGATTGGATTAGTGTAAATAAATTCCATCAAAAGACAATGTCAAACTAAATCAATGGCCAATATTGTAAATGCTCAAATAGACTAGTATGAAATGACACTTAAAATGCCAGCAATAATTGGTTGTTTATTGACCCTACTGTCAGGAATCTAGAACCACAAACATCTTTGATACCCACTTTGTCAGGATCTAGGAGCACAATTGATTACCTTTGTATGATCAACTAAACACAGAATTTAACTAGAAGTAACAACTAGAAATAAAAAACAACACAGAATATGAGAGACAATACCCAATTGTATTAATACTCTTCCAGAAGGAAATACAACAAAGAAGATGCCACAATCTTCTTCACACTCCTCTAGGGCTCCCACACCTCTAGGGCATAAAAAGTAAATCTCTTCAAGAGTTCTCTCTCTCAATCACGGTCACAACAAACAACTCAAACATAGAGTTGTTGTTCACCTCCACCAGTCAGTATCACTACTGTCAGTACATAAGTACTTAAAGTACTCCAAGTAGATCACCTTTGCACAACCTGCAACACAACTGATTTTACTTACACATGTAGATCTCTCTACACCCTGAAGAACCCTTGTCCTTGATTACCAAGTCCTTATGATTGTCCAAACCAGTATCCCGATGGATCTTCTACTAGATCTTGCTATCTTGTAGATCTACCTGATCATACACACTCGGCACCCCTATGGAACTAGGAGTAGCTACCCTTGCTCTCTTCACTCTGAAGGAGCTAACCAAGCTCAACTCTAACTAGCACACTTTATAATATAGCCCATGAGTCTATTATATAGATCCCATGCAAACAATAATTATACATCCAATTACAATAATTAGAACCGTAGCCCAAGACTAAAATTAGCCTTTAACATGCAAACAACCAGTTCATTAACAAACTATTCATGAAACTGATAGTTCCAGAACCGTACAGGTGACCGGCGTTAGTCACTGTTAGTCTAGAGGTGACCGACGTCGGCCAATATTGACTGATGTTGGTAGCTCTGCACACTGGATATGACCGATGTCGATTTCCCTGACCGATGTCAGTTGCACTGCAACTCAACTACCTCCTCATCCATGTTTGCATCAGTGAAGCTTTTAGCTCCACAACCTAAAAATCTCCCACTTGGAGATTAAAAACTGTACCTATACCTGTACATTGTCTAATTTGTTTCCTAGCTTGTATCCCTCTTCAAGCTCAATCTTGAAGACCAACCACCACACACCTTGTGCTGCTCCACTTGTCATCCAAGTAACCTACCGTATCCGCATCTACAAACCCATATAGAAAATAAATTGACCCTGCATAGCATGAATCCCTACTATTGGTCCCTCTCAAATACCTGAGAACCCACTGAACTGCACTCCAGTGCTTCTTTTCCTAATTGGCTCCAAACTTGCTAAAAGCTCCCATTACATGGGCAACCTCAGGTCTAGTACACTTGTACTTAACCTCATCATGTGAATTGGGACACTGTTCTATGAATTGTCCATCCATAGGTGTGCTTACTGATTTTGCATCCTGCATCTTGAACCATGCCACTACCTTATTCACACAATCATCCTAAGACAACATCAACCTGTGACCTTCCCTGTCTCTAGGAATACTCATGCCAAAGAATTTCACTGCTCTCAAATCCTTCATGGCACACCACTGAACTAACCTTACCCTTAGCTCAGTAAATCCCTATATGTATGAACCTGCAACAAGCATACCATCCACATATAGTAACAAGATAATGTTGCAATCATTATCTAACCTGGTAAGAAAAACACAATGGTTACAATGACACTGACTAAAGCCATGCTTTGTCATACACCTGTCAAACCTGTACCATTATCCTGCTACTTCCTCAAGACCATATGACTTGGCCTTCTATCTCACCTATCCATTCTCTCTATATTTTAACCTGGGAATCCATTCATCTCTCAGTGGTTTCATACTGGCTGGTAACTCTACCAATCTCCCATTTGGTTCTTCTCTAAATAATTCATGCCATGCTCCCACTGTTTCCTGGATCCTACCTACTCTGTTGTGAGCAACAAGTATAAAGAAGGGAAATAATGAATTTGAAGCTTACTTACACTTTCATTCCTCCACATGGGTGTTTGAGACTCCTTAACAGCTTGTTGTCTGCCCAAAATTTGTTATAGCAGTGACCGATGCCAGTCACCTCCTAGTCTGTACCTGATCGACATCAGTTCCCTATGACTGACTTGACTGCCAATGTCGATTCCCTGACTGATGCTGGTGTCCACCCGACCAACATCGGTGTCCACCTGCCCAACATTACCAACTTTGCCTGTCTACACATGACCGACGTCGGTACCTATCTGATCGACGTCGGTTCCTCTTGACCGATGTCGGTAAATGTGTTTTCCTTTAAGTGATGAATTTTTACCTATGAGCTTACTTTGAATCAAAACCCTATCCAAACTGCTCTGGTCAGAGTTATTCAGTCCCATTCACTGATCTCTGTCCATCATCTCCTCCATAAACACCAAGGCTTTCTAGTTCTTAAGTTTGTCAAACACATCTGACTTCCTCTTAAGAACATGCATCTCCTTCTTGCTCATGTGACCAAGCCTACAAAGCCATGTCTTCACAATAGAAGAAGAATCAGTAATACAAGTAGGTAGATAAAGAGTACCTACTTTCTTACCACCAGCTAATTCAAGTGCATCCGCTGTGAGAGTTCCAGTGCATCTCTCATCACCCAACTTTTCTAAAGAAATTAGCCTCATATTTAGAACTGGGACCTGCATGACATCCTTCAACACCCATGTGTTGGCCATTTACAATTTCAGCGGCACTTCCCCTTTGCCAATACTTTGACAAGGCTCACCAACCCCTAAATAAATATTTCCAAAGTCTCCATGGACCTTAACATGGAAAAATACTCTATTTGGGGCTGCATGGAAAGAGGCAATAGAATCTATAAACCAAGATTCTACTTTATCCAAAGAACATATAAGAACAACTAGTGCAATAATACCTGCAACACATGCTCCTTCATGCTGATCTTCTACCAACCAACAATCTTTCTTTACCTACTCTTTCTTTCCATAACACCATAATTGATCATTCTTGTTTTTGAATTCCTCCATTCCTAGTGTAATTTTTTCTGCCATTGCTATACTCCCACTCAATTAGAAACCCCTGAGAGTGACCTATAATCAAACACAAACCTGCTCCCTTCAACCTCACTCTAATACCACTTTGTCAGGAATCTAGAACATAAAGCTCTGATACCACTTTGTCAGGAATCTAGAACAACAAACAGCTGTGATACCACTTTATTAGGATCTAAGAGCATAATTGATTACCTTTGTATGAGCAACTAAACATAGAATTTAACCAAAAGTAACAAGTAACTAGAAATCAGAAACAACACAGAATATGAGAGAAAATACCCAATTGTATTAATACTCTTCCAGAAGGAAATACAACAAAGAAGATGCCACAATCTTCTTCACACTCCTCTAGGGCTCCCACACCTCTAAGGCGTAAACAATAAATCTCTTCAAGATTTCTCTCTCTCAATCACGGTCACAACAAACAACTCAAACATAGAGTTGTTGTTCACCTCCACAAGTCAGTATCACTACTGCTAGTACACAAGTACTCAAATTACTCCATGTATATCACCTTTGCACAACTTGCAACACAATTGATCTTACTTACACATGTAGATCTCTCTACACCTTGAAGAACCCTTGTCCTTGCCTCACCAATTCCTTATGATTGTCCAAACCAGTACCCCAGTGGATCTTCTACTAGATCTTGCTATTTAGTAGATCTACCTGATCATACACACTCGGCACCCCTATGGAACTAGGAGGAGCTACCCTTGCTCTCTTCACTCTGAAGGAGCTAACCAAGCTCAACTCTAACTAGCACACTTTAGAATACAGACCATGAGTCTATTATATATATCCCATGCAAACAATAATTAGACATCCAATTACAATAATTAAAATCGCAGCCCAAGAATAAAATTAGCCTTTAACATACAAACAACTAGTTCGTTAACAAACTATTTGTGAAACTGACAGTTTTGGAACTACAAAGGCGACCGACATCGATCGTTGTTAGTCTAGAGGTGACTGACGTTGGCTGATACTGACCAATGTTAGCAGCTCTACACACTAGATATGACCGATGTTAGTTGGCCTGACTGACGTCGGTTGTAATGCAACTCAGCTACCTCCTCCTCCATGTTTGCATCAGTGAAGCTTTTAGCTCCACAACCTAACACCTACAAACTGTCTACAAAATATCACTGAAACATATCATGGTAATGATAAAATATTCAAATGGACTCCTTCAAACTATTAGTGAATAATATCTCTATCCAATATCAAATTGTAGATAGGAACAAACTATTTGTACAAATGTCACATCTCCAAAATAGTGAATCTACCAATCACTACAAAATGATCACCAAGTGCAACTACATATCAAATTTTTAGTGTAATAAATGTACACCATAATTGTAACCACATCTGACAATTACAAATAAATATCCAAAATGAGGGACTTATAAACATGTGCAAATATCATGCATGGCTATAAAAAGTTTGGATAATTAATAAAATTATAAATGGTGCTAAAAAAGGGTCTTATAAGCCCTTAATATATTCGCACAAGGTAAATGACAACATATATATTGAAATTCAAGTTTTCTCAATATAGACATATTGATCATGCCACATACAACCTACATATACTACTGCCAAAGTTCATATACAAATGTCAAAATTCAAATTAATTTTTTTCCAAAAACCCAAACTTGAGAAAATAATCTAAGTACGATAAACCTATCACTTGGATTTTATTTATAGGTTACTCCAATAAATCATATTCAAAGATAAAAATCATATGGGTATATCTCTAAGTTTAAACATGAGTTAACTCGTTTAGCAATGCATTAGGAACTCAAAAACTTATTAGGAGATTAAAAATAGAGCTTTTAGCAAAACCATGAATGCGAGAAAATAATCCAATTATGATAAACTTATCACTTGAATTTTATCATAGTTGGTATCTCTAAAAATATGTTTAAAACTAAAATATATTCCTTTTAGTTTCAATGAAATACAAAAATTGCTTTGAGTATTTACATGCTAATAAACTATCACAGCTATGTAAACATGAAACTAAGGAATTGCTTAGAAACCCACTTTATTACATTTTCCTATTTAGCTAGTTTAAATTTCTCAGTGAATACTCGGGTATTTGCATGTGTGGTATCTAAAACTATTGGATTTGAAACAACTTCATGTTTGCTTATGGATGCATCATTATTCATGGATATCTTCCTAGAATACTTAGTATATAGTTATGGATACAATATCCAACATTTATCATTTTGATGACCACTTAGATTACAATGAGTACAATGATTATTGCCAATTTATTTTTCCTTAGAAAATATAAACAGCCTAAGAGCTGGTTTTCTTTTCCAACATAAGGCAAAATAGTGATTATTTAATCCACAAAAACTGAATGGATATTCAAACTAAAAATCATGTGATAATAAGTCCTTATTTTGGTAAAAGAAATATACATTGGAATATTTACTTTTTTTTAAAGACTAGTGCAAGTATGAGAAGGTAGAATGATGCTACCTTTTCCAAAATCATGTCTACACACAACACCATAGTTTAGTGGGGATGGACTTCTTGTTCTTTGCATGCTATCACTGTATAGGACTAGTGGTATAAATACTTTTCTGTTGGAAGCTTGTCTTCCTTCAACAATTCTAGAACTTTCTCTAGCTTCCATTTACACACTAGTGTATCCCAAACCTGCTAAATGAGATATATCCTCTACCTAAACTGGGTTAAAAATACCTTGGCCATTCTTACTAAGGCCTATTCCATCAAATACTATTTTAATTAATAATTTAGATCCAATGGCTTTAGTATGTTTTTCAAAATCACCAAAAACATTACTTGAATTTGAATCTGAATGGGAGGAAGAATAACATGGTGATAAAATTATAATACATTTATTTGTCATGGTTTCTACATTTGATATAGAAGGTAAGTCCTTTATTCATTCACCATTCCATAGTCTTTCCAATAGCTCATCCTTGGACTGGAACTTGGTTTTCAACCTTTCAACTTCATCTTCCAAGGAATAAAACTCTGATCTCAAGACAAAGTTCTCTTCTTGGATTTGCATATTAAATGCTTCAAGCTCATCAAGTTTCTCTTATTTGGATAACTTGCCCATGGTTTCTTGTTCCTAAAAATAAGTTGTACTTTTAATACTAAAAATAGAGTAACACAAGGCTAATGTCTACAAATAATCCAACCATACTGAAACTAAAATCAAAATTTCACATAATCAGTAGATAATCCCTACATTATAACTACTCTGATACCAAACTAATTTGTAAATTATGTTTACCCCTTAGGCCTTCAAAATAATTTATAAATGGATGTTTAAAAATTCCATTTAGTACATGATCAAATTGAATCTTAATATGTTTAAGATGGATTAAAAATTGATTATGAGTGTTTGAAAACTCAGTCATTCCATCTACACATCCAAAAATGATCCATAACCATTTATATGATTTCTCGTGTCTTATTTTAATTAAATTTCATCCAAATATTTAATAAATAAATAAAATTTATGGAAAACTGAATGCAAAATAGAATTTAGAGACATCTAGATTGTTTACAGAGTTTACCCAAATGGGCTGCATCTCTAGGATTACTAAATAGCAATTTGATTCATTAAAAATCTATTTATAAGTAATAATACAACTCATAATAATGATAAATGAACCCTATCACCTGTAAATAAAACTAAAAATAAGACATTGAAGACTTTGAACTTGATCAATAAATGTCTCCCTATGCGTCTAAAGATTTGCAAGTGCTTTCTCTCTCCTAAAAGGGGAAATAACTCTCAATTTAAGGAAAAATACTCTCAAAGGGTTTATAATATACCCTTGGATTTTATACAATTATCTCTCTAATTAAACATAGACTAAAAGGGATTTTAAAATAGGAAAAATGGCCTCAAATAGGCTATTTCAACATTTTGCCCCTACTAAAAAAGCACAATAAAAAATCTTTCTATATTAAGACCAAATTCATATGTTTATATATAAATTTAAAACCATGATGCAATAGAAGGGAACCTTATCTTTTGATCAACAGGTTTGGGGTCAATTCTCTTCCTTCTCCCAAGATCACACCAAATCCATTTCAAATAGAATATCCTTCTATTTCATTTCAACCACCCACTTTTGGTATAACAACAAAGGCTTCAAATAACAAATGAGAGGTTGAGGGTTTGATCCTCCCCAATTGCTTGTTATTTTTTATTTTGTGTCATGTATATCAAATCCCACATTCATGGGGGATAAGGATCAAAATGTTTTTTGATAGCCTAAAACCTCCGAACGTTAACGTGGCTTTAGCTACATCTCTATTTTCACTATGCCAAGACTTGGACATTGGTTACATGGGTCTCGAGCTATATTTTGAGATGGCATAGATGTAACTTGGAAAATATGAGGAAAGTGGTGGTAGGCCATGTGGTGGCCTGAGGACCCACCATGTGGATGTCTCCAATGTTGTTAACTCAATCATGCCTTCACCTATCACTTGTTACAACTAGAACACTAGAAATAATATGATATAAAACTATAGTGTAATTGGAAATATTAAAATTACACTAATATACCACACCACCTTATTATTATATTTTTTTCTCTTTTAGTAACAAAAATTTGATGGATGATATCTAACACATATGACGTCCATTTAATATGTTCCAAATATTGTTGGAAAGATCTCAGAGTCCTCTTCTATATTGTCATGGTTTAGGAAGTTTTAGGAAACTTCTAATGTCACAAATTATCCTCTAGATCACTAGTAGAGTTTGTGTAATTAAAGCTTTGATAGTTGTAGTTGGTTCAACTTATTATGCTCTAAGATCTGGTAATTATCCCCTTCCTACTGATAGGATGGAAAGTTTAGAAGGCCACTTTAAGAATTTCAAGGAACCTTTTAATGGCAAATGCAAGTACGTATCTCGTGTTTTAAAAATTAGAAACCTAATTTTACATATCCCCGATAGGATTTTAGATGTGGCCAAAGAAAAATACAAGAATTATTTGGTTGAAAAATTTGTTGGAGCAAGGCATGGCATTGAAGCAGTTATAGATTGGACCAAGAAAAAGTGGATTGGGTTAAGAGGAGTTAAGATTGTTGCTCTTGCTAATGAGTGCTTGAATATTTTTCATGCAGGGTTGATTGTATGCTAAATCCTTAATTAAGGTCCTTGGCTAATGGGAAAGGCATTCCTCATGCTTCAACCTGGGAAGTTAAATTGGTTTTCCTTGGATCTCAAATCACTTTAGATCCCTCTATGGTTTGAAATTCTTGGTCTCCCTCCCACTTTTTGGGATGACTTGATTCTGATAAACATTGTAAAAATATTTGGTATGCTTATGACTATTGACCCTACCACCCACTTATGTAGAAAGATGGTTTCTGTCAGACTCTGTGTGTTAGTGGTTATGGATTAAATTATTCCCATGTCTATTGAGTTTAGGTTAGCCCTAGGATCTTGGAGACAAAAAAAAAAAATTGAAAAAGAAAAAGAAAAATGTTCATGTTGAAATAAACTTGGCCATCTCGAGTATTCATGTATGGTGCCCAAAAGTGATTAGATTTTTAACCTCATTATGGAGGATCTCAATGTTAATCAAGAGTTTTGGAAGTATGACGGGGAAGTACTAAAATGAAATCCTTGGAAAAATCAAGAGCCATGAAGAGGTGAAACACATTCTAAGTAAGAACAATATGTGGATCCTCTCGTATTTGGTTTGTTGGTTGCGGGTGTTTCTATTTTTTCGGTTGGGTTCTTCTTGTTTCCCTCCGTGGTTCCTTTTTTACATCTGAGACTTGGACCCCTTCTATGTTCTAGGTTGGTCCACACACCTGTCATCTATTTTTTTTCAATTTTTGGTAGTGCTTTTTCTTTGGGGACTTGGGTATCCTATTGTGTCTTGGGCTGGTTCTCTTTCCTCTTCCTATTGATTTTTTTTTTTTTTTCTCTTTTTGAGGGAGACTTGGACATCCATTTGTGCCTGTCGTGGATTCCACACCAGTTAAAGGTGGATTTATCTTAATCTAAATAATCATTATCAAAGCTATATATTTTTATACCAAATCTTAATAGCGAACCCTACCAAATTTATAACAATTTTAATAAATTTAGAGCGAGTATGTCCTAGATAAAAAATGGATGTGGTTAATGAATGGTGAAATGAACCCAATGAGGAAACTTATGCTTTAAAATTCAAGCAAACAGGCCTAAATACAAAAATATATGTATTAATGAGAAATCAGATCCAATGATAGAACATGCACTTGAATAGAGGGCAATTGAGTTACATCCAATAGTAATCATGGAAAAATTCATGTTTGTGGAACATTGAATTATTGATCGTGGTGTGGTGTTTTAAGGGAATGAAATTGAAACTCCAATGAATTCTTGGTGAAAACATCAACAAGAGTTAAAAAAACAAATTTCTAAAAACTATAACACTCATTTTCAAGATTCGCCACTAAAGTTTTCATTGTAGTTTTTTTTTTTTTTTACCAATCAACAGATTTTTTTTCAACTTATCCTTAGTTACGATTGTTAGTATATATTTCACTTGGCTAATAAGATGCCTCACAACTATACATTTGCTTCAATTAAGTTGTATACTTTTTTTTTTTTTCAGTTTTTCATTAGGCATGGGAGAATATCTGAGTAGAACATAGAGAAGAAGTTACAGGATGCTAAAATTTTAGAGTTTTATGGAGGCCGAATAATGGAGAATTCGATACACGTAAGTTACTAGTTTTTTTTCAAAATCATGAACAATCACGCAACCGATTTTTGTTAATAGACATTTGGAATAAGTGTAACCCTCGCAAATTTATCAGGTAATTAGCTTCATCGCAGGTTCTTCGTTTTCTTCAGATAATATTCACCTTATGCAGTAGTTTTTGGGAGGAAAATTCGTTACTCTTTAAATTTCCAACATTTGTACTGAAAAAAAATCAGAATACAGAATTATCTCGGGTTTAACCGGTTTCTAAAAAAAACGATATGATAAATATAGCCATCGTTGATACCCGTCGGGATTTAATGTCTAATTGGGAGACATTTATGCTGTAGAAATCAGAATTTAGGGTTTGAATTTTGTGTGAATCTTCGCTGAAAACGATCGGAACCTAGACAAGAGCTTCATTCGCGGAATTTAATATTAAATTTGTGGATAGCCGTGGCGAAGAAATCCAAAAATAAAACTTAGAATATATTTTTTTCCTGCGATTTTTTGCCAAAAATATGGCAGCACTAGCCAGTAGTCATGGTTAAATCGGATTTATTTTTTTAAAAACGGAGAAATTGTGGAACTGCTGTTTTAAAATATAGCCGGAAATTTTGACAAAACTCGCTAGGGTTCACTGCTTTTGCAGGATATAATATTAAAATTTTGAATATTTGCGCTGATTATTCAAATTTTGTTCTATCATTCACAATTTATTGCTGATAAATCTAGCCAGCACCGAGGTGCTACAGGATTTTTAGGATACGGATAAACATTTACAAAAGCATACAGTTTTTGAGAATCGTATGCTTCTGTATATTTTTGGTGCATTACAAAATTTTATTAATTTTGCGAGGAGTTGATTTATGAACACGGCTTGGAATTCAACGGGATCTCAATTGAGTTGTTGATAAGAATAATGTTAATGGTTGATTGGTGCTGATGGACAAGTCATTTGAAATATATATTTCAAATTCCTCTTTGTATACGATAAAAAAATTGTTCCATTTGGATGAAAAATTCATTGGACATGAAATAGGGATTACTCATTTACAAAGAACTAGAGTTGGATTAGTATTGTCCATTATATCAATAAGTGTTATTGATGTAATAGTGATGAAACATGGCCATTGCATTTTCATATACATAATTGTCAATAGGTTTGTACTTGAGAAACATTTTGGTTGGTATTACGCAGGCTGCAACTCATAGTATTAAAAAATGACATTGTTGGATGTGAGAGAATAATCTAAACCGCAACAATCTTAATTTATTTTATTAGTTACTTGATATCCTTGGCATGCTCAACTTTGTCACCTAAATTTCAGGGCATGTTGGTAAAAATATAAGCCACTAGTTGGTAAGACAAGTCTCATAAAGTAATAAAGAAATCAAAAGAAACTATGTATGTTAAAATTTGATTTTATATGATATATTAGTTTTGTATACTTGACAAATATCAATTAGGGTTCAACCTTTTAATTATGAGCTTTTATGACATATTAGTTTCTTATACTTGACAAATACCAATCAAGGTTCAGCCCTTTAATTATGATCTTTTTGTTGTTGAAAGGCTCGCATTTGCCATCTCACTTGAATCATCCCTTAGCCAAGTCATGAGCCTATTTAATCCATGTCAAACAAAGTATTATCAAGTAGCCAAGCCATCTCTAGTTTCATACATGTAGCAAAAGGAGCACTATTACATTAAACACTCTAGGTGGAAGAACTACATGGGCTTAATTTCATCTTTAGATTACTTTAGATATGTAGGTAGTGTTCATTCATCATGGAAGTTATTGGGATCAAATCAACCTATTATACTCCCCGTCTTTTTTTGTAGGTTTTCAACCACTACAAAATCCTAATAGGGTTTCAACCTTGAAGAAGTCATTTGTAGGTCATTTGTGTACAATTGGAGGTAAAAAATCTATATACAGTCATATTTCAAACAAACCAGGTGACTATACTAGTAGTTTCCTATTTTCACATATATGACAATATCAACCCATAGGGGTCAAGGGAAACTATTGATCCTATATGTTTCTATTCGATCCAGACCCTAAATAATGATAGTTATTATTTTACTTGTATGTTCATGATTAGGTATAGATTGATTATTTCCATCCATCATTCAGTCATACATAGTCAACTTAGAGGCATATATCCAATAAGTATTCTTTTCTTCTTTGTGTTTCACATAGTTAATTTATATTTCATTCATTTAAACCTTTTCCATTTCAGTATTTTACTTTCATTCTACTAGTCATGAGTCATTTAAAACATTTTCTACCCATCAATTCATTTTATATTAATTATAGTTAATATATCAATTAATTTTAAATTATGATAAAATAATATGATGCATATATGGATGTTAATATAATAGTTAAGTGCTTCTTATAAGACCAAGAAACTAAAGTTGAACTAAGGTGAAATACAAATATGGAAGTGGTCTTTTGATAATCAATATCACCAACCCAATTTGATTCAATGAACTTGACAATCTGAGAAGTAGAACTTGATGTGTATTATAAACCAAAGTGTGAAGTGCCTCTAATGAACCTTAGAATACACTATAATTACTTGTAATGAGTCTCATGAGGATATTTGGAGAAATGGGAGACATGGGCAAGCATAAAGAAAATATTATTATGACTGTGTGTTAGGTATAAAATGTTAGCTACCAATCATTGATACAAAGTATAATCAACTCAAGGTAAATTATAATTCGTTGACAACATAATTATATAATGAAAGGTGTGGGTGCAAGATGTTAGTAGAGCATGCTAAATTGATGAAGAATGTCATGATCATAGTTATGCTGAAAATGGATATCTCATTGCAAGACTGGGTGATCTATAACACAAATAAGTAGTGTAGAAGTCTCAAATCCATCATGTTAAAGTGATCCCTTAAGTGGTACTATACATAATGAATCATGGAAGGAAAATTAACTATAAATATTAAGTCATCAACATAGAGGAAATGTATCAAAATTTCATCTACAGGCCACTGGGTGTAGACTATAATGTTTGAATACAAATGTGTGAAATCATTAGCAAGCATAAAACTATCCATATTCTCATACCAAGCTCTAGGATCTTACTTGAGACCATAGATGGGATGACAAAGCATGAAAATAAGTAAAGAATCTTATATAAATCTTAGTGTCTACTCTATATAGATATCATAATGAAGATCACCATGTAGAAATGCACTTTTTACATCCATCTTATGTATTGACCATCCTTGTGATGCAACTACAAAAAACATCATGTGAATAAATTCTATCATAACAAGGGAAAATTTCTTAGAGTAATCAATCCATTAAAATTGTGATAAAACCTTGGCCAAAATATGTGCTTTAAAAAAAAATCCATTAACTACATATTTTTTCATGTATACCCATTTATAATGAACCAATTTTCTTCCCTTAGGAAGATAAATTGAATCCTAAGTGTTATTCCTTATCAAGGAAGAATACTCATTTATAATTTCTACATTCTAATCAGGTATACCTACCACATCTAAAAAAATATTTTTATCCTCTACAAGAGCATGGCTCAAAACACCAAGCCCATTTTTCTATGGAAAAGTACGATGAGTATCAATAGGATCACTTTCTAAAGAACTAACCTCTTATTGAGTAGCAAAAAATCACTTAGGTAAAGACTATGTAGCATAAGATGGTATTGCAAGATATAAAAATCCACCATCATCATCAAGGAATAAATAATACTCATGTTTTTAAGGAGCATAAGTGAGCGAGGGAGTAGCTGTAAATGTAGGATCATTGGGAATGAAGGGTCCATCAACTTTCACATCCCACCAAAACATAAAATTATGAGTGACTAGGTCAATTTACTGATAAAATTTAACATCCTCATCATAGCCAACAAAAATAAATGGGATACTCTTATTCTCCATGGATTTTCACTTATCATCATGAACGAATGCCTAAACCTCACTACCTAGAATGAAGAAACACCAAGCTTGTTATTGGACTAGGCTTCTTTAGGAGTCATGTTCCACAATGCCCTATGGGTCATGTAATTATGAATGTAGTTGTAAAATTTCACTATCTCAGCTCTAAAAACATAGGTTATATGTTCTTGCAATATATCATAAAATCATCTATCTCTTTCAATGTCATATTCTTCATCTCATCGATGCCATTTTGTTGACGGGTGTAGGAAACTATGTTCTAATGTTGAATACCATGCTTAGTATTTAAGTGATGAAATGCATTATTTATATACATCCCTAATTATTTGTGTATATATTATTGATAGGAAGTGTATATTTCTTCTAAAATACTTGAAGGAATTGAAATGCTCAAATATCTCACTCTTGTACTTTAGAAAGTAAACCCATGTGCGACATGAGAAGTCATATATTAAAGTGAGTATATAGTTGACTCCAAATAAATAATTTGTAGGAAATGACATGAGGTCACTATGTACCAACTCAATGGGAGTATTAACACTTTAATCATTTCTTTTAAAATGGTCTTGATGATTTTTTCCAAGAACATAACCTTGACAAAAACCATCAGTAAAAAACACCTTAGGAAGGCCAAACACCAATTTTTGTGATCTCAATTATTATAAATACTTGTAGTTTATATGCCTCAAGCATTTATTTTATAGCTTACTCAAATAATTAACATGAGAAATAAGGGATGATCATGTAGAAGACTTAAAACCCATCTTAAACATATAAGTGTGAACAATGATCAACAACTCCCAAAGTAATCACAACCTATGGATTCTACAATTCTTAAATCCCAACATCACAAGGATAAAATTCCATAGTATTCCAAAATCTAGACTACCAAATCTAATATGGAAAGAATATTATTATAAATCTTAGGAACTTGGAGTGAATTATTTACGCACCCATATTATAACTTAACATTTATTGAATCTAAAACACACTAAATATATGAAGAATACCTAACTAAAATTTATAAAAGTGTCTCTATGAGTAATAGAAGTGAGAAGTTCTTATGAATGTGTCATATAAAGTTAGGTACTTTAATATAATATCCAATTTTTTTGAACATGAAATCAATGCTTAATTAAAAAGTGATTTCCATTTGGCTTTGGAAGAAGAATATTGGGAAGAGACTATAATCTTGTGTTGTTTAAATCTTTCCTCCAGTCCTTCTATTCTCTTCCAATGCTTACAATCATAATGGCATTTCTTGCCACAAAAGTTACATGTCTCACTCAACTTCTTCTTGGACATAGAGGGACAATCACTTGACCTAGAAGAAGGAGGATTCATGGACTTAAGAATGGAATTTTAGGAATATTGAGTGGATTATGTCTTATCATTGGGGTTAGTCTTTTTCTTTGACTTACCTTTTATTTTAGGTGAGTTGGCTACTAATGCTTTAGAAATAGGAATAAAATCAACTTGTATAAGCTTAGATTATTCCCTAGTGAAATAATCAAAAAATATATAAAGTGAATCCATCTTAAATTTATGACCCTGATGGAATAAAAGGTAGGGGAAAATACTTAAAATGGGCCTCTAACTAATATAGAATCAAGAAAATACACCATTCATCCTTTTTGGTCTTCTTGTAGAATTTTAATTGTGAGAGTATGGAATTAAATTTGATAATAAAATATTCAATGGAAAGAATGTCATTAGGCATAAGATAAGACAACTTATATCTAATTTTAATGCTATGATTTCATTAATATTTTCAAATTATTAAATAAACTTGTCCACTATTGGTTTTGGTTTATTACACTCCATGACAGGAAACAAAAAAGCTATATAAAACATACATACAATTGAAATCCATTGCTTTATCTACATTTTTGGCATAAGTAAAATTTTCACAATCCTTTATAAATAATAGAGGTGTAACTGTTAACATTGGTAGCAACCATTTAGATCACAACAACTATATTTTTTATAGGTATGATAAATATGTAAAGTTTAAATTTAAATAATCTTAGATTCAACCATAATGAAATGTAATGAAAAAACCCAAAAGGAAATGAAATAAAATAAATAGACAAATAACACTTAAATTGTGCATTTCAACCCTCCAAAATATGTATTATGCACCAAAAGATAACACCCCATAATAAATAGGTGGAACTTGATAAATAATGTGTTTATAGATGATTTACAATATATAATTATACAATGTTTTGATGAAAATATAGTAATGATATAGAATAGATATGGCTCTTGAAAGTTCCAAAAATTAGGAAATTGTTAAAAATTATTGTAAAACATACACTTTCTAGGAAAATGTTCTAGACAATGATTAAAATTATTTAAAAAAGGGCATCAGAACCATAATTCTAACAAAAATTGATACCCTTCTGGCCTTTATGGGTGAAAATCTATGGCCTTTGGACAAAAACACCTTTAAATAAATGCTCAATGAGCATGGGGTAAACCTACATGGGCTAAATAGGTTGAGCCTCTAGTCATGTAGATGTTGAAAGGCTAAAGCATAGGCATATGGGGTGATAGGTTGTCACATGAATGACCAATGTTAAACAAAGGGGGAAAGTAGGTTATATGATTAAGCAGGAAAGCATATAGAGTGACTAAGAATCTAAAACAGGGGGTTTGGTGTAAAGTAGTAGTAAAAATACGTGGTAGCCTTAGAGAATAGTGGAAACATGGTTGGTGGTACATAATGGGTGTTGTGGCTAGAATAGTATATTAGACCTAGGGCTTGGCCTAGGAGGATCCCTCAATACACAGGTCCAAACTTCAAATAGGCACCACAGACAAACCAATGATCATTTGTTTGCAAAGTTAGAATTTATGAAATGGTGATAAATAATATAATACAAATGCATTAGATTAGAATTTTAAACCTAAAAAATATACAAAAAAACTATAGAAGATCCATATTGATCTTGTTCTTCCTTAGAGTGTCCAACTTTAATAATTCACTGAAAAAACTGTCTTAAAAATTGTATTAAGATTATTTGAAATTATTGAGATAGAATAGAAAAAATTAGATTTTATAGAAAATAGAAAAACCCTTGAGAATGCATTAAAATTTCTTTTAGCCCAAAATAAAAAATTTAGATGGTATTTATAAAGACCTAGAATAATGTGGGTAATAAATTTATATGATAGGAGCTTAAAGGATTTTTTAGGAATTTGAAAATACAAGTGGTTAGAAATACACAACTACTATAAATGAGAGATAGGATCTCCTACCTTGTAGAATTTGTTAGAGTGCATCATATTAATACTTGATGTGAAATCCACCTTAGGTAGATATGTTCAAGGTGTGATTTATTATGTGTACATAATTATTAAATGCCAAATTAATATAGTACGCAACCTAATAAGTATGAGAAGGGTTATGTGTAACTTAGGGAATGATCCCATATTTAAATCCACCAATATTAATCTCTTAATTACATCTTACTTTTCCTATTTAATAACCCTTTGTGTTCTTGTTAAAAGTAATATAGCTTATCATTTCCTAAACTAGTGGAGATTTAGTCTTTAAAAGCATCATATTATAGTACAACCATTGTTAATTTCATACATATTTATATATTACACACATTTAATACACTATGTCTTTATTGGTGAATATTTATTTTGTTTGAATACTTTATCTTGATGGTGTCTATGTTGGAGAAGTCATTTTTAATGTGATATTAGTAGGATCTATTGAGAAGACTAGCGAGTGAGTTTGAGAGGTGACCCATATCACTGTCAAAGCTTAGTTTTTTAGGAATATCAAGAGGATAACAGTGGAAGAAAATCCTCAGGCACTCTAAAACTTAAATCCTTAGTAAGATTCAAGTGAAAACAATAATTTTTTTCCTCTTCATCAGCTTCTATAAGAAGTTATTCACATGTACCATATTTTATTTCCAGATCCACTTCAAACCTTCAATTAGATTCATGTACTAACTGCAAATCTATATACAGAGAATTTCCACAAAAGATATTTTCAACCAATTTTTTGGAGTGTTTTTGGTGTGTATTAAACATTTTCATTATGTTTATAATACCATATAAATTCCAATTCAAATTCTATTTTATCTAAATATGACATTAGGGGCTCATTTGTCAATCAATGTATATCACATTTTGCATAGATCTGTAAAATTCACAAGGGTAAAAATGAACCAACATGAAGGAAAATGACTTTTTAATGTCATTTTGCATGTTTTTAGGATCAAATTTTATGTTTTTGTAGTACATCCCAGTGAGTTGTTAGTATGTTTGGCTATAGATTGGATCTAGGTTTATCCATGGGGTATTTTTTTCATCTTGCATTTTTTCTTCATGTCACATATTGATAACTCTCACTTAATTATTTTGTAGTGATTTTTATGCGCACCTACCAAATTTATACTTTTAAAGATATTGAGTTTTTTTCTTCACTCCATAATCAACATTAATAGGGGTATTTTATACTTTTAATGCTTCCTTAGTTATTTGAGTATGCTATTTACCTAGTGATTATTCATAGCATATGTTGAGGCTAGATGTTTCTTATAGTAACTCCATAACAATCCATTTAAAATCTATTTCTTTCTTGGAGGAGCTCCATAACACTCCATTTTCAATCATTTAACCTTGCATTCCATTCAGATAGAATACTTACTAATAATAACTTGTGTTCATATAACTAAATTCATGAAAGCTAATTTTGATTCATTCTATTGGAAGATTCATCATATTTAGAATACATTTACTTCAGTATCTTTATTGTTTTTTTAACTCTTTCATTGTACATGGGTACCTCATTAGGCCGAGTTGATGGAACCCATACTTATGAGCATAAGACTTATTCATTTTTACCACATCACCTAAGTGAACCTTCAATGGGTGTTGGAGTGTGTCATGTTCACAATTGATGTGAAGTCCACCTAAGGTATCTATGTTACCAAGGTGTGATTTATTATGTGAACACAATTATCAAATACAAAATTAATGTGGTAGTTATCTTTACATGTGTGAGAAGGGTTAGGTGTAACTTGGGGAATGTTCCCACCTTCTACTCTACCAATAATAATATTTCACTCACATCCTAATTTTTATATATAAGAACATTTTGTGTTCTTGTGGAAAGTAATGGAGCTTAGATTCATCTCGTGAGCTATTAGGATGTAGTATTTTAGAGAGTCATGTTCTAGTGCAACCATTGCTGGTTGCAAACATACATTGTATATTAAATATAGTTAATACAATGTGTAATTTTTAGTGAATTTTTCTTTTACTTGAATACTTTATGTTGAGGGTGTCTATGGTAGAGATACATGGGCTATGTTGTAATTTTTGATAGATATGAGAAATGCCCAAGAAATTTTTTCAATGTAAACTCACTCCAATAAACATGAAACACTTTGTATAACAAGGAATATAGGCCAAAAAATCTATTTCTTAAAAAAATAATTGTAAAAAATAAATTTAAATTATAATATGTAAAGCGATGAGATATATATAAAATAATAACAAGATCTATCTATATTTTTCATATTGACCATATAGTAGACATGTGTGATTAACCCACTTAAAAATGGCACACTAATAAATAGTGTTAAATACATGCTTATCATTATTTTAAGTCTAGAAATGTGAAATAAATTGAATATACCTTGTATAAAAGCTAATTGACCTAAGTGAACATAAGAAAGGGTGCATATTAAATATTTGATTAGAATGTTTTTTTGTCTCTCAAAGTCTCAGCGATAAACATTTTAAAATCCTAAAAGCATCCTTGAAAGTTATATGTTTTACATATATATCTATTCTTATTCTTATATACAACATAATTTGTATTCGATTTTTACAAAAGTTGACTACACATGAAACAAAGATTAATCATTTGTAAAGAAATGGATTTAGATTAGTATCGTTTCTTATATCAATAATTATTTATTTTTTTAGTAGAGGTGAAACATGGCCACTACATTTTCATATACATAAATGTTTATAGGTTTCTTCTTGAGAAACATTTTGGTTTTTGTTATGATTATTATAACTCACAATAGTAAAAAGAGTCCTGTTTGGATTTAGGAGAATAATCTAAACTACAAAAATCTTACTAATTACTTTCTATCCTCAACATGTTCAAAATTTTCAACTACATTTTTGGTCAATTTGGTACAAATACAAGCCTAAATTTAGAAAGATAAGACTCATAAAGAGCCAAATAATAAAAAAGGAACAAGTGTATATATACATTGATCATTTCATGTAGGTTGTGTAGTCAATGTTTTTTAGCTGATAACTCAAAATTTTAAAATTTATAGTCTTTAGGTCTAATAAGAAGTTACAATATTTAGTGAAAAATACATTGCACCATGGTGTTTCAATGGATGTAAAAGGATCTTCCCCTAGACTTCATAAGTGCACTAACCCTTGACCCTTTTAGGGGATGCCACCTCTAGACACTTGATTCATTATCAAAATAATAAAAAATAATTTGGTGCTATTTTTATTCATATGCTTAGTAGATAACGCAGAAAAACTTTCCGTATAATTCATCAAAATTATGATAAGATTTCAGACTCAACATATTTTTATTATTTTCCCAAATAATATTTCTCACCCTCATTCTTCTTGATAGAAATGGTTCTCATAAGCTAAAAACCCACATTTAAATTTTATTTTAGTTAGTGTCTCACCCACTAATATTAATATAGATTTACAAAATAAAACTCAAAGCTTAAATCTATTTTAGTTTTTCACGAGTGGATAAGAATATAATAAATAAATAAATAAATAAATAAAAGATTTGCCTTTATGATAAGTAATGATAATTTAAAGGCTTACTTAAGATTTTTATAATTAAGTATTCAAGAGAACTACAACTAAAGAATTAAAATAATATTATTTATGGATGAGAAAGAATATCTATCTTTGAGAGTATATAAAATGTAATTTCTATAGTCAATGCATGTTGCACATCACTACTTATTATCTTATTCTATTTATTAATAAACACATAAAGTATCTTTATATTAAATATCTCTTCATCAAATTTTTCGGATACCTATTTCATCTAATACTAGTTAGTCTTAGCTATTTATTTATATAATAATATTCAGTGGTGACTTTGAAATTGATAAACGTTTTTGTGGTTTTTTCTATTCTTAATATTTCTTCTTGTAAATTCCTAATCTTAATTATGCTGTGAATTAAGGTTAATCTCAAATTTTATTTTTATTATTAATGTATTATGCTATTATACTATAATCTTACACATCTTAGTAGTTTTGTGTTATACTCAAATATAGGAATTAGATGGATTTATATTGGTGTATCAGCACCTTGTTTGGTTTTAGGAATTGTTTGAGTTATTTATTTAACTCTTTTCTCACTTCAAGTCATTATTCAATAGTAGGATAGATAATGAGTCGACAATTTCATCCCAAAGGTTGTTTCATTGATGTGTTCCACATAATGATACCTCCTAGTGTTATGCTCATGCAACATGCACTATTTATGGAACATATTTTACCATCAACAACATGTTCATCATCAATATCAATAGAGTTAAAGAAGAAATACTAGCCATAGTATCAACATGTTTATTATTCTTTTTGAGAATGTTATCAATCTAAAAGTAATCATATTGTTAAGCCAAATAATGTAAAAACCATCTAGATGAAATTAGATTATCTTATTCTGTTTGATATATACTTGTTGATTTATCAACCAAAATCTGAAAAATACAATTTAATAGCATTGACTTAAAATACATGTGTCACATCGAGTCCTACTATAAGTGCCTCATATTTTATGATAATGTTAATATATGAAAAATCCAATATATATGATAATAGTGTAGTCTCCTTTTGAGGAGTAATAAGTAATATACCAACCCTTCCACCTAAAGCATATTATAACCATAAAAAATGATTTTCTATGTCTTATTTTCATCAATATTAATTAAAATTTCAAAAAAATGAAGTGTCATTTATATGAATGTAATCTAACAAAGGAACTTCTTCTAACTAATCTACTATAACTTGTCCCTTTATTACTTTTATGTGATAAAAAATTCATATCAAATTCCTTTAACAACATGACTCATATATTTATTAGGAAGAGATAAAACTCATATCAAAATCGTTTAACAACATGACTCACATGCTTATTCTTCTTAATAGATGAGTTTTAAATAATATTTATTTAACATGATCTACTTTAGTAAGTATATGTGTTTCATTATTAAGCATGTAATGGCTAAATTTATAAATTGTAAATAACACAACCAAACATAATTTTTCTATTGAATTATAATTATTTTATAATCCATCAAAGTTTTAGTAATGTGATAACTTTTTCTTTCCTTGTTATCATCACCATTTTGTGTGAGAAAATTCTATGAAGCATGAATCTATGAAAAAAATATAGAATAATAAAATGTTCTCTGGGTTAAATGGTATCATAATATATGGTTTACTTTTATTCACAATTTATTAGAAATCACACCAAAAAAAAAACATTTTTAAGGATTTAACAAAAAAATATATCATCTTAGACTTAAAAATATATTTCATAACTCACCTACATGATTTTATCTTCTCTTTTAATTTCATAATACATCATCCATATAATCTTCTAATACATGAAGAACATAATCATGCAATATATGTTTCATATCTCTTTGACAAGTGGCACCTATGTTTTTATGTCCAAAAGATATAACCATATAAAAAAAGATGTATTAAAATTGGTCTTATGTTAATCACTAAGATTAATAATAATTTGATTATAACACAAAAATTCATCCATAAAGTAAATCATTTCATGTCCAACAATATAATCAAAATTCATATCGATATCAAGAAATGGAAAACCATCTTAAGAAGAAACCTTATTATATCTTAAAAATCAGCGTATTTTTAATGCTCTAATTTATTTTACCAAACAAAGTTAGAAATATGTGTAGAGTAGCTAATAAGTATAATAATATTAACATCAAGTAAATTTTGGATTTTTTCCATAACTAACAAAACCATCTTAGGATGTATATTTCTAATATTTTTATTTACAACTTGGCCTCATGGTTTACAACAGAGTTATGGACTGAAATAGAAATAACCACAATAATAATATCAACATAAGGCTATGGAAAACTATCTTGATATTAAAATATATTATTTACGATATTGAGGGGTTAAATAGGTACCCAAATTTGAGTTCTTAAGTATGGCACTAGTGTCAGTTCTAAAATCCATTCTCTCCTCATTCACTAAGGTTTATCAAAACTCCACATATGGTATAAAATAAAGTGTTTTTGGTTTCCAAATAAATCTTATATTCACTATGTGAGGGTAATCCTTCACCAAAATAAGCATGGTCACTTAAACTAAAATTAAATCCATTTTTACTCTGGTCATTTTTGGAAAATTTTATATTAGTTCCCAAAAATTTATTTATGGCCCCATCTGTAGAAAATATGTCAAAGAGATCTAATATGCCACATTGTGTGAAAAAATAAATTTAATCATGAGATATAACACTTAGTTCCCATGTATTCTACTTTCATGAGATATTCTATACATATGATAAATAATGTATTATATATTTTTTATTTCTTGAGAATAATTTAATGTGAAATTTTTGAAATGATCATGAAGAGGTCATATTGTTAGGTTTTGGAGCTAAAAGCTTCACTGATGTAAATGGAGGAGGTTGTTGAGTTGCAGAGCAACTGATGTCAGTCTAATCAACCAGTGTTGGTAATTTTCAGTGTTCGTAGTAACTGACATCAGTTATGGGTCGGCCGACATTGGTTAGACAGGAATCGACATCGGTAGCCTGTGTGTGCATGCATTTGCATGTGTCTCCAAAACTAGTCTAATTTTAGATGGACAGTCAGTTTGCATGTAAAAGACTAATTTTAGTCTTGAATCTGTGTTTCTAATTATTGTAATTAGGAAGTCTAATTATTGTTTGCATAGGATCTATATAATAGACCCATGGGGCTGTATTGTAATTTGTAGAAACAGAAGGGTTCTATCTAAGGGAGAATCATAAGGACTTGGTGAGGCAAGGACAAGGGTTCTTTCAGATGTGTAAGATCTAGGTCGACAGGTCTGCAAGGCTAGGTTGATTTGTGGTATATCAAGATCAGGTGAGATCTACATGGTAAGTAAGGTCGGTTGATCTGCATTTGTGTGTGTGTGCGAGATCTAGGTTTGCAGGTGTGCAAAACTAGGTTGATCTGCAGGTGTGCAAGATCAGGGAGATCAACAACACAATAGGTAGCAAGATCAAGTCAGATCTACTTGGAGTATGTGGTGTACTCAAACTTGGAGTATGTGTGTGTACTCAGTGGTACTGGCAGTATTGTTACTGACTGGTTGAAACACCAACTCGGTTATTGAGTTGATTGTGTTTGTAATTGAGAGAGAGAACTCTTGAGGGAAGATTACTGGTATGCCCAAGAGGTGTGGGAAGAGTGTGATCTCTTTATTTTATTTCCTTCTAGAAGAGTATTAATACAAGTGTGTATTGTCTCTCATATTCTGTGTTGTTTTTGATTTCTAGTTACTTATTACTTCTGGTTAAATTCTATGTTTAGTTGCTTATACAAAGGTAATCAAGTGTGCTCTTAATCCTGACAAATTGGTGTCAAAGCTTTGTGAGCCCAGGTCCTATCAAGTGGTATCAGAGCTAGGGTGAAGGTTCTCAGAGTGAGGTTCAACTAACAAGTGGTGGAGAAGGTTAGTATTTGTTTGATTACAGGTCACTCTCAGGGGTTTCTGATTGAGTGGGAGTAAAGCAATGGCAGAAGAAAGGAAGCTAAGAATGGAGGAATTCAAAAGCAATAATGATCAATTATGGAATTATGGACAGAAAGAGCAGGTAAAGAAAAATTATTGGCTAGTAGAAGATCAGCATGAAGGAAATAAAGAAGCAGATGTTCCAGGTATTGCTGCACGGGATGCTCTTGTATGTTCCTTGGATAAAGTAGAATCTTGGATTATAGATTCTGTTGCCTCTTTCCATGCAACCCAAAATAGAGTATTTTTCCATGTTAATGTCCTTGGAGACTTTGGAAAGATTTATTTAGGGGTTGGTGAGCCTTGTCAAATTGTTGGCAAAGGGGAAGTGCGGCTGAAATTGTAGATGGGAAACACATGGGTGTTAAAGAATGTCATGCAGGTCCCAGTCTTGAAGAGGAGTCTAATTTATTCAAGAAAGTTGGGTGATGAGAGATGCACAGTGACTCTCACAGCGGATGCACTTGAATTAGCATGTGGTAAGAAAGTAGGTATTCTTTATCTATCTACTTATATTAATGATTCTCCTTCTATTGCAAAGATATGGCTTTGTAGGCTTGGTCACATGAATGAAAAGGGGATGCATGTTCTTAAGAGAAAGTCTGATTTTTTTGACAAACTTAAGAACTGAAAAGCCTTGGTTTTCATGGAGGAGATGATGGATATAGATCAGTCACAGGGGCTGAATAATTTTGAGTAGGGAAGTTTGGATAGGGTTTTGATCCAAGGAGAGCTCATAGGCAAAAAGTCATCACTCATAGGAAAATATAGTTACCAACGTCGGTCAGGTAGAACTGATGTCAAACAGGTAGGTACCAACATCGGTCATGTAAAAACCAGACTCGATGGTGTCGAGAAGGTGGTGACTGACATCGGTCAGAGAACCAACATCGATGCCCAGGTAGACATTGACATCGGTCAGGGAACTGACATCGACAATCAGGAGGATTTGACATCAGTCGAGTGCAGACCAGGGTCAACCAAAAAATAGATTTTGGGCAGACAACAAGCTATCAAGGAGTCTGAAATGCCCATGAGGAGGACTGAAAGGGTAAGTAAGCCTCAAATTTGTTATTCCCCTTCTTTAGACTACTTATTGCTCATTGATGGTCAAGAACCAGGTAGTTTTAAAGAAGCAAAGCAGGTAGAATCTAGGAAATAGTGAGAGCATGGCATGAATTCATTGGGAGAGAGCCAAACGGAAAATTTGGTAGAGTTTCTAGCTGGAATGAAAGCACTAAAAGATGAATGGATTCCTTGGTTGAAGAAGAGAGAGAATTGACATGTGAGACAAAAGGCCAGGTTATATGGTCTTGAGCAAGCTGCAGGACAATGGAGTTTTGACAGGTGTATGACAAAGCATGGCTTTAGTCAATGTCAATGTAACCATTGTGTTTCCTTTACTAGGTTAGATAACATTAGCTACATTATTCTATTACTGTATGTTGTGTGTATGCTTGTTTTAGGGTCACACATGTAGGGAGTTGCTGAGCTAAAGGTAAAGTTAGTTTAGAGGTATGTCATGAAGAATTTGGAAGCAGCAAAATTATTTAGCATGAGTATTCCTAGAGACAGAGAAGATCATAGGTTAATGTTGTCTTAGGATGATTGTGTGAATAAGGTAGTGGCAAGGTTCATTATGTAGGATGTAGAACCGGTTAGCACACTCATGGATGGGCAATTCACAGAACAGTGTCCCAATTCACATGATGAAGTTGAGTACATGTGTACTAGACATGAGTTTGCCCAAGCAGTGGGTGTTGTCAGCAAGTCTATGGCAAATCTAGGAAAGAATCACTAGAAAGTAGTTCAGTGGATTCTTAGGTATCTGAGAGGGACCAGTAGCAGGTATACATGCGATGCAAGGTTAGGCACTTCTCTACATGGGTATGTAGATTCATATATGGCAGGTTACTTGGATGACAGGTGTAGCACCACAGGATGTGTGGTGGTTGGTCTTCAAGATTGACCTTGAAGAGGGATACAAGCCAGGAAACAAAATTAGACGATGTATATGTATAGGTACAGGTGTAGTTGTTTATCTCCAAGTGGGAGATTGTTAAGTTGTGGAGCTAAAAGCTTCACTGATGCAAATGGAGGAGGTTGCTAAGTTGTAGAGCAACCAACATCAATATAATCAACTGACATTGGTCATTTTTAGGGTTCATAGCAACTGACGTCAGTTATGGGTTAGCCGACATTGGTTAGACAGGAACCAACGTCGGTAGCCTGTGTGTGCATGTGTCTCCAAAACTGGTCTAATTTTAGACAGACAGTCAGTTTGCATGTAAAATACTAATTTTAGTCTTGAGACTGTGTTTCTAATTATTTTAATTAGGAACTATAATTATTGTTTGCATGGGATCTATATAATAGACCCATGGGGATGTATTGTAATTTGTAGAATCAGAAGGGTTCTATCCAAGGGAGAATCATAAAGACTTGGTGAGGCAAGGACAAGGGTTCTTTTAGGTGTGTAAGATCTAGGTTGGTAGGTGTGCAAGGCTAAGTTGATCTGCGGTATAGCAAGATCATATGAGATCTACATCGTAAGTAAGGTCAGTTGATCTGTAGGTGTGTGTGTGTGCGAGATCTAGGTTTGCAGGTGTACAAAACTAAGTTGACCTGTAGGTGTGCAAGATTAGGGAGATCAACAACACAATAGGTAGCAAGATCAAGTGAGATCTACTTGGAGTACGTGCTGTACTCAAACTTGGAGTATGTGTGTGTACTCGGTGATACTGGCAGTATTGTTACTAACTGGTTGAAACACCAACTCGGTTATTGAGTTGATTGTGTTTGTAATTGAGAGAGAGAACTCTTGAGGTAAGATTAATGGTATGCCCAAGAGGTGTGGGAAGAGTGTGATCTCTTTATTATATTTCCTTCTGGAAGAGTATTAATACAAGTGTGTATTATCTCTCATATTGTGTGTTGTTTCTGATTTCTAGTTACTTATTACTTTTGGTTAAATTCGATGTTTAGTTGCTTATACAAAGGTAATCAAGTGTGCTCTTAGTCCTAAAAAATTGGTGTCAGAGCTTTGTGAGCCCAGGTCCTATCAAGTGTTAGGATCAAACAAGATAATTGATTACTTTTGTGTAAGCAACTAAACATAGAATTAAACCAGAATAATAAGTAACTAGAAATCAGAATCAGCAAAGAACATGAGATACAAGAAACAATGAAAACTTGTATTAAACTCTTCTCAAAAGGAAATACAATGAAAAAATCTCTCTTTTTTCCACACCTCTTAGATGTACAGATCTCTTTCCCTCAAGAGTTTTCTCTATCAATTACAAACACAATTCAGCTACTTGAATTGTCTATCTTACACAAGCTATGAAGATCTATCCCTATTATATAGAATTAGGGATCATGAACTGTGCATTCTCCACCATCAGATACACCTCCTAATCAAAGGTTCAAATTAGTCCTGCCAAAAATAAAAATGCAGACTCAATACTAATAGTTAAACTTATCATGCAAAGAATCTGTTCATCCACAAAAATAGAATTTTGGAATGCACAAGTGACTAACGTCAGTCCCTATCTACCTTCATATGACCACTGTCGGCTGATCCATAACTAATGTCGATAGCCTTTGACCGATCCCTGACCGATGTCGATCGATCCTGATCGATGTCGGCAACTATGTAACTCCAGAAACTTCTAAATTTGCTCATCTGGTGTAGCTTTTAGCTCCACACCTCAACAATCTCCCACTTGGAAATAAACAGCTGCACCTGTACCTATACAACAGCATCCTCTAGCTTGTTTCTCCATCTTCAAGCTCAATCTTGAAGACCAACAAAAGTTGAATGAAGATTTAACTTCTCCTTTGTTACCAGCTTTGTTAACATATCATCAGGGTTTTTATCTGTATGGATCTTTTCCATCTTCAACTCACCATCCTCCAATACCTATCTAATGAAGTGGTACCTAAGCTGTATATGTTTGTTTCTTGAATGAAAGGCTGAATTTTTTTCCAAATAAATTGCACTTTGACTATCACTATACAATCTGCAACTCTCTTGCTCCTTTCCCAACTCTTTCATGAACTGTGTCATCCATATCATTTCCTTGCTAGCCTCTGTGGCTACAATGTATTCTGCCTCTGTAGTAGACAAGGCAACAACCTTTTGCAATTTTGAAATCCAGCTAACCACCGTTCCACCAATAGTGAACACATATCCTATGGTGCTTCTCCTACCATCCAAGTCACCTGCCATATCCGCATCTACATACCCATGTAGAGAAGTGTTTGACCCTCCATAGCATAAATGCCTACTGCTGGTCCCTCTCAGATATTTGAGAATCCACTGAACTACTTTTTAGTGTTCTTTTACTAGATTGGCCATAAACTTACTGACAACTCCCACTGCTTGGGAAATATCAGGTCTAGTACATACCATTGCATACATTAATCTCCCAACAACGGAAGCATATGGAACTCTACTCATGTACTCTACCTTATCATATACATTAGGACACTGTTCTTTACTCAACTTGAAGTGTCCATCCATAGATGTGCTTACCAGTTCTGCATCCTACATATTAAACCTCTCCAACACCTTCTTCACATAATCCTCTTGAGACAAAATCAAACTGTGATTTTTCCTGTCTCTCTTAATACTCATGCCAAGGATTTTATTTGCTGCTCCCAAATCTTTCATGGAAAATGTGTGAGCTAATTTTACCTTAAGCTCAGTAATATCCTGCATGTGTGAACCTGCAACAAGCATATCATCTACACACAATAAAAGGATAATATATCTACCATTATCCAATCTCTTAAAATAAACATAATGGTCAGATTGATATCTGTTGAAGTCATGCTCAGTCATAAACCTGTCAAACCTCAAATACCATTGTCTAGGAGCTTGCTTAAGACCATATAAGCTTTTCTTCAATCTACACACAAGCTTCTCCTTACCTTTGACCTCATAACCTTCCAGTTGATCCATATATATCTCTTCATCCAAATCTCCATGAAGAAACGTTGTCTTAACATCAAGCTGCTCAAGATGCAAATCCTCAATAGCAACTAAAGACAATACAGTCCAAATAGAAGTCATTTTTACTACAAGAGAAAAAATTTCACCAAAATCAATACTTGGTTTCTGTGTAAATCCCTTTACTACCAACCTAGCCTTATGTCTCATTTGTCCATTCTCACCTTCCTTTAACCTGTAAACCCATCTATTTTTTAGTGCTTTCTTTCCAGCTGGCAACTCAACCAAATCCCATATTTGGTTCTCTTTCAAGGAATCAATTTTCTCATTCATGCCATGCTCTCACTATTTCCAGTATTCTACCTACATTGCCTCATCAAAACTTTTTGGTTCTCCACTATCAGTGAGCAACAAGTAGAATAAAGAAGGAGAATATCGAATTGGAGGTTTACTTGCCCTTTATGACATCTTCATGGGCATTTAAAACTCATTCACTGCTTGCTGTCTGCCCAAATTCTCTGTCATTGACTGATCTCAGTCATCCCTAGGTCTATTCCTGATCGATGTCGGTTCCACCTGACCGACATCAATTCCTATGTGACCGACGTCGGTTACTGTATGACCAACATCGGTTCCTGCCTAATCAACGTCAGTGTCTGTGTTTTCTTATAAGTGATTATTCTTTCCCGTGAACTCATTTTGGATCATCACCTCATCCAAATCAACATTGCCCTACTCAAAATTATTCATCTTCTTGAGCTGATCACTATACATAACCTTTTCATTAAAAACAACATCACGACTTCTAATAATTTTGTTAGTTCCTAGATTCCACAACTGGAATCCAAAATCTCTAGAGTCATAACCAATAAAAGTGCACCTCATAGATTTAGCATCCAGCTTCTTTCTATTTTTTTATCAACATGCACAAAAGCTTTAGAACTAAAAACTCTGAGAAATGAAAGATCTACCTTTTTACCTGTCCAAGCCTCTTCTGGAATACCACCATCTAGAGTAGTAGAGGGTCCTCTGTTAATCAAGTAAACCATAGTATCTATAGCTTCTACCCAAAATTGTAAGGGCAAACCAACATGCAACCTCATACTCTATGCATGCTCCAATATTATTCTATTCATCTTTTCAGCAACTCCATTTTTCTGAGGTTTCCTTGGAACCATCCTTTCCCTACGTATTCCACTCATATAATAGTAACTTTTGAATTTATTGCTACAGTACTCACCACCATTGTCAGATCTAAGACACTTCAATCTCAAACCTATTTCATTCTCAACCAAAGCTTTTCATTTCTTAAATGTATCAAAAACATCATATTTCTTTCTTATGCAATAAACCTATACCTTTCTTGTAGCATCATCAATGAAAGAAACATAATAATGTGATCCTCTAATAGAAGCTACCTGAGCTGGTCCCCACACGTCTGTGTAAACAAGCTCTAACTTGTGCTTCTTCTTTGTTGACCCAGTTTTGAGAAATCTCACTCTCTTCTGTTTCCCAAAAATACAATGCTCACAAAAATCTAGATCTATGCTTTTCAAATCTGAAAGCTTACCTTTTGACTTAAGAATAGTCATTCCCTTCTCACTCATGTGGCTAAGCCTCTAGTGCCACAACTTTGCATCTACATCTGAATTAGATAATACAGAAGGAGAATAATCAGTAATACAATTACATAAATAGAGAGTACCTACTCTCTTACCTCTGGCTAATACAAGTGCACCCTTAGAAACCTTCCAAGATTTAGCTGTGAGAGTTACTGTGCAACCCTCATCCCCCAAATTTTCTATAGAAATCAGATTTCTCTTCAGGATGGGTACATGTATGACATCCTTCAACACCCATGTGTTTCCATTCTGCAATTTCAGCTACACTTTTCCTTTGCCAACAATTTTACAAGGCTCATCATCCCCTAAATAAACTTTTCCAAAATCTTCCTGGACATAATTATTGAAAAATTCTCTATTTGGGGTTGCATGGAAAGAGGCACCATAATCTACAACCCAAGATTCTATTCTATTATCTAAAGAAAATATAAGAGCATCTTGTGCAATAATACCTACAACTTTTGCTTCTTATTTAACTTCATGTTGATTTTCTTCTTTAACCAGCAACAAGTAATCTTTCTTTGCATGCCCTACCTTTCCACAATTCTAGCAAGTTATGTTTCTTCCATTTCTAGATTTGGATCTACCTCTCATCTTTGACTTAGACCTTGATCTCCCTTGCTTGCACTTCTCTTTTTGCCTTCCCCTGCTTTCAATACTTAAAGCATTACCTAATGTTTCCTCTGTGCTTTTCCTGTGAATTTCTTCATTCAAGATTACACTATCAACATCATCTACTTTCAAGATATTTGTAGTAGATGCAGTATTACTAACTGCCATTCCCAAGCTATGCCAACTTTTAGGTAAAGAGCATAAAATTAAGAGAGCCTTAATTTCATCATCAAAAACTATTTTGACTGAATTTAAATGATTTACTATTGCATGAAAATCATTTAGATGACTAGATACAGATCCACCTTCCTGCATTTGCAAATTAAATAATTGCTTAATAAGATATACCTTATTTGAAGCTGAGGGCTTTTCATATAAATTTGCCAAAGTATCCATTAACTCTACTATTGTCTTTGCCTGTGATAAATTGGAAATCACAGAAGATGCCAGACTCAACCTTATGGATTCCAGAGCCTTTTTATCAATAACATTCCATTCTTCATCTTGCATATTTGTGGGCTTGCTTGAAACCCCACCCAACGGTAAGTACAGATCTTTCTGATATAGATAATCTTCTATCTTCATCCTCCATAATTGATAATTCTTGCTGCTAAACTTTTCTATTCTTAGTTTACTTTCTTCTACCATTGCTATACTCCCACTCAAACAGAAACCCCTGTGAGTGACCTATAATCAACAAACACTAAACAGATCTGAAACCACCTATTAGTGAACCTGGCTCTGAGAACCTTCAACCTAGCTCTGATACCACTTGTTAGGACCTTACAGATACAATTGATTAGTTTTGTGTAAGCAACTAAACATGAAATTAAACTAGAATAATAACTAGAAATCAGAATCAACAAAGAATAAGAGATACAAGAAACAACAAAAACTTGTATTAAACTCTTCTCAGAAGGAAATACAATGAATAAATCTCTCTTTCTTCCACACCTCTCAGATGTATATATCTAATGTGCCACATTGTGTGAAAAAATAAATTTAATCATGAGATATAACACTTAGTTCCCATTTATTCTACTTTCATGAGATATTTTATACATATGATAAATAATGTATTATATATATTTTATTTCTTGAGAATAATTCAATGTGAAATTTTTGAAATGATCATGAAGAGGTCATATTGATTCCTTAGTAATATTTTTATGTTTTTGAGCTCCCACATATACATTATCCACATTAAATTTTATTTTATAGATTGTAATTTGTTGTTAATAATTTGAGTCATCATTATTGTATCCAATTATTTATTTGGGTGTGTAGTTGAGATAATTAGTTATTTTATATCTTGTTCATTTTTCTCTAATATTTAACCACTATAACCCATAATTTTTCGATATATAGTTTTATGATGTGATTTGAGTAAGATTTCAATTCTATTATTTTTTAATCCATAATGTCAAAATATTTTTATACATGTAAGCTAAGATTAGGATATTAACAGATATTAACAGAAAATAGGAAGAATTTTATGGTTATTCCCTCCTTGTGTTTGAGGAATATTTAATTTTTTCTCCTTGGAATAGTAAAATTCACCTCATAATAAGGCATCATACATTGAAGAGTATCCGTATTAGAATAAGACATTGATACATAATGCTCTAGGTTTCTTAAATTTATTGATAAAGGAATAATAAATATAAATAGAGTGATAAAGTATTTGCATTAAATACTAACATGTATTGAAAGGTATGAAATAATTTAAAAATATTATATGGAAAACATATGCTTGAATGTCAAAGCAATCATTTTGTACGTTAAGAATATCATGATAAGGACCAAGAAACCAATTCTAGTAGTATTTCAAATAGATAATTTTATTTTAATTTTTTTAATACAATACCATTTAAAATATATAATTTAAAAAAGTATATGATTTAAAATCAATGAATAGGGTTTGGAAAAATATGACACTAGGAACAAGTACACAAGTAATCATTTTTTTGCATGCACACCTAAGGTTTGAAAACATAATCTCATAATTTTGGAATAACCCAAGGTTTGAGATCAATAAAAAAATAAGATAGATCTAAAATCATGAAATGAAATAAACCCTAGATAAATTAGATAAAATAATAATTAATACTATTGTGAAATAAGATCCAATTTTGGAGGGTGGAATTCACCAATATCAACCCTAAATAAATTTAGATCTATCACAATATGGAGCAAAGTATAACCCTATAAGGGGTGAGAGATAATGTGGATTCACCAATATGTAATAGGATAAATGGATTTAAACTTTATTTAAAAAAACCCAATTTCTTGTAACTTTACAATAAATAACATGTACAAAATAATAATGAACTCATTTATGTTTTAAAAATAAGAGAAAAAAAGACATGCAAGGTTTAGGATGATTTGGTATGATTTGTCAAAATGTGAAAATATAAATGTGTAACAAAAAGTTACGTGAAACTAACCCAGAAAATTGACGATGATCATAAAATATTGTCTAGACCATACATTTACACTTTAGACAATTTAGAAAACACACTATTATGTTGGATAGTCTAGGTTGTACTGTACCATTTTAGATAGTCTTGACAATATATTTATATTTTTGAAAAAAATATTTAAATGCCTAAAATAATTTGATGATTGTGTTCATATGGTTATGATGTCCAACATCCTATCTCAATTTCTTAATTTTTTGCTCTAATCACTTGCAAGAGTACAAAGCTATTTTTATTACCATTAATTTAGTAGTTATATATAAAATCTTGAGGAAATGATATATGTTTTAGGGTCTATTTTAAACCTAAAAACAATCAAATTATCTTTAAATTCATTAGGCATCTAGATAGTAACAATATAAAAAACATCAAAACTTGATTAAAAATATATATATGCATGTCAATGTATTGTGTGTCTAATATGAACTTATGTGCTTTAATGAATAATCTAATTATTTATTAATTTCATCTAAAATTATTGTAATTTCTCCATGGGTTTATGTGAAGTTATGAATAGATTATATATCTCATTAGATTGTAATGAACTATAATGCTTTTGCATATATAGATAAATTGAATACAAATTAGGACCATATTAGTAAGTAAACTAAAAGTGAAAGATCAAAAAGAAAAAAAAAAGGAAAAACAAAGAAAGTGAGTGCTCTTAACCATAATAAGCCACTCAAATTTTTTAGGTCCATATATTAATGCTCTAGACTATTTGGAACATTAGTGTACATTTCGTATAAGCATTCAAAGTAGGAAAAATTTAGGGAGATAGAATATGATAATTAGAGGAGGGTGGAAAAAGGGTCATAAACCATAATAATTATGAAAAACACACACCAAATAAAACCTAATTTATACAAATAATGTAAAAATATATAAACATACTAAAATCATATAATTTAACAACTAATAAATATATGGGGACCATTTTTAGATGTGTCCGAATAAACACATTATAAAAATTAGTGTGATTCATTTTCTATTTCTTATACACCACGTGGCATTATATAATGACACCAAGTGGTGCTGGTGAGTTGTAATGGAGTGAGTGTATTCACTTTTAAATTTTTCCTTAAATTTGATGTTCATTTAATCATCACTTATAAAATTTTCCACTTAAAAAGTAAATCCCACCAACACTCAAAATAATTTATTTTTGCCACACAAAAATCTCAATTAATTTTTACACTAACAATTAAATTATATAAAACATAATTTTTATAAATATAGTGGATTAAATTCCTTTCAACATCAGGGTAATTACTATTACATGAGTTTAAAATGTTCACAGGTGACCCTAGTAACACAAACTCTTGTCATTATATTTAGAATTACCAAACTACTTTATATGAGATTGCTTCTTACTCCATTTTACATACTCTTTTTTGGGATCATTATTGGTAGATAATTTAAGCTATGAGACTATCCAAATCCATTTCACTGGTAAGAGTTTCCACCTTTAAATAAGTGAAGCCAAATATTATAGTTATAAGATGAATGTATACATTATACCAAAAATATAATATATTTGAGATTTACAGAGATATATAATATTAAATACGAAGTTAGGTATATTATATATCAATCTTACCATTAACATTATATTCATAGGTGGAGAGGCCTATTCAACTAAATAAACAATTTAAATTATGTATTTGATGAATGAGGTAAATGGAAACCTACAAAGTCTTTAGATTATATCCATACTAATAAAATTTTATTGTATTTATTAGATATGAATTAAAAAGACATCCAAATTTCGAAGTTTTCTAGCATTGAAAGTTAAATGTTGTATTAGAGACGTGTTCAAAATTAGAAAGTTTTGGGTATGAATTACTTACATGCATAGTAAAATTCATGTTCACTGCATTGCATTTTTTAGACTTTTTAATAAAAAAATGTCTATATTAAAGTTAAATAAATAGAATAATGATTTAACTCATTGTTATTTAAAAATATTTGTATATGACGATTTCAATAAAATAAATATATTTATAAGTGACTCCATTCTAGTAATCATTTTTTAGGATATTTTTAAATAAATAATTATATCATAATTTTATTAGTTTTTATCACAAAGAGTTTAAATATAGTCACTTATTTATATGTATATTCTTTTATATTTAATATATTATTTATTTTATATTAAACTTAATATTTTTTTAGAGATTACATTTTACTTTCATTATTATTTATGTGTATATATGCATATTTATATATCAATTGAATATAAAGTACACAAAATCTATATAGAAGCTTTGAGATAAAAAAATCTATGATATAACTAATTAAATCACATATTAGAAATAATTATAAGATAAACAATGCACCTGAGGTGGCCTAATGGTGAAGAACACGTGCTCCTAAAAGGGAGGTCACAGGTTCTAATCCTATAAGGGTAAGGTATGCACACCTTTGTGAAAAGTATCCACGTGCGATGGGCTAACCAACTTGGTGTTCAATGCAAGGTGGTCGACAAGTGGCTTGAAACCTATGTTCAATATAATGAGGCAAACCATAGTCATGAATAAGTATACTATTCATATTTGGTTTTGATATTTTCGGTATAAAAATGTTAGCACCCAAAAATTTATGCATCTAAGTCTGATTAATGGTGAAGAACACGTGCTCTTAAAAGGGAGGTCATAGGTTCTAATCCTGCAGGGGTAAGGTATGCACACCTTCATGAAAGTTATCCACATACTATGGGCTAACCGACTTAATTTTCAATGTGACTGGTGTTGGCAAGTAGCTTGAAACATGTGTTCAATATAATGAGACAAACCACAATCTATGGCTAGGGATACTATTCACCATTATTTTGGACATTATAGGTATAAAAATATCACCACCTAAAAATTTAAGTGCACTTGAATTGGCCTAATAATGAAGAAAATGTGCTCTAAAAAGGGAGGTCATAGGTTCTCTTTTAGGGGGTAAGGTATGCACACCTTTGTGAAAAGTATCCACATGCAATGGGCTAACTACCTCGATGTTTAATGTGATATGGGTCAACAAGTGGATTAAAACCTATGTTTAATGTGATGAGGTAAGCCAAAATCTATGGCTAGGGATACTATTCACCATTGGGTTGTAAATTCTAGGTATAGAAATGTTAGCACTTAAAAATTTTAAGTGTGCACCTAAGTTGGTCTAATGGTGAAGAACATGTGCTCCTAAAAGGGAGGTCACATGTTCTAATCCTCCAAGGGGTAAGGTATGCACACCTTCATGATAAGTATCCACATATAATGGGCTAACAAGCTTGATGTTCAAAGCAATGGGGGTTATAAAGTGGCTTAAGAATTGTGTTCAATATGATGATGGAAGCCATAGTCAATGGCTAGGGATATTATTCACTACTAGTTTGGACATTCTAGGTATAAATATGTTAGCACCCAAAATTTTTTTAGTGTGCACTTGATTTGGCCTAATGGTGAAGAATATTTGATCCCAAAAGGGAGGTCATAGGTTATAATCCTATATGGATTAAGGTATGCACACCTTTGTGAAAAGTATCCACATGTAATGGGATAATTGGCTCAGTGTTCAATGCAATGAGGGTTGACAAGTGGATTGAAACATGTGTTCAATGCAACATGGCAAGCCACAGTCCATGGCTAAAGATACTATTCACCATTGTTTTGGATATTTTGGGTATAAAACTGTTAGAATCCAAAAATTTTGTGCACCTAAGTTGGCTTAATGGTGTAGAGCATGTGCTCCCAAAAGGGAGGTCACAGGTTCTAATCTTATATGGGGTAAGGTATGCACACATTCGTGAAAAGTATCCACATGAAATAGGATAAATGAATTTGTGTTCAATATGATGGGGGTTGTAAAGTTGCTTCAAACATGTGTTTAATGAGATGAGGCAAGCCCACAATCTATGGCTAGGGATACTATTCACCATTGGTTTGGACATTTTGGGTATAAAAATGTCAACACCAAAAATTTACCAATGAGATGTGGGTGAGTTATTAAAGTGTCATGGTTGTTTCAAGTAACACCTAAGTTCAAATCTTAGTATGGTATCGAAGGCTAGATGTGGCTGATCATTAAGTAGTCATGGGTTGGTTGTGATTGGTCGCTAGTATTCTTAGGCCATTTGTGGTCGATCATTGGTATTTTTGGGTTAGTTGTGGCTATTGATGGTATTATTAGGCCATTTATGGTTTTTTATTGGTGTTTTATTAGGTATTTGGACCCTTTATTGTGTCCTATATTGGTTAGAGCTCCAATCAAAAGTGATTGGGATAAGGACCCCTCAACCTTGACATTGATCTAAAAAAATAATAATTATAAGATAAATAGTTATTTTATACCTTGTTCACTTTTATCTAATCTTTAACCAATATAACCCATCATCTTTTTAATCTATATTTTTATATTGTGATTTGAGACATACTATTAGTTTACTTAGTATACTTGTAACACAAAAATCATCCACTAGTGGCATTTACCCCTTAACATTAATTGATTATACTTCTATGATCGTTGAGTGTAGTTTGGTCTTCCATAATATTTAGGGGTTGTATAAAAAACACATTTATTAAACACAATCATACACACACACACACACACACACACACACACACACACACACACACACACACACACACACACACACACACACACACACACACACACACACACACACACACACACACACACACACACACACACACACACACACACACACACACATATATAAATAGGGGACTTATTAGTGTAAAAATTAACTTGGATCACTCTCATCTATGTTATAAACCATGGGATTATTATCTCCTTTAGCATTAATACAATCTCTAAATTAAAGTTTAATCAATTGTTTCATTAGAATAACTTAATTGGGTGCCACAAGAGTCAATTTTTATTTACTCAAAAGAAACTATATATAGTCTTTGGGTTCAATCATCTTTAAAAATATAAAGGCAAATTATATGCAGGACATGCATAAATAATTATTTCATACATGAACTTAAAATTTCATGAAAATTAGGGAAGACATGATCCATGTCATGAATCCAAGGTATCCGAAGTATATGTTTTAAGCTTACATCTTTACATATAACTTGATATTCCATTTATAAATTTTTCCCCCAAGTGATAGATTGAGTGTATGTGCTCCAAGAGCTCTCCTTTTCTAATTATGAAATCTTTCTATGAGCATTTTGGAATTATTTAGGACCTCTCCATCAATACTTAACTATAGGAGAAATGTTTTGCTACAAATATTCAATTGTGAACCATTGTAAAAAGGAACTCTTTGGATCCTTAAATTGTTAATATAAATCTAAATATGTAAATATAAATTTTTAAAAATAACATCTCTTAAAGTTATTTTACATATGTTCAAAGATAATTACATACTTACTATCTATAAATAATATAACAATAGAGTTAAAGTGAGTTAGTTGAGTCTCACTTGGTAATGTTTTATCCTGTAAATCCTTGTAGATATTATCCTTATAGACATTAGATTTGGTAAGTAATTAAATAATGGATATTTTAGTTTGATTATTTTGTAATTAATCCATAATGTCACAATATTTTTATAAATGATACATGTAACCTAAGATTGGGAGCTTCATAGAGATTAAGAGGAATGTTATTCTTATTCTTTCCTTGGGTTTGAGGAATATTATGGGAGAATATTATAGTTTTACTCCTTGGCATAGTAAAATTTATCTCATAATAGGGCATCATACATTGAAGAGTATCCATATTAGAATAAGACATTACTACATAATGCTCTAGGGTTATTATATTATTGTTAAATGAATAAATAAATATAAATATAGTATTAAAGTAATTACATTAAATCCTAACATGTCTTGAAATGAATACAATAATTTTAAAATATTATATGGAAATCATATGCTTGAATGTCAAAGCTAGAATTTTGTACATTAAGAATATCCTGATAAACACCAAAAAACCAATTCTAGGAGTATTTTAGATAGAAAATTATATTTGGATTTTTTCTTTAGTAGAATAACATTTAAAATATATATTTTAAAAAAATATATGATTTATAATCAATGAATAGGGCTTGTAAAAATAAGACTCAAAATAAGACATTAGGAACAAGTGCACAATTAATCTTTTTTTTGCATGCACACCTAAGGTTTGAAAACATAATCTCATAAATTTGGAATAACCTAAGGCTTGGGAAAAATAAAAAATAAGATAGATCTAAAATCATACAATGGAATAAACCCTAAATAAATTAGATAAATTAATAATTGATACTATTATGAAATAAGATCTAACTCTAGAGGGGGGAATGCACCAAAATCAACCCTAATAAAATTTAGATTTATCGCAATATGGAGGAACATATAACCCTATAAATAATATGAGATAATGTGGATTCATAAATATGCAATAGGATAAATGGATTTAAAATATAATAAAAATAATCATTTTATTGTAACACAATAATAAATAACATTCATAAAACAATAATGAACTTATTTATATTTTAAAAATAAGAGAAAAAAAGATATACAATATTTAAGCTTATATGATTATATTTAATGATTTGGTGTCATTTATCAAAAGATGGAAATATAAATGTGTAATCAAAATTGACATAAAACTAACCCAAAAAATTTATGATGATCACAAAATATTGTCTAGACCATACACTTACACATTAGATAATTTAGAAAACACACTGCTATATTGGATATTCTAGAATGTACCTTACCATTTTGGATAGTCTTGACCATACATTTATATTATTAATTTTTTTATATACATGGATAAAATAATTTGAAGATTGTGTTGATATGGTTATGAAAGGTTCCAACATCCTATGTCATTTTCAGGATTTTTTGCCCTTAATTAGGTAGTTATATTTGAAATCTTAAGGAAAATAATATATGTTTTAGGGTCTATGTTAAACCTAAAAAATATCAAACTATATTTATATTTATTAAGTGTCTAGATAGTAACAATACAAAAAATAATAAAACTTGATAAGAAAATTATGCATGTGTCAATGTCTTGTGTGTTTAATATGAATTTATGTGCTTTAATGAATACTGTAATTATCTCTTGATTTCATTTGAAATTATTCTAAGTGCTCCATGGATTTACATGAAATTATGAATAGATTATATATATTTTCTTAGATTAAAATAAATGAAAATTCTTGCATATATATAGATAAAGTGAATTCAAATTAGGACAATATTAATATGTAAATTAAAAGTGAAAGATCAAAAAGAAAAAAGAGGCAAAAAAAAAAGAAAGTGAGTGCTCTTAACTATAAGAGGCCACTTAAGTTTCTTAGGTCCATATATTAACTCTCTAGACTATTTGGAACATAGTGCATGTTTTGTATAGATGTTCAAAATAGGGAAAGTTGAAAAATATATAAACATTCTAAAATCATACAATTTAATAACTAATAAATATAGGGGGAATATTTTTAGATGTGTCTAAAAAAATATGTTAAAAAAATTAGTGTGATTCATCTTGTATTTATTATTACACCAAGAGACATTCTATAGTGACACAAGGTCATGGTCATGATTTTAATGCAGTAAATGTATTCACTTTTAATTTTAACCTTAAATTTTATGTCCATTTAATTATTATTTATAAAGTTTTTCACTTAAAAAATAATTTATGTCAATATTAAAAATAATTTATTTTTACCACACAACAAGCTCAATTAATTTTTACAATAACAATTCTATTCATAAATAAAATGGATCAACTTCCATTCAACATCAATCCAACTATTGTTACATGAATTTAAAATGTTCGTAGGTGATCCTAGCAACACAAACACCCATCGTTAGATTTAAAATTACTGAACTGCCTTATATGAGATCGTTCCTTACTCCCTTTTATATAAATAATTTAAATTTTATTTTTTGGATCATTATTGGCAGATAATCAGAGATATGAGATTATCCAAATCCATTTATAAAATAAGTGTTTGCAGATTTAAATAAATGAAGCCAAAAATTATACCAAAAAAATATAATATATTTGATATTTGCAAAGGTATATATTATTAAATGTGAAGCTAGGTCTGTTATATATTAAGCTTACCATTGCCATTGCATAAATAGGTGGAGAAGCCTATTCAACTAAATGCACAATTTAAATTATGTATCTGATGCATGAGGTAAACGGAAACCTGCAACGTCTTTGGATTACATCGATGGAAACAAAGTTATATTGTATTTATTGGATATGGATCACAAAGACATCCAAAGTTTGAATTTTTAGGCATTGAAAACTGAATGTTGTCAAAATTTGAAATTTTAGGGTATGAATTACTCACATATAAAAAAAATTAATGTTTGCTGCATTGCAATTTTTTAGACTTTTTAATATAAAATATCTATTTTAAGTTATGTAAATAGAATAATGATTTAACTCATTCTTTTATATATATATATATATATATATATGTATATATAGTTTTGAAAAAACTCCATGCTAGTACTCATTTTAAAGATATTTTAAAATAAAGAGTTATATTATAATTATTTTAATTTTTATTAAAGAGATTTTAAATATAGTCACTTATTTATATGTATATTCTTTTATATTTAATATATTATAATAAATTATTTATTTTGTATTAAATTTAATATTTTTTAATTATGTATTTTAATTTCATTATTATTTATATGCATATATATATCAATTGTATATAAATTACATAAATTCTATATTAAAGTATTGAAATAAAAAAAATCTATGATATAATTAATTAAATCACATATTAATAAAAACTACAAAATAAATATGAATTGTAAAATACTATATACAACAAATTTTTTGGTAATGGAAAAAAGATTTATAACGCGGAGCACAAAGCTAGGGATATCCATACAAATTTTTGCCTCTATATACTAATGGGATTGGATATATAAATCTTATAAGAAAATGATTGGTATAAATATCTAATTTTCAATTAACTAGTAAACAATAATATAAAATAATATACATGTACAATTTTTTAAATTGTTAAGAAAATAATTTTATTAAATACTCATTAATCTATATACATATTATCTCAATAGTTTAATGTATATTACAAAATATTTGGTATAATTTATTATATGTATAAAATCATGATAATATTTTAATAGTAACAAATGATATATTTTAATAATTTCATGTATATTACAAAATATTTGATATAATTTATAATATGTATAAAATAATGATAGGGTTATTTGTTCGTATACTTCTTAGAGTTTTGATAAAGTTACGGATGTACTTGTTAATTGAGCTTTTACACATGTTAGCCCTAGACAATAACATAACTGATTTATAGAATTTTTGTAAGATTTATCCTTTCCTTCTCAGTTGGCTACTATTTTCATATTGATTCCCCTCAGATGGGCATTGACTTCCTCTCCTTTGCTTTTACATTTGTGGAGTGTGTTTCTAATTCTCATTTTGATTGGAATTTTGTTGGATCTTCTTTTGGACCTTGAATTTTACATGAGACATAAGATTTCATTTTTGTTGGTTTTATTGACCAATACATGAATGAATCAATGAAGGTTTATCTTTTGATTAGGCATGCTCTTTGAATATATCGAAAGGGGTAGGTTGAGTCGATCCTTTGATGATTTTGATAGAATAGATACCCCTGCCTCTTTGGATCTTATCCAAATGTATCATCTCTCCTCTAATAGGTTCTACAAAGCAAAAAAAAATAAACAATATCTTAAAATACATATATCTTAGATAAATCTATATAAAATATGTGCCTCAAAAATAATATCTCTATGTGTCTAACAATAGGGTGTTCTCTCATATACAAACCATCCATTCAAAAATTAAATTATGGATGCAGTGTGTCAGCTTTCACTCTTAACAAAAAGGTATTGAAAATATATATAAATAAATATGGTATAGAAAAATAAAATTTAAAAACATTTATCAAATCTCTTGTTGTATTGAAAATATAGATAAATAAGGGCATTTCTAGTACTATTCTTGGTATGTCACTGAGTGCTTCCTAGTTTGAAGTTAGCGGTTTGAATCCTACACTCTCAAAGGTCTCAATCACTTTGATTTGAATTTACAGAGATGGGGATGGGTTATAGTGGATATAAACTTGAACCATAAATTTATATGTGGCAAGATTCAAGCAAGATGAAAGATAAAAGTGGTTGATTGATTACTAGAGTAGAAATCCAAATCTAGGTGGAGATAATGAAAGATTGTAAAAATTTCCATTATAATAAGAAAAAATAAAAATAAATAAACTACTATGCTTAACGATATGAGAGACCACTATTAAATCACTTCAAACAAAACCTTGGTTATTAAAATTCCACTTATTGTAGAGAAACTAGTTCTCTATTTGTTACTATTAGTTTAAATTCTATGTTAGGGTATTCTTTTTGGTTCGTAAGCTACTTCAATTATTTTCCTCCATTTTGAAGTGTGTTAGATTTTACAAATTGTTTCCATAATTTTCAAATAAAAATTTCTTATTACCAACATAATTTTAGTTCCAGATAAGGAACATATAGTTTTTTGGGCATTATCTATGAGTGAAGAGTTCCCATAAAACTGAAGGAGGAGAAGTATTATGTTATGGGCTAGTTCCTTTCACAATAATAGGTAGTTTGGAGTTTGGAATTTATATGTGGTGTTAATATTCAATGTCAATTTTTTGCTAATTTTATTATTGAAATGATTCACATTATATTAAAAAACAAAAAATAATTACAAAAAATTACCAAGTAAAGTAGTTAAATAATTCGCTATTAATTATCTCCTCCTCACTTAAAAATATGATGTATATTGCTTCCTAATAATGATTGCCTCAGTCAGTTGATTTTTTCTTCTTCTTTAATAACATTTTAAGGATAATAAATTCAGTAACACATAATTTATGTTTCCCTATTTAATTCTAATGCTAAGATATGCATAGGTTTATTTGTTTTTGAAACAAATAATGATATTGATTTGCATTATCTTAATTTCATATTATTATTTTTAGTAGTTTATATATTTCTAACTTTGATGTTGTCAAGCTTCAATTTATTTCCTCATGTGGATGAGATGTTAATTCAATAGTTTTCATTCTACAATTCAAATCATTGTGTCTTGGATTAAAAGTGGGTTTACATCAAAATGCAATAATCTAATCATACACAATGCAAGTAGGTTTATTAAAACTAATTATAATAAAACAAAAAAATTATATTTAATTACAATAAATAATATATAGAATAAGTAATAAATAATAAGAGGGAGTTTTAGAATAATATACTATTTTATATGAATCATGGAATATTTATAGAAATAAAGAACACATAAAGGTCTACAAAATGACCCAAAAAACATTAAAAAAAACAAAAATAATAAAGATAATTTTTTTAGATAGCATATTATGAGAACCATCAACTCACACTCTTAGAATAGTCAAGTAACAATTTTACAATATTGTGAATTTCTGAAATATAGTTTCATAATCCTTTTTGTCAAGTCTAAGGTCTAAAACCATTGCTCACTATTCCTTAATTTTACATAGATTTATATGAAACTGATCTCCTTCTCCAAAAACCTTACAACTACTTAGATACCAATTAAAAAATTAGAAAACATCACATAATGTACTTCATAAGACATTTGTGGATGCAATCCATAATATTATATTACTTTTCATGTGAATAGAGGCACAAGGAGATAAAATGAATCAATCTTGATTCAATACTACTCTATGACTTTCATAATAGATATCTTCAATTTAAATTATTATATTTTACTTCGAAAAAAATCACGTATTACTCAGTCATTATTGTAAATTCACTAATGAAATTGTGAATTTATAGTCCGCTTAAATCTAAATTCAGAAACTAGAATGCAAGATGAAATCCAATAGATTGAAAATTTAGTAAATCAAGACCAGATGACAATGGTGTTCCCAAAACTAATTCAAAGTACCAAAAAACCCAAAACCTTATAGTCAATGCTTATATGGAAAATAGAAAACTTCAGAAAAATATAGGGGATGAGAGATAAAGAGGAGAGAAAAAGAAGGAAAACAAACATTCAAGATGACCACAAACCTATATGAATGTGTTAATAAGAGTCATATTTAAACTAATAAGTTATAAATGCATAAGTACTCTAACACAATTAAATTTTAGCACTAAAATTGTACCAAAATTAGGTGTCTACATAAAGTTTCACTTCAATGTGTATGCATGAATACATATGAATGTTTAATAAAATTCCTACCTATAGGGTTCATAGAAGATGCTTTGATCATAAAAATCTATAAGTATTATTAAATTCAATATGGTGTAGTCGTATAAAATGTCACTTGAGGGCAATGAGTGTCACTTGAGATCACCTATCCCTAGCTTTACCCTAGACCTATCTTAGTGCTTATTTTGACCCTTATATATATTTTTATGGGTATTACACATCCATAGACCTCCCAAAATTAGTCCCAGACCTTTTCCTAGGGATCTAGGCCCCTATTTCCCTAGGTTCTACCACTTGGGAACTAGCACAGTTATTTGGACACTAGCACATAGCATTAGTGACCAATGGACCATGTTAGTGTCACTTGCCAAATTTTATCTCTAATAGATATGTTTTCAATTCCTAAAACACCTATGGTCAACCCATAATTATTTTAAATTCCACATAAGTTCCAAATATATATATATATATATATATATATATATATATATATATATATATATATATATATATATATATATATATATATACACACACACACACACACACACACACACACACACACACACACACACACACACACACCAATTTTAGCCCTTTATTCACTAGATGCAAATTAGATGCAAATATACACAAATAAGCTCAAAATAAGTGGTCAAAATCAAGGTGATTGATATCTATTCTGCCATACTTTTGCATATAGTCATCTAAATCTACTCTAGGCTTATAATATATAGATCTCCAGTCTCAAGACTTATTCAAATAAATCAAGTCTTCACTCATACTAGCATTCACTTGCACATGCAAAAACACTTAGATTGGGATAACTACAATGAACTTGATCCCCTCTTTAAGTATTGGAATGTAGTTAAATCTCAATATAAAAAGGTGTTGAGGACATCCAACCTAACCAATTAATATCACACTTTTGTTACTTGTACTCTTAAAATACCATAATGATATATAAGTTTAGGGTTTGATCACAAATCAGTCAAAAATAATGCACAAATAGTGAATCAAGGCTCATTCATATATGTATAAGTAGATCAAACTCAATCAATAGAGGTGCACCCATAAGATCACATAGTTTTTTCACAAGGGACACTAGTGTGACAAGGAAGACACTAACATAGTGTGCTACTATCAAGGGTACCGCACTACTATCCAAAAAGGTTTTTGACACTTGGATCCTATTTTCAACACTTAGATCAACTTCTACACTAGTTTTAAGCCCCTAGATCATCAGTTTCAATCCATTTCTAGCTAAGTACCTATTTTTGTCATTCATTGTTATTTTTAAAAATATCAAATTAGGTTAATTCTTATACAAATCAATGGTTATATTTATTTCATGTCTCTCCCATGATTTATTGTATTTAGACCCTTAAACAACCTAGGATTTACATTTTATGATCCATTAAAATTTAAATCATTTAGTGAACCTAACTTACTTTGAATAATGTAAAAACCCTACCCCTATATGATATTAGGATTTATATATTTTTGTTTCCTACTTTTAATGGCTATGTTTAGGTTTTTAGACTTGATATTTTTTAATTTAACATCCCTCTTCCAAGTTACATTGCTAAATTTCATGGATAAAGAAGATTCTTTTCTTCCTCCTCATCTCTAAGAGAGTGATAACTACTTTCCCTCTAACTAAGTCCATGCTATCACTCCTTTAAGAGGTGAGACATCCTATACTACTATTTCAAATGTCTATACTTGGTCTATCCATCCTTAAAACCCTTCCCTTTCTATATCTCCCATTTAGGATGTGTGTTTGTATGTTCAATCAAACGTAACTAGGAATTGCACTTGTGAGATTCTAGGAGATAAAATTATCAGTACAAGTAGGCTAATTTCAAAATTACAAAATTAGAATCAAATATTATATGAAAATATTATAACATTAGAAAATCATGTTACAAGACAAACACCTCTAAGGCACATTAGTGTCAATCATTTATATGCATCTTCACGTAGTCAATTTATAGAAAGTAATGTTACACATAAAAAAAAGAAGTCAAAACAAAGTGCATAAACAACCAATGATTT